>VYXH01012426.1:89118-217686 GCA_013397275.1 Burhinus bistriatus | reverse complement strand
TTTTTTTTTTTTTTTTCCGGCTGGATTTGGGGATTTTGCCTCTCGTTTCTTCCCAATTTGATGTTTAAATGTAGATCCAAACCTTCAGTGCAGGCTGTCACACTCAGTGGCTCAGTTTAGGACTGGTTTAAAAAAACCTTTGAAAATGCCAATGGTTTTGTGTATACGGGTGACCTTGTTATCTGGGCTCTGTGTGTGCACACTGTTGGCTGAACACCCTGCACAGATAGTAAAAAAGGGCCCTGAAAAACCTCATAATCCTCATTAGAGGCAAAGGAGAGGTCACTCTAACAGTGTCCAAATAATTATTAAGGCCCCGTTCGAGGGTTGGCATCAGTCCTTGTCACTACACAGTTTCTATATTTTTGCAATTTCTAATTTACAGACGTAACTTGGGAGAGACGAGGAAACATTTCAGCATTAGTATTACACCTTTACTTTACATTAACCCATTTCACCATCGAGTTCATTGGGAAAGAGCCAAACTGACAAACCAAAAGAAAACAACCCCTGCTGCAGGGAAGAAGAAGGGACGTGATCAACCTTTTTCTGAAGGAGCCAATTCCTTTGCAGTACCATTAGGAAAGCAGAACATGCAAAGTTTCAAAGAAATGCTTTGATTAAAGATGAGCACCAAACAAAAAATCCCTCGTAATTTAAGACTCCTAAACTCATAAACAACGAGCCAATCTCTCTGGATTTCTAATGTTTTTGCCAGCAGTGTGAAACCTGCACCCATGCGTTGCAGCTCACTTTACCAGGTACCTGCCAGACCACCGCTGCCGCTGGGCTGCCTGGCGGGGGACATCCCTACATATGTTAGCCTCCAGGTAAAAAAATGCATAAATAAAAGAACAAATAAATGCTGGAATTAAAAAGATGTTAGTCACTTATTGATATTAATGTATTCATGTTACCCTTTCTTTCTCTTGCTGGTGCCATCTGTGTGTACAGATAAATCCTCTCATTTATTCACCCCTGCATCCCTCACTGTTATCAAGTGTAGGAACCTTTCTGCTCATTTTAGGAGCTTGAAAAACAACACCCTTTGAAATATCACTTTGACTTCTTTGCCATTTGGCAAAAAATTGATGTTTTTCTTTTCTGTTTCTTTTAGAGTACAGGCTGGAATTGCTCTGGATTGCTTACTGCTTGACAGTTTAATTGGTTTTTATCAAAAGTCTTATTGATGAACTCATCAGCGGTGGATTTACACAAAGAATCCCATCAAAGCTATTCAGAGCTGGTAGGCTTTTCCCTCCAGAAGCGCATGAAGTTCACCTGACTCTTCACTGCAGTTCAAGACATGATCCAGCCTCCGTTGGACAAGTTACCAAAGCACCACCATGGTGGGTTAGCAGAACCAGCGTGGAAAGGCAGAGACATCCCTAGGGACTTGCCAACACTGTTTAAACCTACAGACTAGGGATGCCTAACTGAAAGAGGGCTGATTTCAGAAATTTGGAACAGGGGGCATCCCATGCCAATATGAAAAATAGGTAAAATATGAGCATTACGCTACAACTGTGAGCAGCTGACTGATCAGAAGTTACACATTCTCAATTTCCTACAATATAAATCAGAAAAAGCACATAACTGAGCCCCAGGGTATGAAGCTGGAAGTGAGGTGAGGCAAGAAAGACCAAAGGGACCATTCCTGGGAAGTTCTGGCTTTGAGTACTACTTGTCTCTAATGAAGGAATTCTTATTAATACAAATATTTCCACTTTTTAAATTTATTTTGTTTTTA
This sequence comes from Burhinus bistriatus, assembly GCA_013397275.1. Classification (NCBI taxonomy): domain Eukaryota; kingdom Metazoa; phylum Chordata; class Aves; order Charadriiformes; family Burhinidae; genus Burhinus; species Burhinus bistriatus. The sequence continues at coordinate 215,936 of VYXH01012426.1, read as the reverse complement.
GTGGAGGGCTTTTCTGTTTGGCTTTAGACTTCCTCTGCATTGTGAAAATGCATGAGAACCAGAAAGCAAACCTGGCCAGCTCGCTGTTCGAAAGGAAAGAGAAATTGGCTGTCTTCATCTCATTGTTCAAGCAACGTAACACATAAAAAGAAAATGAGTAAACAGATTAATAGATTTTAGACTCAGAAAGGAATATTATGATTATTCAGTCTGACCTTTTGCAAATATAAGTATGTGATTAAAATTCTCCTTGTGCCAATAATGTAAGGTGTTAATCAGGCAGGGACAGATATTGCTATAGAAATACTCTATGTTCTACAGAGACTTGCCTTATTCAGCATACATCTCAGAAAACTGCACTGGCTTTCTCATTTGCAGCACATCATAAAATATTCAGCCTGAACGAGGCAAGGACTTTCCTTGTTATTGTAGCCTTAAATCACTCACCTTAAAATCTGACGGTAACATAAATATATGCTCCAAGGCCACCAAAGAAAGGACATGGGATTAATTTTGGCTTATTTTTCCAGAATACCGGTGTATACATGGGGTAGAAAGGGATGGATGGGTGTTAGCACCCTCTCCTTTGACAGCGCTGTTCAAAGAAATGTTGCTGTGGGATTTATTCTGGAGGGCTGATGGTTCCTCAGCCCTTCATCACCACTGCGATGGTGGCTGCACCAGAGGGCTGCCCTCCACCTTGAGGGGTTGTTCTGGAAAAGTTTGGGTGAAAATGATGTGATCATCTCTTAGAACCAAACTGAGCAAACTAAAGCATTTTTTTCCCTGCATTAAAAGTTTCATATGACACTTGCTGAGCAGCTGTACTGAGGTTGTGCTTTGGAGAACAGACTTCTGTTTCCACTGGGACAAGACTGTTAAGTCTCTGGAAAGCTCAGCTCAGGGATATAATGTAGTTTGGCAGTTGAAATCTTTGGAGACAACATTTTCCTTCACAGAATCCCTACTGTGGAGCTCTTTTGAGGTCCATGATTTTTCGAGGTCGATGTTGTCTTGTTTTATTCAAAATTGTATTCCATATTCAAATATTCAACATTGTATTCAAAATTTCCCCTGGTTCCACCAGCAGTAAAAAGTGTGACAGCACTAGTAGCAACCAAATGACAAAGGGCCTCAGGTTTTCAAGTCTCTGATGACTAAACCTTACTGACTGACAGCTTATGACAGCCCTTCAAGTGCCAGCAGCCCACTTGCCTCCATCTATGCTTGTCCCCTCCGGCAGCGGTGCATGGAGGAGACTCAGGACCTGCCAGCTACAGCAACACTCCCCCAGTGTTGCTATCACCACTTATGAGACACGTATCTGTAGTAAAGCAGCCTGCACTCATAACCCCACCATGCCATCAAATCCTAAGGAATATTGTAGCAAACTTTCACATCTCTATCACTCTGCTGAGGTCTACAAACACGACAGGCACATCTTTCTTCCACTCTTTTGAGCTCTTATAGTTTCATTGGCTCCTCCACAGGAATCACCTAGTATTAGCAGCTTGATCACACTCAAGTGTGCTCCTTGCCATTTTAAAAAAGACCTGTGGACATATATGTTGGTTATTCAGCCTGTTTTTCTTCATGGCTTTGCACTAAATGAAAAGGCAAAGCTGAAGGTCAGTAATGGTGACTTTCACCTGTGTCCACCATGTCAGTCAACAGTTTGATGTCACCACACGTGAATCCATACTTACAATGGATTCACCTCAGATTTCACTGTGAAAAAATTTTAGAAAACGTCATTAAAGTATGCACAGTATGAATTAACTCAAACGTTTAGTTTTAAAGAAGGAATTGCTCCCTGATTTATTCATTTCCTTATGTGAGATGTCAGTAAATCAGCCCAAGCACAATCACTCTTGCTCACTGTAGATATATATAATTTTGTTGCCTGAGTCTTTCTCACTTTGCTTCTACAAAACAGAAAAGTAGAGGTCTGTAGACAAACCACCACACAAAATACATTTTCCAGTGACTGAGGGCTGGAACAATGTATTTCCTAACTGCTGTCATATTCCTCCAGCTCTCCATAAAATAAGTGGATAGTTAAAATCTGGAGGAGATTCCTCACCTGACAGCAATTTAAAAGTAGGTCATGTTTCAGCACTAATAGGTTGGGTTTGTTTTCCTTTTGACTTGTTTTCCAATGGAAACCAACCTCGATGTCCTGCCAGCATTAACTAGGAAGAACAGACCTAAAAATAATGAGAACCGATGTAACTGAAAATGGATACTGTAAATTACGCAATGTATAGTAAACAATTATGAAATATAAGATGAATGCAGCACTAGGAATTGTCCTAAATATCAAAAAAGACCACAGAAAAATATAGTAAAGTCACTCTCAGCTGGAGATTAAACAGCCCAGCTTTTCTATGAATAACAGTTAATAAAAATTTGCTTTTGTGTGTATATTCCTTCTTCGGAGTCTGATTTCCACATTCTTTCTTACAAGAAACTTTGCGGGCAGATGTCATTGGGGAAATAGCTGACGTTAAGATAACATTGGGTGATACTCATCTCAGTGCAGAAAAAAATGAGAAGCTCCTTGTATCACCTGTATCTCACATAAATGATACTTTTTTTTTTTAGCTTTTCTATAGGATGTACAATACCTACAGACTTTGAGTTGTCCCTCTGTCCTGGACAAATGTAACCAAGGACAATTTATTTTGAACCAGAAGAAGAAATGCAGTCAACTGGTCAAGACATGTCGCTGCAAAAATCAACTTGTCCAAGCAGTGGGTAGAAATAATACCTCAGGAGCTAAATATTAAAACCAAACAGACCAACTTAACTGTAAATGATACAGGTATCTTGTTTTATCAAACTGTTACAACAACTATATATACATTTAAAAAGTCATTAATGTGCTCTTCAACTTTTGAGAAAGTGTGAAGAAACTTACAGAGAATTGATAAAGAAAAACACAAAATTCTAGTTGCTTATAATGAAGTATTTCTTAAGAAATCTGCAAGTAACTAAAGTAAATAGAAGGAAAAACCCATTCTATGGTACATGCACAATTTTAGGATATACAATGTCTATAAAAATCTGGAAACAAATGTTGGAGTTATCAAGGACAGTTTGCTGAAATGCTCTTTGGCCATGCAAAAGCAAGCAGAAGGTTTCGGACAAAACTGAGTGCAACGGAAAAAATAATTTGTCCCCCTAAATGTACATGGTACACTCACACCTTCAACATTTTGACAAAGTTCGTCTCACCCAATCTTGCAAGTCTACAGAATAAGTACCTGTGTGTGAGCTACCATCCTCATCTCTTTCAGCCAACACAAGGAAGGAAGTAATTTCTAGGGTGTGATGCTGCTAAGGGCACACTTCAGGGTGTAAGGAACAGAAATGTCCATTTCTGTGTTCATTCGGACAAATCCCACCGTGGTGACCATGGGAGAGGGTCCTGAGGACACTCTGGCCAAAAAGTATAGTCAAAATTGGGGAAGGGCAGAGAAGAAAAAACAAGCGGGACTAGAGAACTTCTCCATGAAAAGAGAGATCAAATTTACAAAGAAAAGAGATGAGAGAGGAGATATGAGAGCGCTCTACAAAATCATGAAAAGGGTGGAATATGGAAAAGGGAAATATAAGGAATTATTTCACACCATAGATGAGAAACGGGGAACCTAATGGACTTAGCAGGTGGTGGATTTAAGACAAAAGCAATTGTCATCTGAGGAGCAATCCTGGAACAGATGAATCTTTGGTATGACCCAATAAAATGGCGCTCATGTTCTTATGTTTGTGCTCATCAAATTAATTATTGAATTATTCACTCAACTCTGGTCTGAATGTGCATACCTACATTACGCGAGTCTTTTGATTCACTCACTTAAAATCAATATGACAGATTCATAGATTTTAAAGCCATTATGATAATCTAATCTGACCCCAGACAAAACAAAGACTGTACAATTTTTGCCTCAGATCCATAGCTCCTGGCTGGACAAAAGACTATCGTTTAGCAGTGTAGCCAGGCTTGACTTAGAAGATACCACTAATCCCTTGTCTGCTTTGTCCAGTGGTTAATTACACTCACTGACTAATTACATTGACGTTTTTTCCAATGATAATTTCTGATGCCCTGTCATTGGATCCCTTTTACACAGACTGCAGACTCTCTAGCTATATTAAAGCAACCGTACTCTTTTTAGGCTTTGGTAACTTTATTTTTCCTGCTCTTATCTGATGTTTCTCTCCAAAAAAACGATATTCAACAACTACTTTCACAGCCTTTGTGAAGAGCTGACTAGAAGCTGAGTGCATATACACTGATGCTCATTTCCAGTCCTCCATTTGGAAACGTAAATTACCATGTTAAGTATCTTCACTTACAGCTGCATCAGTGATGATCTGGCCCTTCCTGGACAGGATATGGACCAGTACTTAGTGTTTATATTTCAATACTGAACCAAATATAATCTAAATGGAATATAGTTTCCAGTTACCACTCTCTTCTGAATATAATTTGTGGACTCTACCACATCTCATGATGCTTATCTCACCACTGTTCAATCAAAATATCCCTGTTTTCCACAGCGGAGAGTGAATTTCTCCAATTTTGAGAGGTGTAGAGAGACATCAAACTGAATTCTTACAGATTGGATGCAGTCTCAGCTAAATAAAACTTGTGTGATGGTTTAGAGCAATATTATATCTTTAGCCAGTAAATTCAGTTTCAACTGGAGATGCAAGGACATTTGTAATGTCATTGAAAGAACCAGGTGGAGCAGGAACTGAATTTGGAAACCTCAGGATTGTACGCAAGTTGATTAATCTGTTGCTCAGTCATGTCTGAAGAAGGGACAGTGGACACAGGCCATGGTGAGTGAGGATGAGTGGCATACACAACCAGATCAAAGCTGTTAAAAGCAGTGTATGGCAGGCAAGCAAGCACACTGGTCTGAATCCCACTGCTCCAACCCCACTACAATCCATGCTGCCAAGCACACCTTGCTGCATCCCACCTGAGACCTTCCTCTCACCTACCCTATTAATGGCAATTTTTCACATTACCCATTCTTTTCCAGCTCCGTGCAGGAAGCCTGTGAGTGGACATGATTCATGATGCTGCTCGTGCATTGCTGACGGGCCAGGAACAGCACTCGTGACTAAAGCTTCATGTTTATTTGCAGATCGCCAGCTGCCTTCTCCCATTAGCAACAGCTAATTTCCAAGCTGCGCCCTTTGCACAGATAAGGCACGGCAGGGGCCGGGAAGACCCGCTGATTTATTGTGGTTTGGCTGGAGGGTGGGCAGCACAGATATTCTCTCACGGCCTCGAGGGAAGATTTATGATGTACAAAAGAGGCACTTTCTTAAAAAAAAAAAAAAAAAAGAGAGGGGGGAAAAAAAAAGGCATCTGGTCCTAATTCCTGATATTACCAAAAAAACCCCAGCAGTCAGGCATGTGAACCACAAACACTCATGTGATTTCTGCTCTTCAACTACCGTGGGATGAGCTCCTCAAGGAGATGCTGTCCATGGCATCTCCATGAGAGACGGGAAGAATGAGGTGCCACCAGCAGCCAATGAAGCAACCAAGCCAAACTGGCCAGCAGAAAGTAAAGCCTCCAAAACTGCTGGGAAACCACAAGTGAAACCAGCTGGGCATGGAGAGGGCAGAGAGGACAATCCTGCCAACAATCCTGTGCTTGCTCAGTCCATGTTTGCTGCCCGGCACTAAAACCAGGTGCCACAGCCACAGATTTACTGGTTTTATTCTGTGCAACAGCCAAATTTACTACCTTTTGAAAGAAAATAACCACTCTCCCTGGAGGGAAAGTATTTGTTGAAAGATATAGTAGGAGCACAGCACACAAAAGAGAAAGTTTCCAGAATGTCCAACCTAAAACAAATGTGCCCCAGGGCTTATTTTAATAATTCTTCAATTATTGCCTTACTGGTGGCTGATTTAGTCCAGGACCATTGAGATGCTTCTAATGGAAATCATCAATTCATCACGGAGACGACTTCCAAGAATCTAATCACGCGGATGAAAACAGACACATGTTCATGCTAATGATGAGGACTCCAGCAAAGGAGGGAAGGTTTTATGTATCTGTTATTTTTAAAGGTTTATTTTCTCCTGTGTCTTAACAAACCAGGCTGGCCGACTGCCAGACATACTGTTTTTTACTGGGACTGTCCCATGGCCTTGGGAGAGATTTTAAATATCCACTTATACATTATTGCTGCAAGGCTGCTGTCTATTCTAACATTTTACAGTTTCCTTAACACAGAAAATGAAAGTCTCCAGCTAATTCTTCATTAATCAACACAAGTAGCTCCACAGTAATTTTATTTTCAAGACAGAAGAGCAAATCAATGCCAACAAGCAAATCCTTATAGTTCCGTATAGTTCATGCTCAATATTTTAGGAATTTGTGTTACCATCGCTCTATTTCCGTAGTATCTTTCAACAGGTGAATTAGCGACGAACTGTAAAACCTGATGTTTGAAAAAAGCAAAGCCATAACTGATACAACAAATAATCAAACTTAGCTGGAAAAATTGAGAAAAGCTCAACCAGATTCTCTCAGATGCACTAATCTGTGGGAGCTACATCCACCACCAAAAGCCCAAAACAGCACAGTTCGAAGATGCACAGCTCTGTCTCACAGCAAACACCTGGCTCATCTTCACAAGGTCAGACCATCAGTGCGAGGATGGCAGTGATGCTGGGGCAGGGCACAGTGACACTCCTGTCTACCCCCCATGACAGCAACATAAAAATCCCCCTCCCAGGAGCAGCATCCCAAAGGCAGCTCCTGGGAAGCTCCACCCCAAAGCAGAGTGGGCAAAGAGTAAGGACATGGTCCTCATTTCCCCCAAGCCCCCCAGCCTCCAAAGCATCCAACAGGACTATCCCAAAACCTCAAAGAAAACTTGCTGCCTCCTACTATTTGCCATGCACTGTGCACAGTTCATCTTTGAGCTCTACCTCCTGGGGACCATAAAGGATATAACTCCCCCATGTTTCACATTTCATGCTTAAACTGCCCTATAAAATCCCATTCATGAGCAAGCTGGCAAAAAATACAAGCTGTGAAACTGCACCAGCTTCAGATTACAGCCATGGAACTGCCCCTGCCAGCTCAGCCTTGCTGCTCCCGGGGAGGCCCACAGCAGGAGATGACCCCAAGAGCATGCTTTCTGCCAGGTATGCTGGCCACAGATGAGGTATAAGCCAACACACGTGGTTTGGGACCTTATCCCACTTCCAGGGGATGCAAAGGGTTGTGCTGATGGGCAGGATGTTGAGCTGATCTGAGCTGCCACCATAACAACTCATCACGTCCCATAGGGAATCACAGAACCACAGGGGTTGGAAGGGACCTATGGAGATCATCTAGTCCAACCCCTCTGCCAGAGCAGGGACACCTAGAGCAGGTTGCACAGGACGACGTCCAGGCCAATTTTGAATGTCTCCAGAGTTGGAGACTCCACCACCTCTCTGGGCAGCCTGTTCCAGTGCTCTGCCACCCTCAAAGGAAAGAAGTTCCTCCTCATGTTTAGATGGAACTTCTGACGTTCAAGTTTGTGCCCATTACCTCTTGTCCTAACACTGGGCACCACTGGAAAATGTTTGGCATTACCATTTAATTGCTATCTACTTAATTTGGACAGTATAGGATCTGATAAAATCCTGGGCATTCCCACTGACAAAACAACCTGACCTCGTCATTTCATGGATTCAGCTGTGACTTAAAAAAGTAAGCTTTTAATCTTCCTTTCACATTTTATAGGGATACTCCTAAGTGCCAATCCTGGCTCCTTAGCATCTGTTGCATATGTTATAAACAGAGTTATGTGAAAATTAAAATCAAAAGCTCCTCCTCCATCCCAAACCAAAACTAATGATTAGATCAAACCCAAACAATAATCTAGCAAATATAGCCCTCACTGTGTTCCTGGGCTGTGTGATTTACACACTGACTAAGAACGCTGGGGAGTCTGGAAAACAGACAAATACTTAGAGGTTTTTTGCTAATATGGTAGTCAGAGCACATGGCAAGAACTCACGGAGAAAAATGAAATACAAATTTTGGCTGCAGGATTCACAAGCCCTGCACAGCGATCCCGAATGTCCTGCACTTGGTAATAGCATCTGACAAGGGATGGGCAAACCCCGAGTGCGACAGACCCAGGCATGCCAGTGGTGTTGCACTGATTACAGCAGGAGACGATTTCACCCAAATGAAGTTAATTTGGGGCTCGACGAGGAAGCAAGTCCACGGCCAGTGCGACCAGCAATCACCCTAAGATTATGAAGAAGGACATGGCAAGGTAATGATGCGATTTATATGGCAGAGCAATTAGTTTGAAATTACTTTTATTCTGGCACAAACCATATTTGTGGGAAACTTCTCTATAGTAGATACTCCAGTCATCGTCCAGTACAGATGAGATCTGAGCATCACAGAGCCTGCTCAATGCACTCAGCTGAAGAATGCCATTATTTTAGCTTTTAAGAAGTCTGTGCCCTGTATGTGCATATACCACAAGAGAGCTTTTGCAGGATACCTACTTTTGTCAAGCAGTTGACTCCGAGCACCTTGGAGCCTGCACACTAATGCACAAGTACTAGGGCAAAAATATCTGTGTAACTTGCTGTCTGCAGAAGAGCAATTCGGAAGTTGAAAACAGTGGAAACGGTATTAAAAATCAGTGCACTCAGTCCAGGCACTGCCAGGGAGGCTCTGAGTCTCCCTAAACCAATGCATTCAAATCAGTGAACTGCTATTATGCTGGTCCGAAGGAAGAGATCAAAGAAAAGTGCTGAGAGCTTAAATATCCACAGCTAGATGCTCATGTCTCTGCTGATCAGGCAATTTTTGGTTGTCTGCACACCAAGCAAGGTCTCACTAACACCAGATACGGCAAAGAAATGCATATTACTGCAGTAATTACATCCAACACTCACAACATGAGTGCTCCCACACAGCCCTGCAATTCTTCTCCCCACGTCCCTTGTGCCAGTGGGCAGGGAGGTGAGAGACATGTGGGACCATTGCACGCCCCTGCAAACATGAAAGCATGGCCAAGGCAAGAGCTTCAAGTCAAGGGAGCAGCGTTTAACCTTTGCTCTGCCACCAATTTCCTCTGCAACCTTGGGCAAGTCACCAAAGGATGAATCTAATAAGGGACTTAGGTGCCTTGAGGGGAAATTAGGCATCTATGATCACATGCATGCTTCGGATAACCTGGGTACCACCACTGCCAACAGGTCAAGACCCACCATGTAGCCAACTGTGAGCAGCAAAGCTCTCGGGACATGGAGCACAAACTCCACTCCCTGCTTCAGCTGGAAGACAGGAGAGGGAGATTCAAGCCAATAGCTCCAACTCTTGGAACGTGCACTAAACCACAGGGTGTTCTCCATACCTCCTTCTGAAAATGTTCCACCTCTCAGAAAATAACTCAAGTCTCCCTTAGTGCTGTAACACTTACTCAGCACTGTGACTGCCCTGTTGACGCTAATGTCACGGAGCAATAACGGGGCCCATTAAAATGAATGTCAATTGTTCCCTTAACCTTTGTAGGGAGCCAAATTCATCCCTTTAAGAAATATGTTCATCCTGTCCTGCTTTTAGTCAATGGTAATCTTAGCCCATGTCTTTCATAATTAACTGAAAAATCACCACGCCAAGTTCGGTCTTGCAGAGAAAGAGTGCGTCCGCCTCTCCGGCAGGCAACCCAGGTGTATTTACGCAGTGGAAGAAGCCATTCACTTTAGCCGTTTGTTACAGACCAGTATGGAAAACAGATTTCACGCTGATGATTTATAAAGTGCTTTTAGACAGCCCTTAAATAATGAGTTATAACCAGGTACGAACATCCAAAGCCACTGCTGAAAACACTCTCCTGCTCTTGCCGTGTTATTTATGCTGCTCCAGTTGCAAGAACTCAGCTCCCTGGTCCGGCTCCTCAGCCCAGCACCAGGATTGATCCATCTCAGTGCCACAGATGTCTGTTTTCTATTTGGCTGTGGTATTCCCTGTGCAATATTAAAATGTCATCAATTCAGTTTAACAGGCCAAGTAAAGGCCTTAGTCAACCATTTAACAGCTAAGTAAAACATATGGCAAATGCATATCAGTCCAGGGACTGCATTAAAAGTTTAAGGGTTCAATTAAGAGGAATCTTGCTGGTGTGTTCTGAGGGGGTTAGGAAAATAGAAATGCCAACTGTTTCCCCCACTTGTAGCTGTTAAGCACCAGGCTGAAACCCCCTTGTTAAAGTGCTTTTTGTTAAAGTGCTATTCCAGTATGTTAAAAGCACCTCTGTATAACACTCAGTTAAAATAAACTATTTATTGGGGAAAATGGAGCCGATATTTTTATGATTTTCTGGGGTTTTTATAATTGTTGTTGTGCTGCAATGTCCTACCTCAAGCACCCACATTCAGTGTCGCCACCCGAATGCTGAGGCTGGAAGTGCCCAACCCTCCTGCAAGGCAATGCCTGATATCCCAGCGCTCCCGAGGCTGAAGGCTTAGCCACAAAACCAGCTGAACTTGACTTTCAGAGCTGACCGAAGCCCTACTTGCTGCTGCAAAACCAAGCTGCACTATTAGAATTTTTTAATGGTTCAGCTTCCTTACGGACGTGGTCACCTAACAGAAAGAACATGTTAAGTAACACATCCCCCACACAGCAATATCTGTGGATTCAAGAAGGTTTTGACAATATAACGGACTCACAATATTGTTCTAGAATAATAAACATATCCCAAAACACCTCTGCTTGCACAAACAGACCTCCCAGTTCCTTAGGGTCTAGTACAAGAGATTCCAGGTGTTGGGTCTGATGTGTCCATTGCATGACCATGGTGTGCACATCCCATGTAGACGATGCAGACACCACCACAAACCTGGCCCAGTGATATGGAAGGGGCAAGGGCACTGCTGCTACAATTGGGTTGTCCCTGCAGTGTAGGACCCCCCTGGGACCCACAGTTTTCTGCAGCATCCCCCTTGGTCGCCTTGACCTGGCACCACAGGCAGGAGATCAGGTTGAGATGCAATATACAGAGAGTGTGCAAAAAAGCAGCAGCTCCTTGGTGGAGCAATTAGATCACAAGACTGGGCTTGTTCCAGAGACAGACGGCACAACAATAGTCACGATTTTTGCTGCCGTCGTTATTTATAGGCACAAAAATGTAGATCATGTAGAAACTCAGAGTGAGCTGCCAAACCAGATACGGCAGCTGAACCCACTGCCTAACAGTCAGCCGTGTTTTAGGATATTCCCTCCTGCAGTAGCAGATGCAAACCCTGCAGGGCAGTGGCTCTGGAGCAGGAAGATGCAGCTTTGCTGGCACTGGGTCCACATCGGCACACGAACCATCAACCCAAGGCAAGATGGCAAATTTCAACATTCATGCTGAAAAGAGCAGTGAGATGCTGAGGTGTGAATCACTGCAGTCAACGGGCATTTTCTCCCCTAACTGCAAAGACGCTTTGAATTTGGCCCTAAGGTACTCAAGCAACAGATGGGACATGGGAGGAAAATGTGATCCCACAGATACTCTGCGAAGGAGTATAAGGCTGCAGGGAAAGACAACTGCAATTGCCTAGAAAAAATACACACAAGTGATTTCAGCAGGCCTCAATACAGTGAGTCAGGTATTACAGAATCCCCAAGTCTCCTCTCTGCCATGCTGCTCTCCCCTTTCACTCTGATGAATCACAGAATCATAGAATCACCTAGGCTGGAAGAGACCTATATCATCATCAAGTCCAACCGTTAACCTAACACTGCCAAAACCACCATTAAAGCATGTCCCTCAGCACCACGTCTACCCATCTTTTAAATACCTCCAGGGATGGTGGTTCCACCACCTCCCTGGGCAGCTTGTTCCAATGTTTGATAACCGTTTCGGTAAAGACAGTTTTCCTAATATCCAATCTAAACCTCCCCTGGCACAACCTGAGGCCATTTCCTCTTGTCCTATCACTTGTTACCTGGGAGAAGAGACTGACCCCCACCTTGCTACAACCTCCCTTCTGGTAGTTGTAGATAGAGAGTGAAAAGGTCTCCCCTCTGCCTGCTTTTCTCCAGATTAAACAACCCCAGTTCCCTCAGCCGCTCCTCATAAGACTTGCTCTCTAGACCCCTCACCAGCTTCGTTGCCCTTCTCTGGACACACTCTAGCACCTCAATGTCTTTCTTGCAGTGAGGCACCCAAAACTGAACACGGTGTTCGAGGTGGGGCCTCACCAGTGCCCAGTACAAGGGGACGATCACTTCCCCAGTCCTGGTCACCACACTATTCCTGATACAAGCCAGGATGCTGTTGGCCGTCTTGGCCGCCTGGCCACGCTGCTAGCTCATACTTAGCTGGCTGTCAACCAACACCCCCAGGTCCTTGCCTGCCAGGCAGCTTTCCAGCTGCTCTTCCCCAAGCCTGTAGCGCTGCATGGGGTTGTTGTGAGCCAAGTGCAGGACCCGGCACTTGGCCTTGTTGAACCTCATACCATTGGCCTTGGCCCATTGATCCAGCCTGTCCAGATCCCGCTGTACAGCCTTCCTATCCTCAAGCACATCAACGCTCCCACCCAACTTACTGTCATCTGCAAACTTACTGAGCATGCATTCGATTGCCTCGTCCAGGTCATTGATAAAGATATTAAAGAGAACCGGCCCCAATACCGAGCCCTGGGGAACACCACTTGTGACTGGCCACCGACTGGATTTAACTCCTTTCACCACCACTCTTTGGGCGCAGCCTTCCAGCCAGTTTTTTACCCAGCGAAGAGTACCCCCATCCAAGCCATGAGCAGCCAGTTTCTCCAGGAGAATGCTGTGGGAAATGGTGTCGAAGGCTTTACTGAAGTCCAGGCAAACAACATTCACAGCCTTTCCCTCATCCACTAAGTGGGTCACCTTGTCATAGAAGGAGATCAGGTTAGTCAAGCAGGACCCGTCTGTCATGAACCCATGCTGACTGGGCCTGATCACCTGGTTGTCCTGCATGTGCTCCATAATGGCACTCAGGATGATCTGCTCCATAACCTTCCCGGGCACCAAGATCAGACTGACAGGCCTGTAGTTCTCCAAATCCTCCTTCCTGCCCTTCTTGTGGATGGGTGTCACATTTTCTAACCTCCAGTCAACTTGGACCTCCCCAGTTAGCCAGGAGTGCTGATAAATGAAGGAAAATGGCTTGGTGAGCATTTCTGACAGCTCCCTCACCACCTTTGGGTAGATTCCATCTGGCCCCATGGACTTGTGTATGTCTAAGTGCTGTAGCTGGTCCTTCACCATTTCCCCTTGGATCGCTGGGGCTTCATTCTGCTGGTACGACCCTGCTTCTGTACCATGCTCCACCTCCACTCATAGCTCACTCATTTTGGGAGGTCACTTTGTCCCCCTGCCCTCATCATCCCACCTGGGAAATAGCCATCCCACCTCCACCAGTGCTAGGGGTGTTCAGACTACAAACTGCCACTGTTCTCATAAGGGGCACAACACTGAAACTGAGAATTGGGAAGAATTAATTTATTTTTTGTTTCTTTTCTGTAATTTGGTACCACTAAACCCAAACATTAAAAATATTTTTAAACAAAAGCCATACAGAGAACAGATCACGGCGCACACTGCTAAAGCAACCAGTGATTCAGACATTAATGCTTTTTATTAAACAAATAAAACACTCTGACGAATGCCTCAGAGTCTACAAATTATTCTCACAACTATGCAAAACTACTTTATGTTTCAGCTTTGGGGCATTGTTTAAAATGTACTCTAGCACTGTTTTCAAAAAAAGTCAATTTATTTCACCCAAGTGGAGATTTAAGACATCAGGGAGCCATCTGGTGGTTTGATTGCCTTCTAATTAAAATTCATCTCTTGGGCTCTTGACTTCCTCTGATGCTGAGCTAAACTGGCTGGCCCGGAGCATAAATGCAGAGAAATTAAGCACCGTAAGATGTGTAACAGTAAAATTTAAGTACACAGAATTTCAGACAAGATTTTGCCATTGCTTTGTAAATGTGAGTTGTCCACAAAGCATGGATGATGCATTTACTGTCTGATTTTTTACATCTTTTTTACAAGTTTAAAAGTGGAGTAAAGTTTCACAAAAATCCCCTCTATGATGGAAAAAGAAAAGTAATGTATTAAGTTTATGTTGCATTTCTATGGAATCAACGGTTTTTTTCGTAGAAAGCTTCACCATTTCCCCCCATGACTTCATACATTTTGAAAGGGAAATATATCTGTGGCTTTGGGAATACAGAAAACAAAAAGAAAAAAGGAAGAAAAAAAGCAGATACTGAACCCAAGCATTACTGCTGGTTCAGGCATTCCCCTAGCATTTTTCCCAGGAGGGAATCAAGGCCCCATCACCAGTTTCTAGAAGGGTACTCAGTCTCGAAGGTGCTACGGAAAAGGGTGGAGGTCACAGCCTGGCACCATCTCCTGGGGCAGGGGGCTGAAAAGAGCAGAGGCTGCAGCTCCGTTTGCTGTTAGACCTAACCACGCTGGTGCATGTTAAATGTGCTGGAGTTTGGCTGCCAAACTGAGCTCCTCCAGGGCTCGGCACAGGAAGGGCTTGATAATTTGGCTAATTGAGTTAGTGCCGAGTTGCTCATTACTGTTCCGAGACTGGAGCAAATAACAACAGGCAAATTAGGAAGCTCTTCCCACCCTCAAGGATGGCAGCAGCTGAGTGAAAGTCTTCACGATAACAGCTTTGGATGTCAATATTTATATTCCAGCTAAGCGTCATTTTGGATGCCCAAGTCCCTCTTAGCATTTGGCCCTTATCTCTCCATCCCTGCACAGATGTGCCTCTGCAAGTTTTATTCCTGGCTCTGAACCTCTTAAGCAGAAGTTCAGGCAGGGCCAGATTGGATGTGTTTGCTCAGTCCCACCTCCAGCACATCACACCACCATCACTGCTTTGCCCCCAGCAGGGCTGACATTGGCTGTGGGAGCACATGAAGCAGAACAGCCCCTGAAACGTTTTGTTGGGCTATAGTGGACATTTAATCCCACTCTCATGATAAATCCCAATCTGGAACAGGGTCACCACTGTCATTACTGGGTTTATCTGACAAACAAATCCGTGCGCTTGGGTTTTTTGACCACATCAAGAAGAGCCAGTTTCGCAGAGCCTGATTGCACAGGTCTCATTGGTAACTGTGCAAACCTCCACTTGGACTATGGAGAAGTGTTAACTAAGAGCAGGGAAAGATGGTTACAAGGCTGTATGTCCTCTCCGGGAGCACAGACTAGGTGTCGCTCCCAGAAAAGGTGACAGGAGTTACACCTGAGCCTCAGCAGAGCGGTGCTGTGCTGCTCTTCAGAAAGCAGCAAAGCCTGAATCCTGGGATTCCAGAGCTTTCCTAGAGCTCCAACACCATCATTAACCTGCCTGGGTTTCCCTGAAAAAATCCCAAACCCATAGGACCCCGATTTCATCCTGAATTAGTGCCACCGCTTCCAACAAAAAATACAGAGGAGGAAAGTTACTCAGAAACAAAACAGCAATTTAAGCTTTGTAGCAAGGGGAGGACAGATACTGGTTTTGTTTTGTACTTTTGGCAGGGATGTTGTATGATTCATTGCTAAGACTTTCATCCTTCACCGGTCGGTCGGTGTTCCTCCTCCTGCTCCTCAGCCACTTTTTCTACTTGCTTCCAGTATTTTCATCATTTGTATTTCTCCGCGATCCCCACAGGAGGAGCCTCAGTACCACTCTAGCAGGCAGAATTTGAGATTGCAGTTTCACCCTATACACACAGCTGTCCTTTCAGTTATTAGCCAGGAAATATTTTTTTTAAATTACTCTGAAAGAACATATTGATCAACATGGAAAGAGTTTCTGGGGATATTTTCCATAGACTGAGATCTCTTTAGTCAGAGGCACTTGGTGCATCAGGAGTTATAGTTTGAAAATGTGATTTTCAGTTCCCTGTGTAGGGGATTATTTTGGGGGGGGAAGTTACATCCAAAAGTGTTTGCAGGATCATGAGATGAAATATACTTTTAACAACTTCTCTTCCAGCAAACCACAGGAGATTTCTGAAGCATTGGAGAGTGGCTGGTAAGACGGCTTCATCCTAGAAACAGGCAAAACTAGGCTTTGAAAATTATGCGTTTCTTTTTTGACACCACCACAGGCTCCTTCTGTGCCCTAAGGCACATTTTCTCCCTCCGAATGCTTTCATGTCACCTTCTGCTATCTGTCTCACCTATGAGCTCCAGGGCTTGTGAGATCTCCAAGGCTAGAGCAATGCATCCATGCCATTGCTAACCTCCTGGCACAGAACATCGCAGCAACCCCCATAGCCAGGCTGGGAGCACAGATGGATCCTTCCCCATCCATGCTCTCAGGTTTTCCAACCAGCAGAGGACAGGTTGTATCACCCCACAAACCAGGATCCACCTAGAGCACATACCTGGGCTCAGCATGCTGGGAGATGCTCCCAGCCTCCCACCTTAGATATAGCCTTTGTGCTAAGAACAGTCTCAGTTGTTCTCTGGTCCTTTCTCGCACAGAAAAACAGTTAAACTCCATTTCTGCGACTAAAATTTGCCAGTAGTAGCAGCAGTTGCTGGAGGAACTGCTTCTCCATGCTCTATGGCTGGTTAATTAGAAATCTATAGATTGACATTACATAAGAAATAACAGATCTTTTATTTTTCAGGTGTTTAATTATTAATAAATTAATGAGATGGAAACTGGAGTGCAAGGAAAAATTATTCTCTGTCTGAAGGAAGTTAATATAAAATCTAAAATGCATTTTCTTCCAGCTTATTAACTTTGAGATTGATGTAATAACCGCAAGAGGTTTTTTTAGTTTGTCTCTTAAGTTTATATTCCGATTTGCACAAAAGTAGTTTCTATATTCAGACTAGATCTTGAAAGAATTTTCTTTTACAGAGTGCATTTTCCTACATGGGAAAAGAAAACAGTACAAAGCCATTTATAAAATGCGGTAAAACCTGAAGAGAAATGTTACTCAGAAAATTCTTACTCTTCACAGAAGAATCAATCTGAGCCCAGTTTTCCACCACTAAAATTCAAAATGTACTCTGCAAAATTTCAGCAGGAAATTCATTATATGGCCCGTTACGGCTCATGTGTGACCATACCCAATGCATCTGTAATACTGGCCAGTTTCTGTTCTAATTTTCTTGGCATTAGAGGCAATTTCAAGTTGCAGAAGGTAGAAGTGGGGAGAAAAACTCCTGCACCATTTTTTCCATCAATCTTCTGATTGCTTCCTCTGAAGTTGCAGGATCGCTCCCTACTTCTCTGTCCTGTTCAGCATTGACTGACAGATCTGTTCACACTTCATTGATAGAATAACGTCAGCTATTAGGAAAGAGTGTCCCGATACCCATCACAAAAATTTCCTTTCCTTTCATTCTTTTCTCACTTTTTCACCATTGCTACCCTCTCTGAGGCAGATGTCTCAAAACCGATACCACCATGGAAACCTCAGCTTTGACGGCCTTTGGGCGTGTGGCTGTTTCCCAAGGTTTTGCAGCCAGCAGGACCCTTCCCAAATTCTTCTGCTCTTCCTCTGTGAGCTACCACTGGAGTCACCACTGCTGCTACAACATAAACCCTCTCCTTCTCCTCCTTCTGAGGGTGTATGGAAACCCCATCACTAGTACCAAAACCACAAACACCTCTCCTCTCTGCAACCAAGAAACGCTGAGCTGTTTACGGAGCACGTTACTCTCTTCTAAAATTCAAAGGAATATGTTAAAATTACCATAACTTAATGTCACAGGAGAGATGAGCTCCAAAGTTTTCTTTGGAATTTCTTGCTGAACAGAAGTTTCTGCAAACAATATTTGCTTTTCCCTTAAAAAATGGATACATCGTTCTCCCCCCTCCCAGCAAGAGCCTGAATCACAGCTCACCGAGCATATGGAAAAACTCACAGTGACTTCAATGGTTTTGAGCAATGTCCCAGTTGCACACATAAACTATTAACCTAAATGTCCTTCCAGAGCATAGTTTATCCTAGCCTGGGTGCTTGCTGTTCCTCCTGCAGGAGGAGAGAGGTTTACAGAGCTGTACTTGCTGTAGCAGGTTAACAAAGCTGCAGAAACTCATCTCCTGGCTTTTTCAACACCTGCGGTCAGAGTGAGTAATCAGAAAAGGTCTGTCACAGTTTTCCAACAGCAGCCAATTTCTCTCCCCTAGCAGTTTGCATCCACCAGATACTGTGCATAACGTATTCCGTATTAATCATCGCTTGGTCAAACTAACCTCTTGGGCTCTTTTAAACTCTTCCCAGGCATTTCTGCCAGGCTCTTATATCATTTCTGTACTCCTTGTCACAGATAGTCTCAATATCCTAATGCTTTTTCAAACATTGTGGGTGATGCATGAAATGCTACATTCCCCTGTCAAGCCCTCAAAATAACCACTCTATACTTAGAAAAGGAAACACCTCTCCGTTTCAGCCAGCGGGAAACGTTGAGCTGTTTGTGGGGCACATGCTACCACTTTCGAGACTCACAAGAATATGTATTTCCTTCTGCTGAAGGCACTTGTAGGCTCTCTCTTTATAAGGGAGACCTTCACAAAACTCATAGGGATGCATTTACATCCAAGAACTCTACTCCTCCATCAAATACATCTCAAATTAGCCAATGTTTCAAAAAATTATTAGGAAAGATGCAGGAAAGGAACAAAAAGATCCATGTTTCTCTCTGGGAAATCAGCATGAAATGGATGCTGTAAGTAACATATGCAAATATCCTTTTTTGTGTGTGACAATTTAGTTTAGACATTAATTGCTTAACTGATTCACTTTCAAAATGCATAGTAAAATAAATGACTGCAGAAGCCTAAATGTACGAGTATAAATACCTTTTTAAACATCTTGAATTCTTAGACGGTGAATCAAAGAGAAACAGAAGGATACAGTCTTATTTTTAATCACTTTCCTACTACTCAAATTATAAGAAACAATGAAATACATCATAAAAGACATCTTGAGATATTTTGGCATGCTGCTAAACTGAAATTCAATGGCTTGACATGCTATCTTGGATAATTTAACTTTGAAGTCTTTGCTAATTCTTCTCTGGATTATTGCCGAACATAAGCTTGATTTCAAAGCTCAGCCTGTTTGGTTTTGCACATCTGAACTGAGAACGACATAAAACATTTTAAGTAGCTCCTGGGGAACTTTTAAAAAGTGTTATTGATGAGAATAGTGTTTGTGTGCTGGGATGGCCATGTGAGCGCTGCAGAGTCCACGACACGAGGGCAGAACGGCAGCAAGGAAGGGAAATTCGCTGGATGCTGCGGTGGAGGTTACACCGTCTTGCCCGTCTACTCTCAGCATCTTGGATGCCATGGCTTGGTCCATGCTGAAGCCTAAGGCTCCCCATGGCCAACCATGCTGACAAATTCACAGCTCCCAGGGGTGTGAGACAAGACACTGACACCTGCTCACCACAGCCCTCCAGCATAGTCTTCCTCACCCTCGCCCACTCTGTAACACCAAGCACAGCCCTTTGGGTTTGCAGCCCTTAGAGCAGGGGTCCTCTTGGTTCTCTCTTCCTCATAAACCTGTTTTTGAGTGTGGACTTTCCCCAGAGACCACCCGCGTGTCTCGCCTTTCCCGCCAGCTCTGACTCAGCCAGCGTAGGACTGCGAGCAGCAACGAGAGGCAGATCCGTGACAGCTTCCTCCCAACATACTCCCTCCTCCCCTCCCTCGCCGCCGAGCAGCTCTTCACACCACCGGGGAAGCACAGGATGCTGCCTTAGCACCAACTCCTACCCACCAGCTGCTACGCTAAACTTGGGATCAGGAACGGCCTCTGTGCCCCGGTAGGGTAGCAACCAGCCCAGCCTCCAGGACCAGAGACATCAAGACCAGCCCTAAGACCCCCCTCCTCCCCGATCCTGAAATGGGCTGGGATGAGACACACACTGGTCATCTCAAGAAGGCTGTGAATTTGCTGGAGGATCTGACCATGCAGATGCAATTTCAGGATTTGGGGGGGTCTCCTTCTGCAGAGAGGGAGAAGTGCTCTGCAGAGGACACATTTTACAAATGCCAACTAAATGAAGGCCAGGAATGAGCTTAAGCACTCACTTCAGCACCGAATGCCTGAGGTTCATGGATCCCCTCCTAGCTCACATTCTGGCTCTGTTTTGAATACTACAATGAGATCTCTCTCTAACATCTCCCAGCTTCCCACACCAGTCACTAGGTCATGCAATTTACACCCTGAGTGTCACGCTATAAAAGCACTGTTGTGGGGGACTGCAGCATGGTCCGTCACATCCTATGAGACACTCAGAACTGAGAAAAGCCAAGCAGCATATTGATCATGTGCGAGGACCATCACGGCACCATCTGGCACCTCAAGGAGACCAAGGGCCAAATATTCTGTGGTATGGATGTACCTGAGATGCAGAGCAGACTGGTCATAAGCAAGGTATGTACAAGTCTGTCCTAGACACTTGGCCCAGGGGTCATGAACAAGCCCCTCATCCTATTTATTTAGCAAACCAATCCAGCCAGGACTGGGAAGAGTTTTTTGCTGTGAACACCAGGTTTGGTCCATTCCCACCCTTTCTCTAGGTATTTTATCTGGGAATTTTGTTTGCCAAAGTATTTTTTTACTCCCCAAGCTTACGACAAGCACCTTACCGTCCCACGCGATGCTGAAATTGTTTCAGTTATTACAGCTCTCTCCAAAGGCAAAACCTAATCTTTCACCTATGGGACTGATCCTATCAAAGTCAGCAGAAAAATTCTACCTGAATTCAGCAACAGCATGTTGTGCCCCTAGATGTGAGCATGGACACACTTGGTCTCTGCACCCCACAGGGTTGAGAAAGCCCCAGGGAGTGACAGAGCCGATACCTACTCCTCGGCTGGCCACAGAAAGCAGATCAGTGCTGCTTGCTCCCATCCTTATCCCACTAGTCCTGTCTGTTCTCTGTCTTGCTTCCAGTCCCTCCACGCAGTCCTTGAAGATCCCTTTGAGGCATTTGGTTTGTACAGTAGAAGGAGAAGGGCATTCCTCATTGAGTGTGGAATGAGATTATCTAAGTCCCAGATGTTTTGACGGCTGTTAATTTTCATCAGTCCATTGCTTAACGCAGTTTTGATAGGAGAGGCAAACCTTTGCTCAATGCAATGGAGCCCAGGAGCCAGACCAGGGCAGAAATCACTGGGTCAATAGGGTTTAAAGATACAACTGTAACCCCTCCTCAAACTGGTGGTAAGCCCTGGATCATCATAGCCACAGAACAGCTGTGCAGAACAACCATTCCCTAGTTTTTGAGGGCAAAATCTGCCATTGTCCAGACATGGTCCTTCCTCCGCATCACACAATGTGTGTGGTCACTTGTGCTGGTCATTTCAGAGAGGATCTTCCTTGATGTACTACAGCCTTTAAACCTTTAAGCGATTAGAACTAGACTGATGCTATCTACCTATGCTTTCAACCAATCTATCTGACCACACATAAGCCATTCACCAAATTGCTTGTAACCCAACTGAGAAGGAGCAGATTTCAGGGGAAATAAAGCAAGCGCAGCTCAAAATAGTAATCAAGACAGCCAAAGCTGGAATTCGCAGTCCTCCAGATCAGTTATGGGCGTAATTGTTATGTCTGGTGGATCTGTAGTCTCTGTCCTGTATGGACCCTACAACTCCACCAATGTGTGGTACCACCAATGTGCAGTACCACTTCTCAACATCACCTTAATTTATTTTCATTCCTATGACATGACTATAAACAACTTCCCTGCAAAAAACATATCCAGGGTATTACGAATCTTGATAATCCAGGATTAATGATATTGTGGGAGTGGGTCTTTTTTGCCTGGACGGTTATATTTTCACATGTTCCTTTGACTTAATAATGCGCACACAGTAGAAACAAGTCTATTCACTATGCCTCAGATTTGTAAAGGACTCATTGAAATGGTAAGTGAAATGTTTAGACAACTGCTGAAAAAAACAAAGCCATCAAAATCTCAGTTAATTAGCATTAGCTAAGTAACTGCAGGAATAACTGAATTAGTCTATTTTCTTGCTGTAGGTAAAGATTAAAAAGTATTCAATTTATAGCAGTTTTCAAGTTGCTAAGGATTATGAGAACAATGCACACTATTTTCAGCTTGCCAAAGAGAGTGTATCAAATGCAAGAGCCCAATCTTTCAAAAACAGTCCATCAGATGATTCATCGGCAGAAGCCTGGCTGGAACACCCTGCGTGGCCTGACACCATCACATTGCCTCTCTGTGGGAGCCAAGGCAAAGTCCCCACCACACACCCAGACAAGTTATTAAGAGACTGGGCTTAAAAGGGAAATCTTGTATATGTCATGTATGTCAGAGGAACTCTGAGAACAGGCAGATCCTGTGGCCCAGCCAGGGTGCAAAGGTTTTGCTCCAGTAAAGGAAATAACTGGTGAAGGAACTTTAGACAAGTCTCATTATGTCAAATTTGGTTGCTGGTGCTGGTTAAACTTTGGTTCTTTGTGTCTAAAACAGGACATTTCTATTACAAATTTTATTATCCATTATTTATATATAAAGACAGGCAAGGAAGGAGAGGCAGTGGGGCTGCTCTCTATGTAAAAAAAAAAAAAAAAAAAATGGAGTGATTGCACAGAGCTGTCTGTGATGAACAGTGATGAACAGGCCAACCCATTAAAGGAAACCTCGTGGTTGGTGTTTACTACAGACCGCCTGATCAAGAGGAGGATGCTGATGAAGGCTCCTTACTTCAACGACAGGATGCACCACGCTTGCAGGCTCTGATCTTGCTGAGGAACTTCAACCACCCTGACATCTGATGCAAAAGCAGCCAGAAAGCTGTAAGCAGTCCAGGAGACTCTTGGAGTGCATCGAGGGTAACTTTTTAATCCACGTGATAGACAGTCCAACCAGAGGAGAAGTCTTACTGGACCTGTTGCTCACCAACACAGATGGACTTGGGAATACTGGTGGATGAAATGCTGGACATGAGCTGACAATGTGTGTTTGCGGCTCAGAAAGCCAACCGCATCCTGGGCTGCATCACAGGAATCGTGGCCAGCAGGCTAAGTGGGGTACTGCATCCAGCTCTGGGGTCCCTAGTACAAGACAGGCATGGACCTGTTGGAGTGGGTCCAGAGGAGGGCCACGAAGATGATCAGAGGGCTGGAGCACCTCTGCTATGAGGACAGGCTGACAGAGTTGGGGTTATTCATCCTGGAGAAGAGAAAACTTCAGGAAGAACTTATTAAGGCCTTTCAATATATAAAGAGGACTTATAAGAAAGACGGAGAGAGACTTTTTACCAGGGCCTGTAGTGACAGAACAAGGGGCGACAGTTTTAAATTGAGAGGGTATGTTTAGATTGAACATAAGGAAGAAATTCTTTACTCTGAGGGTGGTGAGACACAGGAACAGGTTGCCCAGAGAAGTTGTGGATGTCTCATCATTGGAAGTGTTCAAGGTCAGGTTGGATGGGGCTCTGAGCAACCTGATCTAGTGAAAGATGTACCTGTCCAATGGCAGGGGTGGTTGGACTAGATGATCCTTAAAAGGTCCCTTCTGACTCAAACCATTCTATGATTCTACAATTTATCAGAAAATAAAGTTTTAGAATTTTCAAAAGAAATTCTGAACATATCACCAGAAGTAAAACCTTACACGCAATTGTGTTTGCTTTCCATCTCTCTGGACCAATGAGTTTTACAAAGCAAAGGCTTCACAGGTCAATTATACAAGACAGACCTGCCCTGGAATCTGATACTACCTACTGAGTGTGAATTCAATATGAAGGAAAGCAGGATACCTTTTGTTTTAGGAATTTCTCTGAAAAACATAAATAATGCTGAATTCTCTAAAATCGGTCATTACATGAGAAGTAATGCATTGGAAAGAAAATGTGTTTTCTGAAAGCAATGTTAATATTCACATTCTAAAGGGCACTTGCGTGTTCAGACTGAAAAAAGACTATTTTACGCATTCAAAGTCCAAACAGAATAAAAACAGTACGTATTTTCTTTGCCTTGCAAATAACTATTCATCAGGACCAGGACCTGGAGGCCATGAATATAATTTGCTACCAAGAGGCTATAGATTAAGTAAACAGCAAGAAAGTAAATTTTGTGCTAACAGCCACACGGCACGGTATATGCAAGACTGAGGGTACACAAGAGAGTGTCCTGAAGATAGGGTCAATTCTCCTGCCGTAGAGTCAATTCCCCTGCTGCTAGTTCAGGTTCCCTCTTCCATTTCTTCTCCTTGTCCTGCATTTAGGAGAGACTTAATCACCATGCAGAGGTACCTGTGGCCAAATAAGGGCTGACATCCCCAGGTGGGAATTAGGTCACAGAATATAACTCTGCAAACTACTTTTAAAACCCTCGTGTTCATGCCAGTGGTGAGACTGTGGACAGACTGAAGTTTGAATTGTGTCGGAAAGCTCTGAAAAAAGTGTGCCAGGAAGCTCTTGCTGCAGTGATTTGTGCTGCAGGGCGATGGACAGCGCTACCAGCGCCAGAACAACAATTCTTAATGGATGAACTGACACATTCTGCTCTGAAATCTAAAAAGCCAAATCAGGAGAAATCTTTTAGCTGCTTTGCTTTTCTATTTTAAGGGCTTTTGGTGACAATGTGCATATTTTTGCAGAGAGGGAGCAGGATTCAGACTAGCTATTTTGAGAAACCCTTTGAAATCAAACTAAAGTCATGGAATCACGGAATCATGGAATTTTCTGAGTTGGAAGGGACCTCCAGAGATCATCTAGTCCAACTCCCCTGCTGACGCAGGAACGCCTAGAGCACATTACTCAGGACTGCATCCAGGCGGGTCTTGAAAATCTCCAGAGAAGGGGACTCCACAACCTCCCTGGGCAGCCTGTTCCAGGGCTCTGTCACCCTTAAAGGAAAGAAGTTTTTTCTTATGTTTGAATGGAACTTCCCGTGTTCCAACTTGTGCCCGTTGCCCCTCGTCCTGTCACTGGGAACCACTGAAAAGAGTCTGCCTCCATCCTCCTCCAACCCACCCTTTAGATACTTAGAAGCAAGAATAAGGTCTCCCCTCAGCCTTCTCTTCTCCAGGCTAAAGAGTCCCAGCTCTCTCAGCCTTTCCTCATAAGGGAGATGCTCCAATCCCCCAATCATCTTTGTTGCCCTACACTGGACTCTCTCCAGTAGTTCCCTGTCCCGCTTGAACTGGGGAGCCCAGAACTGGACACCGTATTCCAGTTGTGGCCTCACCAGTGTCGAGTAGAGGGGGAGAATGACCTCCCTCGACCTACTGGCCACACTCTTCCCTATGCAGCCCAGTATTCCATTGGCCTTCCTGGCAACAAGGGCACATTGCTGGCTCATGGATAATTTACTATCTACCAGGACCCCCAGATTCTTCTCCTCAGTCACCTTTAAGCAATAGCACTGTGCCAAAAGTTGTACTTTAAACCACTTGATGTTTGCACAATATATTTGTCTGAGGCACTTACATGCCTAAACTGATATTACTATTTCAAAACTGCATAGACGTCAACACGATTATCCTCACAAGCATTCACATGTGGCTGAAAGGGCTGTTATTTCCACTTCCCAAAGGAGCAGCAGAGGCACAGAGGCTGTGCCTCTTCTGTCCCTGAACGGGAACAGGGCACTGCCCCGCCATCACCCACGCTTGTCAGGGCTGCTGGCATGCTCGTCCGGGCTAGTTCACCCTGAGCCAGCCATCCTCCTGGTCAGTGCCAGGACACAGCTCAATGCACAGCACCGATACAGACTTTTATTTTGTAATAGAGATGTAGTCAAAAATGTCATTCATACCCACCCCGCAGAGTGGGAATAAGATGTCCGAGCACACCCAGACAACTTTCCCAGCAAGGTTAGTGGGTTTGAAGGTTAATATATGAAGTCTAAGGCTCTCATGCCCCCAAGAATCCTCCTCCAAAGGCTTTTTTTGATATTTATTATTGAGGCCAATAAGTATTTCAAATACAGTGCTGATTACTAGTTATCTTGTTATTGCAATGCATCCTGGGGCACCCATCAGTTTGAGCTCGCTTCTTTGCATGAAAACGAGAGATGGGGAAGACCCAGCATGTCTTTCTTTCTGAGCTGGAAGGAACCTCGTCACGCTGAGGATTCCCAAATCACCTGCCCCCACCTCGACCCCATGGAGATCCAGGCACACTGCACTCTCGCTGTGCAGGGGGAGCATGAGTTGCTGTCGAGGGAGGCAATGGAGCCAGCCGGCTGTACTGTGTGCTTGGGCACAGTCCTCCTTCATCCCCTTATTTGCAATGACCATTTCTACCTACCCACAGCATAAAGAAATGGATATTCAAATTCTGGATACTGCTATTCAGTTTCTATCCAGCCTGGGTTTAAACTGCTGTTTTATAGCTCTCCCTTATGAAGTTTTAATTGATGCCTTTTTGCTCCCCTCCATCGCTGGTATGATGCATTTGGCTGCATCCACTTCTGTACACAGTAGGTGAAAGCCTGGCTCTATGTAAGTGGATTTTTAACTCTGGATGTCGTACCTCTGCTGCTTTAGATTGCCACACATCCATGCCATAAGGATAAATAAATCTATTCAATGACGATGGCCATCACTGGTCATGCTGTTACAGCGAGTCACCAGACAGCCTGGGTTATGTTCTGTACAGGTCTCTGCACAGACATGGATAGGATGGAGGGATAAAGCCACTGCACAGATACTGTACAGCATGGGATACCTAGGAAAGCACCAGAGGGAATCAAGGCATACCTGAATATGTTTTTCAAAACAGTCAATAGGTCCCAGCAAACAAACTCATTCACTTTTACTCATTCCCAGATGGATCACAGCACTCTTTGGTAGACAGCACCAGAGGCCAGATTCCAGTACCCCTGGTTTTTTTAACAACTTACTGCATGAAGCATTGACTTGAGGAAAAAAACCAACCAAACAATTAATCTTACCCAGAATTAATTAGGAAAGTACTCCCTTTCCGTGGGCAGGGAAATTACAAGACAAAATGATCTTAGACCACAATGTAAATCAATGACAGAGTAAGACTTTCAGACCTGTGTGCTCTAACCACAAAAACATCCTTGCAGGACTCTGGAGAGCAGCAGCCTCTGGTTCCTGTTACACGTTGCTGGTAAACAGGCTAGAATATTTTTCCATAGATAAAGAAACCTGTCCCTTACCCACTCTGCACTGCTACATTTTTGTGTTTACAGAAGGGCATTGCAATTCCTCTAGCAGAATACACTCAGTCTTCCCAGCACATCAGAGACAGTCTAATGAGCACCTACCACTGAGATACTGTGTCTGCTTCTACTTTTTCTACCATATGGCTCAGCTTCTGCTTTTCCCTCCTCTTTCGAGCCGTGAGCTGTCTTCTCTGCCACTGTCCCTGTGGTGGCAGCGGGAGCCCCTGCTCCGGGGGCTGTGCCAGCAGCGCACACAGCGGCGTACCAAAATTTCGAGCCAGCCAATCCTTCCTGACTCATTAATGGCTGACAGGTATTTGCAGTGGACGTTAGAGGCACACCATTATGTCGTTTGCCTTGCCAGAGGCTGTCACACAACAGGAAAAGCAACCAAGCAATAAAATATACCTCCGCCTGCCTCCCGCTGGCATCCAAGGGGTTGTAACCTACAGACCAGCTTTAGGTGACCTATAGCAGAATATGAGTACCAAGTACAGTCCCCTTTGGGATGTCTCTGGCACGCTATGCTGCTGCAGTTTTGGAGAGCGGTACCTCCGCCTGTGTGACAAGGGAAATCTGTAGCAAAACACCTTGTGCAGGAGAACACCTTGGATGAAGATACGCGCAAGTGGAGTGGGCTGAGAGCAGACACGAGGTCAGGAAAGAAGCTCAGCCACAGGTGGTAACCTATTAAATGACAGTCACCTGGTCACATTTAGCAGCATACTCCAAGGAAAAGGATATTTAGGCCAGAGAGCAGCTCTAGACCGTTGGCTAAATGCAGACAGCAGCTACATCAGTTATTTTATTTTGTTTTCTTCTCCTCCCCCTTTGTTTTTCACCTGTGCTGTTGTGAAAACAGTTGCCTTTTTGCTTTCGAACACACACAGCTGTAAATGCACCAGCAAATTTCTTGAGTTAACTCAGCTCAGGTAGAGTCAGGATTAAAGGAGACTGTGCACAAGCCCCTCTCTCCAGCTCGGTGGGAAGAGCTGCCGGCAGCAGCCCTGGCAGCTCCTGCCTGCTCCTGCCTGCAGGCAGCACTCCTCACTCCCACTCCGGTATAAAGTAAATATCCACACACAGCGGAGGAACAGTATCTCCCCAAAATGTCCCCATCTGCTGTGTCTAGGATCTGCTGTGGCTCTCTTGAGAGTGGCCACATCTCAATAGCGAGGGAAAGGACTCCAACTACAGCCATGTTAATCTCGGGAAAGAGGGTGCAAGATAAAATGCCTTTCCCCAGGAAATTTGCTTTTTAAAATATATTTCATCTGGTGTAAAGTGTGACCCAATCTTCAGTGACAGAAATCTAGCCTACAATTCCCTCGCCACCCTTCAAACTAGGCAAGACTGCACCAATGTGAAGCAAACCCTTTATACAGCAAATCCAGCCACGAAACCATCTGAAAAGATCAGATTTAAAAGCTTCTGGCAGAGAGTTTCCAGTCCCAAGAGGCAGGATGTCAGAAGCACTTTCTGCAAATGGTCCTGCCCCATGCTTACACGGATACAAGACTTAATCGATAGAAAAGACCCTGGGCTGCGATGAGACAAATATCCCTGCAGATAAGCCTGATGAGCAATCAAAGCAAGGTAATTTCCCTCTTCTCTGCTCAGTATCTCTTAATTAGGTTTACACGCCTCCTGTCCGGTGGCACTGGGTAACATTTTGCAACAGGGTGACCATTAGCTTTAGGACTGAGCATATATAACACCACCGTCACGAGAAGAGGCTTCATAATGACGGCAGGATGGATGCTTGGCTCTGTTTTCTCCTAAAGGAATAACCCCCTTTCTGGAGCTGTAGGAGACCCAGGGAAGAGTTTTAACGGCAAAAATCCTAAGGCAGAGATGAACAGTTGGATGAATTTTATTTTGCTAACTGGCTTTTAATTCTAAGAACACCAACCCCAGTTATTAGTAATGCTGCCTCTTTGTATGCTTCCGTAGGTCTTAAAATCCCAGCTCTCTTTCAGTGGATTTCCAATTGTATTTCTGACTTCTTTTTCATCACAATGCATTTTGAGGAGAGGTATCTTCTTCCCTCAGGGACATATGGACATGTAAAGTCTCCGCTATCTCTCATCCAAGGATGTCAGTGCTCCTTAGAGTATCATCAATTAGGGGTGAAGAAAATAGAACTACAGAGTGGTTAAATGCTACTAACCAACAGAATAATCAGACAGAATAAACACCAAACTCCTCCAAAGCATTGTCAGGACTCTAGTACAGAAAGCCTTTTACAGCTAAGCCAGGATCACACAGCCTCAAATGGGAATTTTGTCTTGGAGAAGAAGGGAAAAGACGACCTAAGTATTTGGGTCTCTGAACACACTTTTCCTCCAATTTAAGGGAAAAAATGGCCTTTACAGGCTAAGATTTAACCACATGGCATGAATCAGAATAAAATGAGCACATGTTCTATAAATGCATCAAAGAAAGGCTTCACCAGCAGCAGTGTTTTCTTTTTCTATAAAATGCTTAAAAAAGTAAAAGTTTGGCTACAGCAGACCTAACTACTGTTTCAGAAAAAAGAAAAACCCCAAACCTTTCAGATTTATTTTCCATTGAATAATTTTCCAAGGACAGTGTTTAAAGCAGAAAACTATGGCAAGAACTTCTGCAGTCCTATGAAAATAGTTTCTGTAAGAAGAGGTAACCACAGCACTACAAAAGGAAGTCAAAACAGGATTTCAAACAGCAACCTGTATTTCCATTAAAAGTTCTAGGTTTTACACAATCCTTTTCAGATTCCTGTCCCCCGGACCAGCCTCAGAAAACTGTATGAATCTCCCTGGCTTTAAAAATATTCCCTATGGAGAATTTTGGGGCAAGTACCAGACAAAATGTAAAGCAAGAGCATTCTTTCAGCATGAACATGAATGGGATGATAATGCTTGATCATCACCTTGATTAATGGGTTCTTCTTCTAGAAGTTGTACACAGAGTCTCTTGATAATACAATAAAAATATAACTGCAAGTTAGTGCAACACTGACTCTAGAGTCACATACAGACTCTTGAGCAGAGTAACCTACCTGACTGTACTGCCTAGAACACAGGTCAGAGATGAGATATGAGCACACTTGGGAAATTGAGACTATTTTTTTGCCACAAAGTCATTAAATGTCTTCTGGTACGCACTGACATGCAACACTCATGAGCCTACTACTGTTCCCTTTGCCACAGTCTGTACAACTTTCCTCCAGAAGAGAACTCAAAGGAGAAAACCAACTTTTAATAATGGTTTCACCATGTAAGACAATGGACTTGCGAACACCAATGTTCATTTTCCATCTTGCTTCAATGCTGTGTTATTTCACTTCAAAGCTTTCCAGGTTGTTATAAAAGTCCTTTTCTGTTTAAATGAGTGAAAGCATTTAATCAGAATGCCTCCACGTCATGCCTGAGAGGGATCCTACCATATCATAATGAATTCTCATACTGTGGCATATATGGATTTAACATTTATTATCCATGTTGTTGCAAAGCCCCTTCCTCCTGAAGCAAACACCAGCTATTTAATTGATTTCAGTGCACCACAGCGTAAATTACTAGGTACTGAGAGATGCAGAACTAAATGTAAAAGATTCATTCAGTGACTACGCGAACATCAAGTCAGCAGCAAGGAAACTTCTGGGCAAGGCATGAAAGGAAGGAGATGGGTTATCCAAAGCCAACAAAATGGAAAGAAAATTGCTAGAGCTCTAAATAGCCGCTTGCCTGCTGTTTGGAGAGAAAGGCCTCACTCCTGCTCTCAGGGAAGCAGTGATATTATACAGGATTACTGGCAGATATATATTGCTGCCCTGTGAATTGCCTGTACCAGACCAAGCTATACAATACAGGCACATACGCCTCCATGCCCAGCGGCGACAGGGAGCCCTAACTGGGGAGTCAGCAAGGGAACTGCTGGTGGGCTGAAGGAAGAAACTCAAGTTGATGATGCCAAAATTTGCGGTAAAAAAATGATGAAGGCACGTACTCCGACCCTAAGGATTTGGTACTGGCCCTTGCTGGGGACCAGACATTACATCAAACAACCCCCAGAAAGTACTTGTTTACTGTACTCACCAGTACAGGAAAATAACCAGGTATGCTTGTCTGATTTATGAGCCCTTCGAATCTTTCTGTAACTTTAAGGAATAATACATTAGAACAATGCATATTTGAAACTTTGGCCAAATCTCTTGTTTTCCGTATTGGCAACAGCAGCTTTGCAACAATCGATATCTTAAAGAAAAAATCTATTTTCATCTGAACTGTTCACATTTCTGTAAAAGCAAACAACATTATAATGCTGTCTGTTCAATGAAAATGTGGCAATGTTTCTCCATTATCTCTTTATTCCCAAGGCTACAGGGAGGGTAAAAAATCACTCTCCATCAGATGTAGCATAGCGCTTTGATTAAAAAAACAACCCTTGGTGTTCTCTTGCTGATGAGTCCATAATGGGACACTTCAGACTAAGCTAACAATGAGTGCAAGCTTAGGAGCAAGGATATTGACAATCGCCTATACCTGTTGAAGGTGACTGCCTATAAGTGGTTTTGGAAATCATCATTAGAAAGTCCTTCATACTTCCCAAGATGAAGAAGATTCTCACCGTTCCTGTGTTGCTGTAGGAAGGCTGGACTGATGCCCATGGGCTCTAAAACACCTGCTGCTAGCCACGTCTGAAGCTTTTACACATAAAACAGTACAAGGAAGCATCACGGCTGCTGTTCAGTGCCATTCCTAGGAGAAGGTGTTGTGTTTAGGGGGGACATGGGGAGTAGGAGCTACTGAAAGTCCTACCATGGCCAGAAAAAAAGCAGAAGAAAAACCAAGGCCCTAAGGGCAGCTAGGACCATCCAATTGGCACATATCACACTTTCAGGATCATACACAATCCATACAATTACAGGTGTCTAAAAGTCATCCTGGAGATCACTCTGTGGTCCATTAATCTGTTACCAACAAATCTACCCATGCCCTGATCTCTACCCCAACATTCCTAGTCTACTTACAACCTCTCAGCCACTGGAAAAGGGGAGATACTCCTTCGTATTGAACACTCACCAGCGTAACCCAACTGATGTAATAATCTTTTTTCCCCAAAGAAAAAGATGTGAAATTGATGCTGGATTAATAGCTGCTACCCAGTTCCCAGGGGCATGATGCCAGGGGTCAATTTATTACGTGGTCAGCAGCTTGCAAAGCTCTAGTGGGAAAGTACTGAAGTACAGTGAGATTAACTCCTTTAGCCTTTTAATAGGGTGACCTGTGTTGTTCAGTCAATATTCTTTCAAAGATTTTGATGAGGCATGATTTTTTTTTAAGATTTGGTTGGTTGGGTTTTTTTGAGCTACACTGATAAACCCCGCTCTGACTGCATTAAGCACTAGAAACATATGTCCATGCTGAAGGCTGTGATAGGTCCAGGATTCATTTTCCTGCGTGCTTCTCCCACGACCATGGTCTGATGCTCCCAGCCGTGTCACACATGCTCAGCCCTGTTGCTGCTGTCCCACTTTGCTTTCCACGTTCACCAGCTGGATCCATCCCTGGAGAGCTGTGCCTTCTATAGCACCCTCGCCCCTGTTCAAAAAACTCTTGTCCATAGGAACAGCAAAAGGCTTTTTTCAACCAGAGGGCGTAGTTAGTGCCCTTTCTTGTTCCACTGCAGACTCCTGAAGGCCCCTTTGCCCAAATCACTGATGTTTCACCCCACAGGCTGTGAGGAAATGAAGTCCTGCCTAACTAGAGACCCTAAGTCTCTGCTCAGCTGTGTCAAAGTCCCTTGGCACCTCGCAGGCTCCTTCCTTGTGCGCCCAGATGTGCACCAGCCTTCCTGGTGCTGTAGTTCTTAAGTAGCATTTGCGCCAAAAAAAAAACCCCAAACAAGTGAACAATTTATCCAATAACTGATTAATATGAAATTAATGTATATTTGCTTGTCCAGGAATTGGGAACAGGTCTTTCCCTGGCCCAGGCATTAAGTGTCCTAGCCAATGAAGCCCATGAGATCCATCTGCCACATACATCTACCACACATCTTATTCCCGTGCAGCACGAGGATGTGCTGGAAGCATGGGATCCAAGGCTTTCCACATAGACCCAGTGTATTTTCAAAGGGTGCCGGGCACTACTTTGGGTTGGCCCTTTTGAGCCCCCTCATCTGAGCCACACATACTGGAAATAAAGAAGCGCAGAGTCTGTGGGTTTGCAGCTGATCTCCCATCCTGTACCATGAACTAAACTGAATCCCCTGGGCCATGCTCATCAGCTCCAGTGCTCTTCAGTACCGGCATTGTTTCTCCTGTTACCATTACTGTTATTACTAATAACCATAATAACACCATCCGTGGAAAACGGTGATGCTGAGGGGCTTCACTCAGGTGCTTGGACATAAGTATTTTCTGCTGTTAAAGAATGCATCTTGCTTTTATCATTCCAATAAATCCCATTGTGAATGCAGAGATATTTCCTTCTGTCTTCTGCCTAATGCTTCACAGGCACAAAAAAACAAGTACGGGAATAAATCTCATCGAAGGAATGCGGTGCGGCAGATCTATGTTTTGCTTTAATTAGCATCCTGATGCGATAGTGGCTTGGCGTGCGTATCGCTGTTTTGTAACACAGTGCGTCCTTGCTAGACTCCTTAAGGAACCTGGCAAACACGGCACTTCCCTCCATTGTCTGTTGTTTTTCTTGGAGGCCGAGTATTTTCATTGAAATGTCACTTGCACACCCCGTCCATGCTCGGCTGCTCTCGGAGTGTGCTCAGGCACTGGGCTTTCAAAAAACAAAGGGAATTCAGCACTTAATCACGACTTAGTGCTTTGCTTACTTATTTGCAAAACATACAGGCGAAAGGCAGAATCACAAGTGGCATAGTTCCAGTAATAATAAAAACTCCTGCAGATTTTACCGCAGGTAGGTACCTGCCTGTTGGAGCTGCCCCCCAAGCCGTTACAGGGCTGTCAGGCACTTGCGTGTGGCGGGGGAGAGCCGATAAACAGCAGGATCGGGACACTGGGACTCTGAGCCTGCAAACTTCTGAGCAGGGCTATCCTCAGTGCGTGACTTGCTCCCGTCATCTTGGCTTTTCTGTGATGGAAATCATCTGAATAATTCAGCAGAGTTAAGACACCAAGCTGGGAAAACCACAAAGCCAGGGTTTTAGGCTCAGTTTGGGCTGGTCTTTTTGCAAAGGTAGGGAGGGAGAAGTATTTTGGGGTTGGTTGAACCAGGTTGGTTGAACCAGGCTGCTCACCCTAAAAGCTTGTTCTCAGCAGAAACGTCAAAGCCTCAAAAGACCTCATGCAGGGGAAATACTCCGGTTTCCGTGGAGAATCAGAAACACCAGCTGACAGGATCCGGGTGAAGCAGCCCTCCTACCGAGAGGATCAGACCCACTCTTCGGGAGCACAGCCCCCCAAAGAAGTGGAAAGCTATACCAGCCTGGCAGTAGGGTTTTCACTTTCTTTAACTAGATCCTGGTATTAATAGGAATTCCTCTGGATTTGGCACTATTCTTGACTGCAAAAAACAGTGCAGAGAAACTCAGAGGTGGGTGTTCCTAGTTCCATCATCACTTACCTAGCTACATGCTTTCCCGGGTCTGCTTCTGTAATCTTTCCCCATCTGAACAGTCTCGTTACCTTCAGGAGGAATTAGAGAAATAAGACTTCCAGCGTAGCAGGGTAAAATTGCAGCCTGGAAGACTTAGCGATTAGGAAATGCTCCATACCCGTAAGGCTATTAAGCAATGGTGTTGATTCCCTGGGGTCTGTGTGGCTGGAGATTTTTAAGAACAGGTTAGAAAAACATCTGCTAATGCTGCTTGGACGGTACAGGCAGCATATCCTGCTCTGGGACAGGCAGATGAATTAAGTTTTGGAGGTGCATTTTAGACCTATTTTTAGCCTGTGTTCCAAAGGCAGTGAGGCAATGGGTCTCCATGCCAGTTTGCCAGCCCTTAGTAACTTCTGACCCATCGGGTGAACTTTGACAGAAAAGTAGAGAGAGCGAAAATACTAAGTTCCTACATATTTTAAGCAAATATGGATAAATAAAGGAGAACATGGATATTAATGTCTTCATTGGTTTTTAACGTAGCCCCATATCCTTTCAGAGAGGCAACAGCCCCAGCTCCTGTGGCTGCAACTAATGCGTGGAGCACACAAATCTGCAGGGAACTAAACTTCACTGCTTCACGCTTCGGTGCAGGCGAACAATATGGATGAAGCAGAGTAGAGCTTTGGGAATCTGTTCTGACCTGCCCAGGCAGCGTGTTCAGAAACAGCATTTGCAAATGGTCCCGTAACACTCAGAAGGAAAAGACGTGTTTACGTAAATCCATTTTTACGCATGATTTTCCAGCATGCAGAAGATGCATCACCAATATCCAAAGAGGCCAATTATGCCGATGAGATATTAGTATCTGACAATACTAACCACGACAGGTTATCAGGATATTTCCCTATACTAACGAGGCAGATAGCTTAGAAGATACCATAGGGTAATTCTTGCCAAGTGGCACCAACAGCAACCAGAAATCCTGTAACTGCTCATTAACAAAGTTTATTATCGTACCGAGACATAGTTCAATACAACTTTTATTTCTGAAAGCACTTTATTTCCCCCTGTCTTCCACAATATCTTCTGGGAAAAACTCAGCCAGCATGCAGAAGGAATAAAACTTTCAGAGTACAGCACTATAGGAAATCCAAGTTTGGAAAGGAGCAGGTGTTTTCTTGGTTTGAAAGCACATCATCCTAATGGAAATATGACAAAATCTAAATGCTCTATGGTACTTTTTTCTAGTGCCTGCAAAATTTTAGCAGAATCATCATAGGAAAGGCAGTGATTATCCTACATCTGTATTCTGCTTTGCAGCTGCATCAGTAACTCCACCTCACACCAAAGCTGAACAATACTGCTTGGAGCAAAAGACAGCCTGGAGTTGTCCATAACCTTGCCAAACTTGTCACCGTGTTGGACTATCCTGTATTTTTGGAAAATAAACAAAGAAAAAGTGCCCCAGTCATCTCTAAGGAACAGGTTAATGCTTTGAGACAGCACTTGAAATTCTGAGCTGTCAAATCTGGGGACGTCCAAGCTGGACTTCTGGTCTACCTTGCATTAAGAGATTGAGATGGTTTGAACAGTTTTATGATGGCTTGTATACAATGTATGTAAGAACAAGGTGGTGAAACCAAAGCCAAAGATCAGATTTCCCCATGAACGTGCCAGGAAACACACAAGGCAGATTCACCAACAGCTGCATAACCCTGGGAAGAGCTCCCAGAGGGACTGGTCGGAATAAATTAAGTGTCAAGTAGACATGGACAGCTGCCTCTTCAACTCCCTTCCTACCAACTCCAGCACCGACACTGCCATCTGTGCTTGCCCATAACTTTGACAGAATAAACGAGGTGCAATATTTATCCTTTAAGTTGGCCTGCTAACAAGCATGGCTTCCAAGTAAAAGCAGATGTACCAGAGGGCAAACATAAACAGAGAGGCTGGGTCTACCTCCAGAAGCCTTCTCTCACAGAGGTGCTGCGAGATGCTCAGGGGCTGTAATGTGGATTTTCCACAATGTTGCAAGGAGCACTGCAAAGGCTGGTAATGAAAATACCATCCATGCAACGTAAGATCTCCCTTGGGAAACATTAGTTAGTGCCCACTTAGCAAGCACTGAGCCAGGGAAAAGGGCACATGGATTTGAGATTTGTTGTGCCCATGACACTGATCTCTAAGTGGCCTTAATTCTACCCCCCCACCCCCTTTTTTTTTTAAAATCTAAATGATGTGTCCTGAAAGTTGCTTGATCAGAACGCCTTCTGCTTCGTATCAAACCCCAGTTCTAAATGTAGGCAATAATTGTCTTATTTCAGAGAAATACTCAAAAATCAGAAGCTATAAAACCCACAAAGAATCTAGTAATAAATAGGGCAGAGATGTAAACAAACAGATACCTCATGCCGTGCAATGGTTCACAGCTATTGTATCAACAAGTTGGTGTTACCCTGGAAACAAGAGATTATCTGTGCATGCCTTCTCCCAGATGGAAACCGGAAAAGGACGCATGCAGAATTGATTTTGAATCTTCTGGACTTTGCGGAGTTGCTGCCCAGCTATTGATGCCAATCGATCCCAATCCCAACTACCGATGAAAATTCAGAGGCAGTGCAGAGGTTGCACCATCCTTACTGCAACGTCCACATCGCTGAGGGTGAGTACCTGGCCATCTTGTCCTCTCCACCTTGGGACAACACAACCCTTTTCCAAGAAAGCTCAGAAAGCTTATTCCCTGGAAATACCCTGTGCAGAGCAGAGGACAACATGGCCTTGTCTGATTCACAGCAGCAAGGAGGGCCAACAGCAACGGCTTGGCACAACATCAAATGACTTTAATAAAATTAAGCTTAAGCTAACATGTTGTATCCTACAGCTGAGGCAGATTAAGAGCACTCGCGCACACAATGTTCGTCACACGGGCTCTCTGCGTGAGTGGGAGTTTGTTACAGTGCTGTCCCTTGATTGCACTCAAGTGTGTGCCCATATTCAAATAAAACAACCCTGTAGTATTTGAGGATTTTTCCTGCTTTTTTTGTAGTAGGAATGATAAAAAGCATTGATCCCGCTCCCTGGCAAATTCAGTTCAATGCATTTGTACGCAGGATGTCTTGGTCTACCTCGTAACACAAGGCACAGCTCTTCGGCAGGGCTGGGGAGCGCTCAGAGCTGCTGCCCCGAACGCTGTGGATGGGTTCACAGCTGCTGACTTCAGCCAGGCATCTCACCCTGGTGGACATCAGCGAAGCTGTGTCCATCTGGAACAGCTAAATGCTTGGCCCTTGAAAAGCTAGTCATCTGGGTTTACAAATACATCTATAACAGAAAGGATAATTTCCTACTAAGTGTTGAATTGTGAGCAAGTGGAAATTTATACTGTATAGTCAGCGTCACCTATGATTGCAAACCTACATTTCAGATAACCCAGTGATCTGGATGTAAGAAATTTAGAAAAGTGAGGGTTGCACTACATTAAACAAGCTAATAATAAGTAGGAGTAATACTGATTTATTTTTTTCTAAAGAGATTAAACAAAAATAAGGATTTGTAAATCAGCTGGTCATGAAATTGGTACTTCCCTCAACCTAGCTGGTTTGTTGGAATTTGTACGACACTGATGTTCCCATGCAAGTCCTTTTGCAGCACTCTGGGCTGAAACACAGGGCTACAAAAACAGATTAAAAATGTACAGGGCACTATTCTTCCCACACTGCCAGCAGAACAACTTCTAATGACACCTCCATGCCTGGACTTTACCAACACGCAAGTGACGGGCATGGTCTTCCAGGGATTCCCATGGGGTATTTAACCCCAGAGCTGCCTCTGTCGGATGCTCCAGGCTTCCCTATGGCACATCTGGCTCTTCATAGCTGTGCTTTATCCCTCTGCCCTGTCTACTGTGCTTTTGTTTGAGGTGATGTCATCATCAAAAAAGAGAGACACTAGAGATGGTAAGAAGACATTTTAATGTCAGATAATGTTTTTTAATTGTTTTCAGAAAGAGGCGGGGGGGAAAGGCAGTATAAGCATCACATCCCTCCTCCCTGACAGGTGGATGTGACGGGAGGACCAGATCAGCCACAGCGTATCATGTATCTGATGGGATCCTGATCTTCTCGGGCTCAGTGGGAGAAAATGGGGAAAAAAAGGGGCTCTGGTGAGAGAGACATGTCAAGAATGATATGAGCTACCACTGCTGCTGAGACAAGGGTGATGTTTTCTTGCAAATCCAGCACCCATGCACATGGTGGCATCTCGGGTCACTTCTCACTCAGTACAGACCAGGTATCTGTTGAGTGACAGAGAACTAAACCACAGCAACTCCTTATGTATGGAGCCAGTTCTGATGCCCTTAACATCTCCTCTTCACTCCGGTTTGATTTGGGTGAGACTATTCACAAAACACCTTAGTTCCCAATTTCACAACAGCGCAGCCCATCACGCTCAGAGATTCATTTTTAACCACCTGCCAAGGATTTTGCAGACTACTGCACCCAAGACAAATACCTCCCACATATCCCATCTTTTGGGTTAAAGAACAAAAGCAGAACAAGAAGAGCTCACAATTCTGATACAGAAACTTCGTTGGGTTCAGTACTTACAATTGCATGACCAGATATAGATGGTTGGGACTCTCATAGATGTCTTCCAGGGCAACTATATTTTCATGCTTGATCCTGAAAAATCATAAGATAAGATAAGATGAAATACTGATTTTTATTTCCTTATATAGCTGCAAAATATAAAGCTATTTTTAGTTAGACACTACTTGTCAGTCTTTATTCAACAGCATAAAACATGATATTGATCAACGTAAACAGTCAGGAGTGCTTCACAGCCCAGAATACTGTTATTACTCACAGAAAATTCGTTCAAACCTCTCTGAAGCCAAAATATTTAAGCGTTAAGTATCTGGGGCATTAGAGGTTTACCGTTCCCGTGTCAGATGCATGAAGATGGTTGGTTGGAGGTTGAAGTCTCAGGACAGCAGGAAAGCAGGGTGCGAGGGGGTGACGGAGGCAGGGTGCGGGCTGGCAGGGGGAAGGCAGGGATATGCCCCACGCAGAGGCTGGCACAGGTAGGCAGCTGCTGTACGACAGCCCCACGCTCCTTCCCACCAAATTTGCCCTGCTCCGATGTCACACCTGGTATGGAACCCGCATTTCCCTGCAGCGTTATTAAGCACCGCGTGCTTTCTGTGCAACAGGGCCAAGTATCTTCATGAGTTTTCTACACCCTCACCATTCCCACCGATCATTCCCACTACGCCTCTTGTCAAAATGCTAGCTTTAAAGTGAAAAATCATCTCTACAAGCATACATCTAATTAACTGCTAGAGAAATGCCTCTCTGGGTTTGCTCCTTAAATGCTTACAAATAATTTCCAAAGGATACATTTAACTTGTGCAAACCCTAAAGAGACTACCAGTACAACTCCAGGGGCAGAATATTAATTACATCAATTGCAGACAATCATTTTAAGAGCAAGAGAAAACAGAGACCGCTCATTAACCAGCAGATGGACACATTCAGAAAGAAAGTAGAAGTGCATCATCAGCAAATGCAAAACTCTCTACATGTTTCAAGGTTCAAGTAGCTTAATTAAGATGCTTAATCATGTGCCAGGTCGTCATCCTCAATGGTCCCAAGTGCCCTAACGTCTGCGTGAAGATGCTGAGAGCAGAAGGTCCCCTGGGCCCGGCAGGACCTTTCCTGTAAGAACACAGACTAATGCCATTTCCTCTGAATTCACTGGAAAGGTTATGACTGATCTGAATTTATGTCCATAACCAGTCATCAAAAGCTGCGTTCATATAAGGACCTTCATGCACAGGAAATTTAACATCAACAAGAAGTGAACTCAAATATAATGCGCTACAGGATGTCAGAGAAACAAATACTTGAGTAGGCTCCTCAGTCTACATAAATATCTGGAAAATCCCATGATATTTTAGCAAGATTTCCAGGTAGACTGCATCACAAATTAAGTTCTTAATATTGACACCAGGAAACCAATACACCACCCATTTGGCTTTACATAGCACGTTTGGAAACCTCTATTTTGCTGTGCAGGTCTGGTCTAGTGCCTGGTCCCTTAAGGGTTAGGGCAAGGGCAGTTTTGCCTTGTTAGTTCTTAGTTAAAGGTACACTAAGATCCCATTTGACACTTCAAGCAAATAGTCGCTTTTAATGGAAATTATTCTATGTATTTATACATTTTCCTTTGTGCACAGGCACATTCACGTGATCATTTGTGTACTTCATACCATCATGATCAAGAAGGCAGTTTTAATACGAATAGTGTTATCTGTTTAAACCTGCAACTGCGTCTGCGGTATGGTTTTTACCATCCACACATTAATGCTTTGCATTTCTATTTTTGAGAACCTCAGAGGTTCTCCAGACCAACCTAACTCCCTCTGAGACAGCTGCCAGCACACCTGACTGTCACCCACGCGGCTAACGGGTGGGTTACCCACAAAGACGATCAGCCAGGGAGGCAGAGGCCAGAAAAGAGCTCATCAGACACGCAACGCTGCACGCCGAGGGCTGCCGCACAACCCTCTCCCCTTTCTGATTTGCAAACCAA
Source organism: Burhinus bistriatus (assembly GCA_013397275.1). Taxonomy (NCBI): domain Eukaryota; kingdom Metazoa; phylum Chordata; class Aves; order Charadriiformes; family Burhinidae; genus Burhinus; species Burhinus bistriatus. The sequence goes on along the minus strand of VYXH01012426.1, from coordinate 174,578 downwards.
ATGGGCACTGCACCGCTGCGCTCTTTGAAGGCAGGTAAACTTGCTCGGTTTTAAAGTAAAGGAGGGGAGAAAGAGCTTAGTCCTACCACTGGCAGGGTCCTCCACATGGAGACAATCTGCCCCTCTGCGAAATCAGATGCAGGACGTGCGCACATGGGTTTCAGGGAGACAGCAAATATAAAGTGCAAACTGGAAGAAGGCAGCAGAAGAAGCTGAATCATCCCCAAAGGGAGCCACCCTCATAGGGATTAGGGTACTTGGAAGGACATGTCACTTTGGGAGGCGATGCCTGTGCACACCAGCCACCCCAGCCCCTGGTGGCTGCTGCGCTCGAGGCACTCGCTGAGATGGGAAGAAGGTATTTTTTTCCATTTTGCCTCAGCTTTCCCAAGACCAGCAGGGTCTTAATCGTGGTGTTACGCAGTGCTTCATATTCCCAGTGAAGCGCACATTGTATGCATGTGAATCAAGCAGCTTGACCCGCACAGCATTTCTCTACTCAGATGGACTCCCGAATGACAAGCTATTTAAAGGAAAATGGAATTCCAAAATTTAAAAAAAAATAAATGACTTGAGGAGAAAGCTACTGTTTAGCTCAAGCTGCGGGTTGTGTTGCTGAAGCTGGACCAGAGCAGCTGTGGGTCTCCCAGCAGAGGTCACTGCAGCCAGCAGCAATTCCTGCGCTCCTTTCTTCACTTTAAAGCCCGGGAGCGATCGCCTAAAGCCCTGATGCACAATAATCAACCCTTCAAGGCTGAACATTACAGTAACACCCAGGGATTTGGGAGATCAACTACGGTATCTTTACAGCACTTTATCCATACCACAAAGGCCAGTGGGGACTGGGACAAGTTTGTCCCACTCCGCAGCGAGCAGATCGGAGGTGCCAGACATGCAGGTAGCAGCCAAAGAGACACTTCTGGCTTGCACAGATGCTCGGGTACCTCAAGAGCTGAGGAAAGCACTGTGTAGCGGCAGCTACTTGATGGTCACGTATCAGGAGGGATTTGGGAATGGCTTAATTAACTCCACTTTTATCCCCCTCTAGAAGCGCCGAGTGAGTCTCAAAGGTTGAGAGGATTCATTCTGCTAAGCCTCCAAATGCCTCCACACCGCCCCACCGGTGATCTTCCTTAGCAGAAATACTCACCGGACTATCTGATCTCCTCAAGACCTGCCAGGATTTATTTTTTTAAAAGGTGCTGCTCTCATTTTACAAATGGGGAAGCAGCGTGCAGAAAAGCTACAAGTTTTTCTGTAATCACACAAGAGGAGGGAGCAGAGGGGGACAAGAAACCACATCCCCCAACCCCAGAGTAATACCTAAACCACTGGGCCGTATTATTCCAATCCTTTCTCCTTCCCATCTTGGTGAGAGGATCTTAACCCCACTTCTCCACAGCCTTTTTCTTCCCTCTGTCCTCCCTCTATGGTCTTCCCCCTTCCCAACACATGGCTCCCACGCTGCAATAGGTAAACCTGCCCTGGATTAACTCTGCGCAAAGCAACACATTGATGTTGTTGTGGTACATGATGCTGCACCACTATGGCTGTAGCAGAGGGGACATGGACATGGACTGGGGTGGCAGCAGTTCCCATGAATTGTTTCCAAAAAAAGCAGAAAAGCCCTAAAAGTGAATGTGAAAACATGGCCTTGGTTAAAGCAAATTAGATCAGATTACGTAAATTGTTATGAACAAGGAAACATCCAGCTAAGGAAATCTCCCTTACCACCCTTTTAACCTCCCCTTCATCACACTTGCTGTTCTTCCTGATGCTGTCCCTCCTTCCTGGCAAACCCCAGATGCTGCTCGCATCTCCCGCACCCTGATGTGTCCCCGCAAATCCCCCCACCTGTGACACAAAGGGTGAGTGCCACCTCCAGCCGCTGCTGCTTTGTTCATTTTCAGGAATATTCTGAGGCCATTCAACTGAAATGATATGTCTAGAAATAAAAATACAAATAAAGAGAGGCTAATACTTTAACCAATTCGCTCAAGGGTCTTCACCTTACAAGGCCCATGAGATGCTGCAATCCAGGGGACAAAGAAGAGGAAAATAAATCTGGAAGTGAGAATCAGGAAAATTTAAGTATCTAAAAAAACATGAAGAGTGATTAATCCTGGTAAGAAACTACGAAGAGAAAGGATAGATCCACCATTTTCAGGGCAGCGCTGGTTGCAGGCAAACACAAGCCACAAGGCTCAATGCAAACATGCAAAATTATTAAGTTTATCGTCCAGCCTTTCAGGTCTACGATTCTGCCCTGTCGACACACAAAGCTCTCAACAACACAAACGAGTGGAGGCAATGCTGCACCTGAGCAGTTTTTTAACATACAAGCAAATTGTCAGCCAAGACTTAAAGAAGCCAACAGAAGCAGGCAACCAACGACTTTGGGTGACTTTTCCGAGCATGGCAGCTGTGCAAACAAGGGCTGACAGGAGAGCCTTTGATCTGCTGCAGAGCCCCAAGCACAGACTGGTCCCCTTTGCTTGCTGTGGAGTCGTTGCGCAAGAGCGTTGATAAGGGAATTGTGATTTTCCCCTGACTGCTACAGCACTCAGTGCTGCGAGAACACAGAAAAGTCTGCCTCTGAAGGAGTGGAAACCCTTTCCCAAAACAAGACCCGACTTGACCAGGAGTGGCATTTGGCACGACGTTTGGCGTGACAGTTTCCATCACGCCAAACTGGGTGTGCTGCGGCGTTGGAGTAGTGATGAGTGTGTGGCGTGGCACTCCAGTGATGCTAAAATCCACCCTCACCACAGATCAGAACAGAGCCACCACATCCTACTCACTGCCACCTGAGGGGCACAAATCCCATAGGATCAAAACTAGCCCTAATGGGCAAAACTCACTTCAACATTTACACCAAAAAAAAAAAAAAAATCAATATTTCCCATGGGCTTTGGCTGGAGATTGCTTTTAAGAAGCAAAGGATTAAAATATGGAAGCTGATGTACAACACAGGAAACCAAATCCTTTCATGACTGAGCTTCCTGTACATCTCTGCTGGCTCCTGACTATCCCAGAGGCCAAAGAGCTGAAAGAAAACTGGTTGCATATTGCCACAGATCATTAATTAGAGGGGCAGCACTCCACGTGGATAAAAGCAGAGGACCCAGATTTTGCTGTTGCTTTGGCTGCCAAGCTGCCAGGAGAGCATGTTAAATATCTCAGCCACAAAAGCATGCTATAAACTATGATTGAATCACTTACATTAACACGTGTCATATTTAACACTGAAAACTAGGATCAGCTAGAAGAATACTGCGCAAAAACCCTGGGCAAACATGAGAGCCGTTTAAGTAGGGCAGGTTCCCACCGTAACAACTCTTTCCGAGTCAGAGTGTTACATTTGCAAGACGTGACATTTAATGCTGCACCTCCATGAACAGCACGTGCCACGGATAAAATGCCACAAGAAAGCACGAATACTTTTGTGAAAGCCAGAACTAACAAAGCCTGAGTCTGTAAGGATTTGTGGCTTTGAGTAACCAAATGTCTTTGCGAATAAATGTTGCATTATTTCCAGTTATAGAGAGTTTTGCCAGCAGCATGGGCATTACTGGGCTTGATGAATTCACTAGTTGGCCAAGGGAAGTGTTTAAATCACAGCTTCTGCTCTGGTGGACACTAGAAATTTACCTCTGCTCAGCTGTCTTATTTGGTGGAAATGAGTCAATAATTTCAACAGATATTAGGATAGCCTCACACATATTCACACAGAGTGATCGTATCAGATTGCTTTCCACATGAAAGAAAACTACCAAAAAATCTTCAAGGTGGCTTATAATGATGTTACAACTCATGGGAACAAACCAGCCTGCTCCCAAGGGGAAAACATAACAAGTCTGCTAAGAGGGAAACACAGCAAGTGAGACGGCAAAGGTTGGTACAGGGAAGGAAACTGATGGCTGTCCTGGAAATGGCTGGCTGACTGCAGCAGAGATCTGCCCACCACTCCTGGTCTGGAAAAACCTTCAAATACTGATGCTGTCCATGGGACTTGCAGTGCCCTTTCTGGATGCAATGCCTCTTGTAAGTCGGACCTTTGAAAATCAAGAGGACATGTATGATGTGAGGTACCATATCTCTAACTCTGCCCCCTCCCCTTCTTATCCTGCAGCCCCCAAACATCCTCCAGGATGGGTATTTTACAGATGGATATTCCCCATATGGCTTCATTGACATTTGTGTGAGCAGAGTTCAGTGGACGCTTCTGCTGTTGTCCAGATTTCCCTCCCATGTGGACTTTCTGGTGTGAAAAGAAGAAATGTAAGCTCCAGTTCAAGTTTTTTTTTACCCCACCCCCACCCCCTAGTTGGTATTTATCAGGTCTTTCTCATCCATTGACTCTGTGGTATCTTGTATCTTGTAAAAGGTGACTTTAGAGCAGACCTTTCCCCCTCAAACGGGGTACAAATTATCTTGTGGTATTTTATATCTCAGACTGAAATCTTTTGTCTCCTTGACGATTTCAGGCCACTCAACAGGAATGTATTTTATACCACCATTGCATAGTCAGCAAATAGTCTACTGACAGCCCTGTGCGATGACTCCAAGCAGCCAGGAGAGGTGGTCCCAAGCAGTTCACAAGAAGCAAGTAGGAACTGCATAGGTTGGGGCTGCATGAAGTAAGGCTTGCAGAGGAAAAAAAAGGGGGGTGGTTGATTTTATTTTCTTTTGCACACAAAAGCAAAGTTCCAGGCTGGAAGATCATAAATTTAAAAACGCTCATGCCAACATGGGGATAGTACCCTTGGATTAGTATCATCCGAGGGTTCGGCAGCCCACGGTAATAAAAGGCTACCAGATTCATATCACCAAGTCAACCACCCTCCCCTGAAATGGATATCTTTGGAGACAGCTTTAGAAGAAAGATGGAAGGTTTAATGGCACTGAGATTAATTTCTACTACTTCATATCCCACGCACCGTTCCTCCCCCCCGGGCAGACAACAAGTACATGGTACTGCAGTGGTGAGAGCTTCTGCAGCTACAGAAAGGGCTTTGGTCTCCACTGTCTCAGATCAGCCGTCTCCCTCTCTATCACTCACAAACACACATGCAAATAATGTGAAAGTTAGCAAAACCTCAACTAGGCACAGAGCACAGATGTGAACAAAACCAGGCAGATGTCAGTTGTTCTTAGCAAAGGTGGATCTACAGAGTTTACTAAGCCAAAACATCTGCTTTTTCTCTGTTACTGCATCTAGATTGCTGGTTTTTTGAAGTTACGTCCTTAATTTGCTCACTGCAAAGAGCTGGAGGAGGTTTACTAGATTCAGTATTGAATATTCCATTGCATTAAAAATGAAAGAGAACTCGTATTTATGAGCAGAAAGATAGAAATGGTGCTAACTGTGTCTCACGGCCAGATGGCGTTTTTGACCTCCTCTGATCTCCTACCAGCACAATACCTTTTGTTCCCACCCACGTTACCCATCTTGCCTTGCTTGATGTAATGACTGGGCAAGGAAGAGCTAATTCCAGCTCAAAGCCAGATGGTTCAGTGCCCATATGTTGATTGTCTGTCCAGATTAGCTAAATCTCTGTGGCTGGAAGGCCAAGGAGTTGAACTCTGGGGTCACACATGGTCTCCAAACCAGAGACTGCTCACAACACGTGAAGGAAATTAGTATTTTTACTAGTATTTTTAAGCTCTCTATGCTTCTGCCAGGTTAACTGGAGTGGGTAGGAAACATCATCATATAGTCCTGTCTGCTTTGGAAAACCGGCTAGGAGAGAAAGATCCTGGATGCCCTAGAAGATGGGACACACAGGCAAGCGTGGAGGGATGAATCACTTCATACACCTTCCCTCAGCTGTGACTGAAGAGGAGACCGTGATAAAAAGCCCCACTGCTGGTAGCAAGTGGCTCAGAGCAGGCGTTTGAAGGAAGCAGGGACAGCCAAAATTCAGGAGCGAGACACATGCCCACCAAAAGATCTGCTTCTATTAGCCTTAGAAGATGATGATGATTTTAAAATTAGTATTTTTTACCAGTTTAGTTATTTCAGGACTTAACACTTCAATTTGGCATGTAATTTTCTATATGCAAAGAAATGAGCCAGGACTGGATTTGTCCTGAGGCAATGTCCTAGCAGGATGCTGAGTGATTCTGCTCTCAATGCAGCTGCCTCCTCTGGGGCTTACATGGGGTATAACCCACTGCAAAGAGGAGAAAGGATGGGGAGGTGTCAGGAGACCTTGTCTCATGCTTATACAACTTGACCGCTCTCCGTTTCATCTTTCAGATCCTATCCATCACCTCTGTGATCTCCTGTTACTCAAAGGTGAAGACCCAGAAATCTTTCCAACAACTTCAATGGCCTTTTTTCCCCAGCACTGCATGTCTTCTATCGCGAATGCCAGCCTTACATTCATAAAATACTCTCATGAGATTTCACGGTGATAATGTCAAGCTGGAGACATTTCGCAGCTGGAAACCTCAGCTGTGTAGCTAAGCAGCTGTAAGACTAACTGGCTGTGACAAAACCTACCCACATACACCTCACCGTTTCTGATCCATGCCCTATCTCGGGTTATGCTCCCTAGCAGCATAATCCTTCTCTTCATTTCTAATTACTCCAGATCCTGTGAGCAGAGACTGGTCTGGCTCCTTCACTGCCAGGGGCATTTGCAGTCTGCGTGGTGGCATGCCTCCCTGCACCAGTCTGCACAGTAGTGCAGCTTGAAGAAGGACTGTTTGCTCATCTTAAAAAATAGCTTGGTTCCCTCCTGGGAAGGGGAGAGAGATGTATGAACCTCCTCAGGCCCAGAGTACATGTATTTTCCTCCTGGAGGTACTTTCTAGCCACCGAGCACAGTGCAAAAGGGATGCTGGAGGCAGCATCCTGACCGTTTCTGAAACAATAGAGGACTCCAGCTGTTGTGCCAGGCATGCTGCTGGGTCCGTTAAGCATGCAACGAGTGATCCCACAGGCTTGTTGCCTCCCCAGGACACAGGCTGAGGTTATGCCCTGTTCTGCCTCATATCCGGATCACAACAGAGCTCAGACAAAGGCTGAACATCTCTGGCACAGACGCTTGGGTTTTTACTAGGCACCGGTGGAACTTTATAATCTCACACAAACGTCACAAATGAATACAGGCACTTCAAGAATAAAAATGAGGGATTCCTAGATTGCACACCTGGAGTTAGGTGCTGACCTTGTGTCCACTTGTCTCAAGTATTTTCATGTGAAGGCTGCTCAGTAGCCTTTAAAGAAAAAAGAAATTCAAGTCCTGGGTCTTCTGTTACAGTAACTCACAGCTTCAGCAGGAAGACTAGGACCAAATAACCTTCTGAAATCCTTGGATTCCTACAGTAGGACCTGCAGCCCATTTCAGGCAACAGGAATATCTCCATGTCAGTGCCATCCCTGATTTCAGGAGTATTCCTGATTTCCATGAGAAGCAGACCAAGCCATCACAAGGACGGTTTCCAAGCAGTGGATCCCAATTGGCAGCGTTCAAAAAGGTTTGTAAAGCTTGAGCAAAAACCTCCAGACTGTTTAATTTGAAACACATCAAAACAAATATTAATGATGAATTAATCATTAAAGGTGAAAAAGATAAAAGTAGTGGCTGCAAGGATTTATCGCAGCCAAAAACAGTGAACCATCTTTCAGCTGTTGGCAGCAGCCCTGTTTTTCCAGTGTGGAGGAGTGTGGATTTACATGTGCAGCCAGTAATTATAGCTGATTCCCACTCCCTTGCCTGGGACGCATGAGGAGGTACGGGCAATTAAAGGTGGCAATTAAACCCACCTCCTGAGCTGAGGTGGGTTGCTCTGAAGGGGTTTCATGCAATGACAGATGAACAAAAAAGGAGGCTCTATTTGCAAAACCCTTGACAAACATTGCCTTCAAGAGGAAGAGTGACACTCTTGGAAGGGTGATCTGGCTGCAGGCAGAACAACTATCCCTGTACCTTGTCTCACAAAATGAGAAGCTCTTATTTGTTTACAGCGAATGAAGAGCTGGATAACTGGTATGATGCTCTTCTCTTAGCCTCCTGGTTCTCAGATGAGTGCAGTATGCACACATACATTCAGTTATACCTGAAACCTGGCAGCAGATACTACACTTCTGAAAGAAAGCTCTGCAATCCGTGAAATATCCATTTGACACAGACACAGGGATGTTGTTGTCTACTATTACCCCCTTCGTTGGTTTGAATACACGCTAATGAAGGGCGAATGTTATACCACCCACACACCTGTATAGGTAAGTTATATAAAAACATGAATAACTGGCTATTTGGACAAGCACGGGACTGAAAGATGTAACAAAACGAAGTATTTCATTCCACCATATGGGAAATAATTGTAGCTATCACCCAGGAGATGTGACGGAGCTGGGACTCCCAGCTGTGGCTTGTACAGGATCTTTAGCTATTGGGTTAACCTAACATCTAGCACATATGGGTGAGGTGGATCCATACTGCTGATGATACAGACAAGTAACAGTACAAAGGTGGAGACCATTTATGTCTTCAGAGGATAGCAGTGTAACCAAAAGGACACTTTGGCTCACAGCATGAAGAAGGGCTATACTCTACAGTCATATCCAAAGAGCTTTATGTCTCAAAACTGCATTTTCTTCACAAGAAAAGCAGAAAGGCAAATAAGCAACCAAGCACAAATGACAACCTGAGCATAAACTCTTTCCCTCCCGAGGAACCTGATGAGTCCTTTGCATGCTCAGCTCTGCAGATCGGGCTACCACGTATTGTTGCTGGGCAGCATAGAAAATCACAAGCCTTGACTGGGTCCTGTCAGCTTGAGTGTGCGTGTAATAATTAAAGCCCATTACAGTTCCTTGGTGTCATGCTAGAGGCCAACGCTGTCAGATTTGCCCAGTTGCAGTTGTCTCCTACAGTGATGAACAGCAAACGCTCTCCAAAAGTGGTGGGAGATCCTATGGGTGCAGGGGGTATAATAATAACCACTTTGCCTCTCCTAGCATGTGTGGTTTTGAGTCTTGATCAAGTCTTGATGTACCTGTGTCATTAGGACCACTGTGCATCAGCTGTGCTTGCCTGTACCCTGCCCACCTGGCTGGCCCCAGGGCCACGTGCCCAGGGAGCGGTGAAGCCAACAGACCAGGATGCTGGAGCACAGCTCTCTTGGAGCTCCTGGGCAATCCTTAGCTGGCATCTCGGCAGCAGTCTGACTCAAACGCTTGGTCTGCAGGGATGAGCCGCATGACAAACTCATCAGCAGCAACCTGCCAGAAAAACCCCTCCTTCCCATCAAGCTACTGGGAAGCCAATTTATTTTATTTATTGAGAAAGACAGAAGGATAAGTAAGAGGCTAGGCAGGTTTCCACGTTTCATCATCGCTGTATTAGGACACTCCTACACAGAAGACTGCTCCCCCGGTTGCCTGTGGGAAGTGCCAATAGCCCTCGGGTGAGTCATATACACCCTATACCATAAGAGAGTAAGTGGGAAAGCTCTGCACAGTGGGAGATTGATCTCAGAGGATGATCTGTGTTCTATATGAGTTACTGTCCTCAATTACAGCGTAAAGAAAGCCAAACTCACAGGCAGATTCACTCCTCCTGACACCTGTGTGAAAGCAGTACTGAATGTCCTGGAGCCACTCCTCTGCACAGCTGGTAATGACAGAGGAAAATACGGCTTCAGTCCTCCGTAACTGAACCTGCCATTTTAAAACTTAAGTGAAGACTACTATGTTCAAGCTTGTTTTATTTCAAGTCTTCCCAGATACCAGAGACAAAAATACGACTTCTACTTCCACTGCTATTGGGCTTGCTTTGCACGTGGTCTTCAGGAAAGAAACAGAGGGTCGGAAGAGAAGGAGAACTCCCAGCAATGGGCAGAATTAATCGTGGCGTAATTCAGCTGGGCCAAATCTTGAAATCTGTAATCAGGCAAGACCGCTGGGGGTCTCACTTGGCTGGATTCAAATCTTGGCAGCGTCGCTGTAGAGTCCAAAGTAGACCTGAACTTGACACACCAAGTGGCAGAAAAGTCACTTAACCAGAACAATATAATTAGCAGAAACCCTTGCTAATAAGGATGCATTTGGCTTGTGTGTAACAGCTAATTGGTTTTTAACTAGGTGAGAATAGGTCTGAGAAAGTTAATCTCCCCAGTTTTACAAAGGATATGATAAAGGGGGTCTAATTAAAAATTAAATAGTGCTGAAGTTCATTTATTCTTGTTACTTGTATTACTGTGGTGTACAGGGACCCTATGTACAGGTTTCTATTTTTAGGAGAGAGAAACCTGGATTCACAAATGTCCCCAGAGTGCCTTTCGGGAGGTTACAGAGAAGTTTAAACCAGAAGCCAGGTCTATACTTGCAGTCACTTGCCCAGTAAAGAGTACTTTAAATTGCTGTTCGGTCTTTTCCCATGGCATGGAAGTAAAATTTTTAAAAACACCCATTTAGTAGTCAAGGACCAGACTTCTGAAGATTATTAGGTACCTTATGATGCAAGTAACTTCCTACAGTCCTAAGCATCAAAGCACTTCTAAACATCCTTCGGGGTATCTTCAGATAGCTAAATACCTTAAGAATATATCTCTGGATGGTTTCTAAAGGTGATTTAGGCACTAAAGAGCTGGAAACCTGGAATCTTTCCATCGTTTTAAACCCCTAGTATCCACTGCAGATGGAATTTATGTTTTTCAAATATGTCACTGCAGCATTGACCTGCTCCAGAGGATGGAAGTTAACAATGCCAATACTTCAGACAGTAACAAGCAGAATATTAATATCATAAGCGGTAATTAATGTTAAAAGACAACAAATCCTTCATGTAAATTAAATGCATGTCTAACTGTAGAAACAGTAGGGCTAAAGAGCAATATAGCAATGACACGTGGGTTATTTTTCCATTATTCTAGGTTTTACCACTGCCTATTGACTTTTTGCATGTCATGATGAAGCAGAAACGGGAATGAAAATAATTGGAAAATAAGGTCTTATAAATGTATTTCAAATGACAATGATAGCAGATCTATCTTTTTCAATTTCTTGGTTTTGTTCACTCAACTAAGAAGAAACCAGTATGAAAAAATGGGTTGTTTCATGGCATTCAAGAGAATGCATTCTAACCAACTGGCTTACAAACTACAGTGCTATAGATTTCTAATATGTTATGCAGCCAAGTCACACATACAAGTCACACACAGTGACTCATTTTTTCCTAAGCAATACATCTAATTAATTCAAGGTATTTAGAATGAAAGGTAGCTATTAGATGAAGTTTAAAATAAATGGTACTAAATGCAGCCTTTGAGCTGACGGACACAGGGCATTTTGGTAATATCGCCCTCTCTTCTGCTGTGTTGCTCACCACAAATAATACTGAATTAATACTTTTAAACTGTATCCTTTTTAAAAAGCATGTGCCAATAGAGCTTGCCAGGATGATGCTGGAGGACCCCTAATGCAACAAACCTTGCTTCACAAGGGGTGCATCAATTTTGAGCTGGGTGGAGCACGTGTTTGGGAAGGTGTTCTCCAGCTCAGCCTTTGAGGCTACTCAACACTTGGCATCTCCCACTAGAAAAAAGGAGCTACAAAGCAAGGAATGTGATTTTACAGTATTCACTCCTGCCTATTGTATTCTTAATTGGGACAATGCATTCCTTTATGACACTTCATGGAACAGTCATCAAAACAACCTCTTTTTTGTCATTACCTCAGCTTTATGTGGCTTGAATAAATTCAATGTCTTGTCACAAATTGCAAGTATATTAGCGCTTCATAGATGCAGAGCACAATAAGTAAAAACTGCTGGGAAAGTAATCGGTGATGTGACTAGCATCACAAACTTGAGGTTAGAAGTTCACTTCTAGATGAATGTACACATTCTCACGGGGCTTATCATCTGCAATCTGGTGATCTCTCAAGAGCTGGATTTGGAATAAAATTTACGGAACATCTCAATTCTAAATGCAACACAAATACAAGCACAGATGTTCCTATACAATTCCTAATTTGCGCCTAAGCTTAAAAACTAGAATTGCACAGGTCCATATCAATTATGTGTCCTCTCATGTTTCACACTCTCCTGCGCAATGCCCCTTTAAGTTTAACTCTGAATTGCACTGGAGTTACATCCTGACAGGCATCCTGTCGTAGTCTTTTTGCCCTGTTTTATTGCTATATCCGCCTAATTACACCTCAACTTGCATATTACTGCATTACCATGTCACTCTGTGTTCTGGTGGGATTTTAAAATAACAACATATTTGATGCAAATAATTATTTCCTCCAGTCAGGAGGACATTTGTGTGTTCTCAATAGGACCGTAAAAGAGAGGAAGCTACCTGCTGAGTTAATGCTTCAGCTCTGAGTTTCCATTAACCTCCTAACTTCAACCATTTTTCATTATGAAATCATGACCTTCAAACCAAGCGTACGGAAAAAAGTACATTTCTCCCCACTCACATAGCTTTGAAGTGTGACTGGAAATACTGTTCTCACACTTTAATAAAATTCATCTTTGAGCTAGGACCAAAAATGAAAGCTTGCAAAGCCAATGGAATTTGTTTAAGAAGGTATGAGCATTTCAAAGGGAGCCAAAGTTAGCATGGAAACATGCTCAGGCTTCAGGCTGGCACAAGCTACCAACAAACATTATGAAAAATACTTTGGAAATATTTAGGAAAAAAAAAAAATCATGAATCCACATTTGGGCTTCAATGTGCGACTTCACGCCAACTAACAGGTGCATTGAGAGGCACAAACAGTAGTCAAGAAACCAGCCACAAACCTCCAGAGATGCCAGACACCAAGGCATGTGTCTCTGTCACCTTATATATATTTCTGAAAGATAGAACTGAGAGGACCTGGTTGATTGGAATGGGCAGAAGAATGACAGTTCTCACTCCAAGGACACACACTTGTAGATACCTAAAGTTAGATGATAGGATAACCAAACCTTGTGTCCTTATTCACACTTGAGCTGGTCCACACCATGTGGTGTGGTACCTCTGAGCTGGTTCTGATGACACCATAATGCATAAGGCAAGGCAGAAGCAGACTCTCCAAGGGGTAAACAGGTTTCAGAGACCTGAAACCAGGTCCGTAATACCAGTAAAGCCGCATAGTCATAATTCCATGTAGAAAATCTGCTGAGCAATTAATATTGCATCAGTCGTGAATGTGCTTAATTCAGACACAATTCACTGTTATCATTCTGATTAATACAGACTGTTGAATTACACTTTACAAACTCCATACCAGATAGAGGTGGGGAAGGTGAGGCTCTGTTTCTAACATTTCATTTTGCTTTTGACAGGCATAAATACACTTCTGAGTAGATAATCAGAGTCGTCAAATCTCACAGCACTTAATCACTCAGCATGAATGGTTAAAACACTTAAAATTAACCTCACATTAGTCTAATTGTTACTCAGTGCCTCCTGGTCTGTTTGCATTTTTGGTTTTGTTTTTACGTCTTATTTCCTCCTCTGGTTTCAGCTGCCTCCTCCCCACCCATTTCTTCTTTGTCAGAAGAAGGTGGAAAGCTCTACTCTTCTCCATGGTAGGCTGTCTCGCATAGAGAAGTCATCTCTGTGGCTGCTATTTGTGCCAGTCATGCCACGTAATGACAGCAGGTCACATACAGCTTCCAAAGGCTTGTGATTCCATTTGTGCTGTCTGTGAGACCCTGCTCAGGGGAGCAGTCAGGAATAAGAGAAAGGGAAGGGAAGAGTTCCAACGTGCACTTTTCAGTTACTGCAATCTCCTCCCCTCTGGACTTTTTCATTCACTCACACTGTAGCAAAGCGCATTCCTCCTCCATGTTTTCAGCTGTGCCCTTCTATACACTATCCATTGGCTCTCATGCTATCATTTATCTCCACACATTTGTCTCCATCTTTAAGGACCTTCTTAGCCTGTCCCCATCTTACCTATATCAGTGAACACCCAGTTTTCACCTCGAACAAGGTGGTGATGCCCATCAAGAAAAGAGCCAGATTTTCAAACAAGTACCTTTATGCTGCCTGTTACACTCACTGGATGCCCACACATTTTGGAGCTGCTCCTTATCTTCAGGGTGACCATCACCGCAGCCCTCCTCAGAACTCCTCCAGGCTCCTAAAAGCCTGTGTGTCCCTGCCCATGGCAGGGGGGTTGGACCAGATGATCTTAAAGGTCCCTTCCAACCCAAACCATGCTATGATTCTAATGATCTTACCGATTCCTTGTGCTCTCCCATCTGCCTGCATCTGTCTCTCATACCACATGTTCCCTTGTGGCATGAACTCTTTTTGTACCACATTTGAACAGCTTTTAGTTATCAGGAATCTTTCTGCTGCTAATCCAGCGTCTATAAGGTGGAGGACATAGCCATGGAGCAGAGCAGAACAAAGATCTCCCAGCTCCAAGTCCCAACTAGATGATCACACTACACTGTGGTCTCCTTCTGACCCTCGAATCCTGCACTCCCAGTGCCACTTTCATTAGAAAGGGGTGAAAACACCGAAACTCAGGAGGTTCGTTAGTGTGGTGGCAGGCGGCAAAGCCACCCAGGAGATGGGACTTCTGAGCTGCCAGGTGTCTTATCACCTGGTCACGCATCCCCATCAGGAAGGGAGTGCACAACCACAAGCAGTAAGCCCCTCTAAACTGGATACCCACCTCCAGAAAGGGCTATAGGGTCTGGCTCCCGCATGAACAGAGGCAGCTAACATACTACCTGGAGGCAGGTCTCCAAGCTCTAGAGAGGGACAGGAGCTCAGGCACTGCCTTTGCCTACTTCTAGGCAAATCTCCATCCAACATTTTGACTTTCTGGAGGGCTGCTCTCAGGCTCCCAGCTCTCTCCGTGGATCATTTCCGCAGGCCTTGGACCACATTAAGGCAATCTGCATCCTACCCTGGCTCTCAGGGTTTCCTTTTCCTTCCAAATAACAATGCTACAGTTTGAAGGTGGGACTTGGCCAAAGAGCTCTGCAGATAAACAACCTCCATCTCTTTTTTGCCAGAATAACAGTCCTCTTGGGAGGAAGAACACAGATGTCTAATGGTCCAAAGGAACTCAACTTTCAGTTGATTAAAGTAGAAATGGCCCTTGAAAGTGGAAAAATTCACCAAGGGAGGGAACTGCAGGCCTGGAAATGAACTGAGACCTCTCTCAGCACCCATTGAGAGGGATATGCCAGCTGGGAACAGGGCCTAAGCCGAGCAGCCTGAGGATATGCTGACTCGGCAGACTGCAAGCACAGCGCCTTTTGAAAACTTCCCCTCCTTTGCAGAAACCCCGAGGAAGGAGTTTGCCTTCTGAAAATAACTGTCAGCTGCCTCCCAGAATGAATCCACCAGCATAAGATGCTTCCTAGTCCCAGAGTTCGCCCGTGTACGTGTCTGCTGAGGACATTAGCTATGAAAAGCATTTCTAAAGGTGGTTAGAGAAAGCTAGAACATGACTCTCTGGCAAATGCTGCTAACCTCTCCCAAGACTAAAATGTCTCCTTGCTTTCTTGCTTACCCAGGTCACCCACAAAAAATATTAAAAAAGAACTTTCAAACATAGAAATCTAAAATTAGCTACCAAACATCAAGCAGGAACGTGTATGAACTGTATTTTATAACCCCAAAAGCAAGGTGATTAACACCTCCATTAAGTTGGCCAAAGACCTGGCAGTTTCTAATCAAGCTGATGCATTACTCGGACATCATGCTGAAGATCTGCAGTATTAAACAAGAGGACAGATGTGTGTACACCCTCTCTGCTCACTGCAGCCCCTTGACTACATTAATCCTCCATTTCAAACAGGATTTACTTTTCATCATTTTATAAACAGGCTGAGTGGTGTTGGGGATGAAGCGTCCATCCATGGTAGGGAGTGGGGCCAACAGCTGAAATCATGAGGCCGTTTTCTTTACTGAGCTTCAAATCATGGTCCAGAGTTCACGCAGAAATGCCTACCTCCCTGTCCCTCAGCATGACCATCCACTGCCAGCTATCTCGAGAAATCTCACCTACAGTCTGATTTTTTTTTACTCAGATACTCCTGGATTTCTAACGCAGAGACACAGTATTTCCAGGTGATTGCCCTTGACATTAGGACTGTTACACATTTTACAACATCAATTAATTTTTTAAGACTAAGACATATTTTAAACTTAAAACAACTTCTAAGGATTCAGTACGATTAAATATGCTGTTTGATAAAGAGGATCCATCCCATGTATAGTGCCAACCCCGATGCCATCTTTTATCAATGGAAAAAACAAGCAATATCCACCTCTTCAGGGATCCATGGCTCATGTGAACCTGATAACATGGTACAAAAGCTACTTTCAGGCATTTGTACAGAAAATATGCCTTTGCTTCTCACAGTCGTGAGTTTCCAGATGCTCTGGCTGATCCACATAAAAAACCTTCAGCATCCCACTGGCACCGTTTGCAAGCTGCTCATGCTAACAGCTGATTACACCCAGTTAGATTTTTAATTCAGAAACAATCTTGTTGAAGTAAAAAAAAAAAAACCCAAACTTAAAACTAATGTAAGTAGGAAGAGATTTAGAGCCTGATTCTCCAAATAAACAAGTTATGTTATTAGATAATTTAAAAGAAAGGTGAGGCAGTGTTTCCTTGTGGTAGCATTTATTATTTGTTTAACTAAAGGTCAGGTGAAATAATAATAAAAAATCTGTTGTCTCAGTCACTACAAAGTTAGATTTCAGGGCTGGGAATTTGCTCATTTTAGAAGAAATAAATTCATGTCAACAGACAGTGCACTTTGCCAAGCACTTCTTTCACCTCTCTCACCTCTCTCTGGGTTGAAGGCTGTTGGCCAAACCCTCTCGCACCACAACTCTCATCTGCAGCCTCTTTGTTTTCCAGGCACCTTCACACAGATAGTCCCTCTACTTTTGGCACCTCTCAGCCTTTTTTCTGTGGCCATTGACTATAGGAAACAATTTCTTTAAACTAACTCACTATTCATTTCCCAAAAGATCTGTGGTAAGCAAGAGGAAAGGCTGAAGCCTGGATCTAACCAGTCTTGCAGACCTTCCTCCCAGCACCTCTCTCTGATGGAGATTTCTTGACAACACCGCTCCCCGACCAACCTGTCCCTTCTCTCTCCAAAGCCAGGATCGTCAAATCTGTAGCAGCCCCTTTGGTTCTCATTTTAGCTTTGCTAATCTACTGAGAGCTATGGAAACCTGTATTTCTCCACTAAGAGCTCCCTCCACTCCTTGTTTATTCAAGGACATTTCCTCCCATAAGTGCCTTATCTTTACCATTGTTTCATGGTCTAATTATTTCCCTTCCGAGAGCTTAATTTCATTTACCTCCTTGGAGTCAGACAGGATGGTATCAAATATGTAAACTCAGCTGTGCATGGTATTCATACAAACGACGCTACGTCCCTCAGTCTGCACACAATTCTTGCTGTGTCACAAGCAAACCCGCTTAGGAAAGGGAACCTGCATTTGCTAAAGTCACTGTTTATTGGCATTACAGAGGCTGCAACGTTTTACTGTGCAAACTCAAGTTATTGCTAGCTGAAGCATGCTACAGTTCACTCTGATGAAACTAAAATATTTTTGGGTGAAGAATAAACCACCATCTCGGAAGAGACTGAATGAAGAAGCCTCTGACTGGATTCTAATGGAAGGAAATTGCTTAAACAAGCGTTTGTTTTCTGAAATTTAAACAGGTTTCTGGTGGTGAACTGTACTGATCTATACAGTGCAGTACAGCTAAAAAAAATCTTTTTTCTCCTTCTCTGTTCTTCATATTCCTGTGCTCTTTGCCGAGTATCTGTCTGATGTGGTATCTCAAGTGTTGGTACATGTGCCCCATTCCCGGACACACTGCCATGACACGTTGTGGCTGCTTTCAGTGGTAATATTACACGTGTTTTGTTGAAACGTGGCACAACAGTCAGACGACAGGGACTTTTGATGAAATCTTTATTCTCTCTCTGTTACTAATACCAACTGCAGAGATCTTGAATGTTGGCATGTTTTCTAACAGGTTGCTTTTTCCAGGCATGTTGCTTTCCTCTCGGAGCGTGAGGAAGAGGATTTTGTAAGACATAAAATGCACAACAGAAATGACAGAAAAGGTTCATACAAATGAAAGGGAAACAACCTCAACCTAGATAACTAGAAGGTAATTTCACTTAATAACGTAACTGATTTTTGATTAAATAATTTTGGATATTTTTTTTTTAAGTGAAATCATAAAGAGCATTTGGAGACTTCTTAGAGACAGTTAATATAATTATACAGCCATCATCTCCAACCTGCTGTATGTGAGATCTTCTAACTCTGCTAGTCAACACGTGGAATAAAAAAGTAAGCTCAAATTGAAGCTGCTGTCATTTTTATCCCGCATGGAGGAGAGCAGAGTATGACATTGCCCAGGGCCCATAACTTGCCCAGAATCGCTGCCAGTGGCACGGTAAAGGTAGGGGATGGCAACTTCAGAAGAACACACAGAAGTGTTCAACAAATGCCAACTTGTCTAGTGGTCCGTCACTAAAACCGAATTGGATTAATTTCCTTTTCACTCTGCAGAAATCAAAGCAGCCTATTTCAAAATAAATATGTCATCTTTGAGGCCAATTAAATTTTGCAAGCTGTGACCAGAGGGAGAAGAGAGGATCAAAAGTTGGGCTTCATAATGAAAGTTGACTGCAATCTTAATTACTAAGAGATTTTGGCTTGCCTTGATTGCGCATTCCTCAAGAAACAACTCTTTGATGACTACCTGTTCTGGACCCCTTTCTGTACCCCATGTGTGGTTGTCAAGAGCCTATTACACCCTTTCCTGCAGAGATGGGCTCTTCTAACCTAGGCTATAGCATCGTCTGTTTTTACCACAGAAGAGCCCTGTTCAGTCCCTAGCTGACGTTAAAAGCGCTCACCTGTTAAAATATGCATGGGAAAACAATAAAAGCAAAAAACATGAAGCAGAGACAAACTGATGAGAAAAAGACCTTTTTTGCAATTTGGACAGACACTGATCCCTAAGATAACAATCTTTCTTAGGAAATATCACACCCAAGATCTTACTAAATTTGGGGCAAGCAAAGCAGCATGCCAAGTATAAAGACAAGTCGTTACAGCTTCAAGACATTTTTTTCACTCCAGTGCCAGTTTGACATGTGTCCCACCCTATACAATTATTTGCTATTGCTTCTTCCTATGTGAGATCATCTTTAAAAACCGTAATTAGAGGATGTATTTGTTTAGAGGAATGCAAATGACTGCTTTGCTTCGGGGCCTGCTTAGCCTAGAACCACACCTGGCTACCAGAATAAAATAATCAGTGAAAAATAAATAGTCTGTGTACAGTTTCATCCAGAATGTAACACTTCCCTCCAACAGGGCTCATGCATCATTTAGTGTTTAACACATTCCCCAGAAGAGGGAAATATCTCAGACAAGCACCAGCACTTAACCATTTGATGGAAAGCATCCTACTGCAATGTCTTGAGCAAGGTGGGACTGGTTCCAGTTCCCAGAAAGGAAACAAAACGACTTGATTACCACCTTGACTCCCGGTGAGCATATTTGCCTTGCCCGTCTCTGACCAAAAAGTTCACAAAGAAACTGGGCGCGCTGCCTAGTTTCATTCTCACCATGGGTCGATCAAACATCCGTATGCTGCATCACATCACAATATTTCAGCCTGTGCCAGTCCCCTGGTCTGCAGGGCATCCAAGAACAGGTTTTAGTACTAATCTAAAAAACTCTTACACTAAGCTAAGCTAAGCTTATGCTGTCCCTAGGAGCATCCACCTTTCTACCAGACTCAGTTATTTCAGCAATGGTTGTCAGACACAACAGGTTTAACAGGTCCAAGGGGACAGGAGAAAAGATATCTCAGTGGTTGACTCAGTGCTCTGGAAGAGCTTCCTGAAGGAGCGCAGGAGGGGACACAGCATGTATCCTGGCAAAGTTGTTTTATTTTTCTACAGAAATAACTATGAAAGGATTTTAGTCCAGGAACGGCCCTCAAGCACCACCACAATACAAATGATGATTTCTACCAATATCCATGTCCTTGCCATCATTAAATCTGCTTAAAGACCTGTTTCTTCATGAATGCTTTTCCCACAGACCTTAAGAAAATGTTTCCACCTCTCCACAGGCAGAGAAGGATTTTTTTGTTCTTCATTCTTTGTGGTGTTGCAAATACCACGGTGAGAGACAGCTATGAACCAGGATGGTTAAAGATATTCCTTTGGGGCTAAGAGATGCACACACAAATAAGTTTATAATATGGTCCATACCACAATGCACGTCACATCAGTGACAGCTTGCATGTGGCCTTTCTGCTCATAGCAGACAAGTCAGTTGTGTGAAGAACCCCATTAACCCCAACCAAAGGAAACAGCAGAAATACTGGAGTTCTTCATGGGACAATTACGCTCTATGCATCCATCCCTACCAAAATAATTTGGCTTCGAGCAGCATTACCGGCCAGAGCCTAGACGAGAAGGTGTTAAGGTATCTGGTGGGGAGCGACAGCACTGAAATGGCTTAGCATTTCCTAAGTCAGAAATACCACACACAAATTACAGAAATCACAGTGTTGTCTACTCGGTGGAGTATGTCTCCTCAGGGCGTTCTTCTCAAGCAGACCGCGCCATGGTAAAGGTCAGCATCATTTACAGACAAATCTATTTTGTAATACATGGTGCACACTGTGCTCTGTACGAGACAACTTACACACAAAGCTAGCTTTCTCAGATCAACACAAATCCTTGTGGGCATCTCACTGCAGAACAAGGAGGACCGGGAAGTGCTGGTTCAAGCAGCAGATTGCCATGCCCACGTCATGCACATCGGGCAAAACGGACCTGGGTCAGCCCATGGTAGGAGCACCTAAACCCCCATTCCTCGGCAGCCCCTACTGATTATTGACGCCTGTTCGATTTTGTTTTGACTCAGGTAATAAACACTGGGGAGGTCTGAGCCCTTGTCCACGCATTTTCAAAGACTTTTCCCGCCATGACTATGTCCTGCATCTGGCCTTGAGTCTCAGCCATAGGGATGCACCTCTGATGACATCTGGAAACCACTTCCTCGAGTGCAAGAATGATCTGGCACATAATTTCACTTGGTTTTTTATAGCTTTTAGAGCTTACCTGTAAAATTCCACTATCTATAAAATACTAAAGACAAATTCAAACAAGCAGCAAGTTTGCAAGGGGGTTCACAGTTTCTGTTTGCATTCCTAGCATTTGACAACACTTTCAGGTTTTTTTCTATTCCAAGTGAGGAGCACAAAAAAATGCAGCAGGAATTAACTGTTTGAGAACCTCTTTCAGCATCCAAGTTGGTGAAACCTTTTCCTTGAATCTTTTCATCTTGCTCCCATACCTCCTCCATCCCCCCTTTCTCCTGGATTACTCAATCATAAAAGCATCCATGTGGCCATGTGTCATGTTTAAATATATTTTCTATTTAGAGCAATGTGCGTGTGTTATGCCTCCTAGGGAAGGGTGGATTACTACAAGTGTAATGATCCCAAGCAAGGAGCATTTTTGCTGTGCTATAGAACAAATAAGTCATATCAGCAGAGCTATGGAAAAGCTTCTGGTCCTACCATAGCAGACTCCATGAGTTTCTTTGATCAGCAGTATAATTCCTCAATATTATCAAAAGAAAAGAGGAGAAAGCGTGGGGAAAACTGTTTACAAAACAGCAAGACCAACTGCTCACGATGCTCCATTTTATTTTTAATACAAGGAAAAGCACAGCACTGCAAAGCAGTTTTTAATTAACGACTTTCTCCCAGCAGTACATTTGGCTCTGTATAACAGTGCCAAGTACTGATATTTATATAACTCAGCAATGGTTACGATTTTGCTTCAAAAATGTTATTTCAGTGGGGCTCTGCCACCACCCGACGAACCCTGGGGCACGTGTGGCTGCAGGAGGAGGTTTGGGGAAGAGATGCTCTTTTAGGATCCTCAAATGAAAAGTTTAGGCTGGAATAGGCTCTGAAAAAGCCTATTTCCTGAGCTTGTTCCTCCACATTGGAGAATGGAAACGGTGGCCAGGACCAAGAACAAAAAACCAGGCACCAACGCTGTTAGTAACACCAACATCCCTCAACATCATCTTCTCCCTCGTAGAGTGGCCACAGCACAGGAATTGGCAAGGACTGGCTGAGAGGCTGATTAAAAATGCTGTGAGCTCAAGTACCTACCGGGGGAGGCGAAGTTAATATACAGGGATTTCCTGAAAATTGTATCTGACACTAACTCCTTCACAACTGAACTGCTACTGGAGGCATCCAGCACGGCTCTTCTGTATTAGTTTTAACACGCCACAGTTAACTGCTGCTTTCTCCTGTGGTTTTTTTTTTTTAAAGTTTCTTTTCATTCCTCCATGCTTCAGAGGGGCGGTTTCCACCCTGGGGAGTGCAGACTCTTGGGGATCTGTGGGCTTCACAGGGTCTGGAAAGGATAACTAAAAAAGTAAATCCCATCATCCGTGAGTTTCAAATTAAATTGCTGCGCAGGAGCTGACCCTGCTACTGGAAAAAATTAAAGTACCTGCCTATTCAAACAGCTGAAAACCTCTATTATAAAGCCATTTCCAGAATAAGCTCCTGGGCTTATGCTCTTTCATTTTCCTAAAAACAATAAACAAATTGGCCACAGCACTCAGGAAGCTGATTATCCCACCAAAACCTCTCTTTTTGCCCCATTTCTAGATATGTCATGTCCTTGGCTATGGGTCCCTGCCATGTCTCCCCCGCACAGCCTCGGTGTGCTCCTAAAATCAGCTTTTCCTACCTCTCAGTTAAACAAATCTCACAGGGGCACTTATTTAATAAGTGAAGATAAAATCTGGATTGTCATCAGGACTTTTACCAAATCAAGTTCTCTTTTTAGGATTACCCCACTCTGAAAATGCATTTTTTTTCTCCCACTAGTCTCCCCATAAATCACCATGTGCCATGAGAACACTTCTAGCTACAGAATACACATGAGGAATGACCAAAATATTCTCCAAGTGTGTCTATAAAGAAGAACCCTACTCAATTCTGCTTATTAAAAATAGACAGGTTACACAAAACAAGTACCTATATGGGCAGAAAATGAAAGAAACACTAAATTTTTTTAATACATTGAGAAACACGCATACAAGTCAGTAAATAGAAGTTAAACCCGGACAAATTCCCAGACTAATGGCAATAATAGAGTATTTTTTGGAAGGAGTATAGGGGATGCTTTCACAGTTCTAGTGAATAAGCAGGAGACTCCCACGAAGCCTGGCTATGTTTCTAACCACTATGCATTAGTCAAATCCAGTTATCAGGCTCTACATAGCATAAACAGATGAAATAACCCAGCCCATGATGCAGAAGGTCAGACCAGGTGAGTTAGTTTCTCTTTCCAGAATTAAACACAGTTTAAAAAGAGAGTTTGGTAAACCCAAAGTCTAGTCCAAAATGAGCCCGAAGTTTTGGGCAGTTTGGGTCCTGGTTTTTTTCTTGAAAAAGGTGTATTGTTTTTTTTAAAAGTGTCTTAAAGAGGTTTCCAAAATGGTGCAAGACCAAGACCAGCAACATATTGAGTCAGGTGCTCCCTCTCACACCAGACACGTCTCCCTTGAAAGGATGGGAGAGGCATGATGGAGAACACGCTGGCCACCCTCACGCTGAAGATATTCTCTTCACCTTGCCCACTGGAGATAAACTGCTCCATTGGGTGAAGAAGACCCAACATGTGGAGGCTCCTGAGGTGCCTACGGCCACGTGCTAAAGCACCTGTGCATGTCGTTAACTAAGCCACACTTGCTACCATTATTTTTTCAGTTTACCCTTTGCATGCCACAATCCAAACTGTCCTGACATGTAAATTGGATTAAAAATGCAATCTGTACTAAAGAGAGTGTAAACCTTGTATTTTGAGATGCTCCAGGGTACGCATTATTTCTAACCTGCTGCTTCAGGCGAGCAGAACACTGGGGCTGATGTCGAGAGGGATCAAAGTCCTAACAAAGGCAGACCCAACAACTGGGTCCTGGGAGACAGGACTGATATTCTTTAGTTTGTAGTCCAAGACAGCGAAGGACTAGAACGGCAGTGATGGACTACACATGACCAACCCCCAAGAGCAGAAGGCACTCATCTCCCACAGGGATGCTGTAGGCATAATTACAACATTGGAAATTTTATAGCTGACAGTACCAAAACTCATGAGGTCTCCTAATGTCCCCTAATGCCCTGAACAGGGAATTTCATTGGGATCCAGATCCCTCTCCTGCGCAGATGCTTTTAAAAATGTCACTCAAGTCTACCTGAGACATGGACGTGACAGAGTCAACGCAGGAACAGGTCTCTAAAGCTTATAAGATTTCCCTGTGTCTAAATTGATGCAAAGCACAATCCTCTATGCTCAGTGACATACCCTTTCTGTTGTTTACTAAATCCTTCACAAATCGTCCTGCTGATACGTTTACCTCTATCAGCTACTCTAGGAGCATATACAGCACTAAAATAAAACACATCAAATTATGTTTAAATAAAGTGGTATAGGTGTTCCCAGCTTGAATAGTTATTTAACACTCAACTACAGGGAAAGAAAAACAGTGAAAAATTGCCAGAAATACTGACATCAATCTTCCATTTCAAGAGCAATTCAGAGTGATTCCAAATATAGTTGGTCCTATTAAGAAAACAGCTCTTGGGTAAGAGTGCAAACTATGTCATCATAAGAAAGAAAATCAGAAACATATGCTTCTAATGAAAGAAGGAATTTTAAATAAAGTCAGCAATTCAAGGCCCTAATCGTAAATCAGAGCCAAGAGGAGAGAAAATCTCTACGTGCCAACCCCATCCTTTTGGGGTGAAGTTTGGTGGTGAACTCTGTGCCTGGTCTTTCAACTTCTAGAAGGAAAACCAACTTAATGCCAACAGCAAGACCTAGGAGGACAACACCCTACTTTGTAAGATGCAGACCACGCTCCTCACCCTCTCACAGAAGTGGCCTTTTGGGTTCCCTTGTTCCAGCTCTACAGTTACATAGAGGGAGGAGAGGAGAAATGGCCAGTCCCTGGTAGATTCCCTCTCCAAAGGGTGAATTCTGGCCTCAGTCACAGCAGCCTAAATCAGCAGTAACACCATAAAACAACCACTGTTCCCACCCATCATCCAGACCGAGAGGAGAGCTATCCCTACGGGAAAGCCAGGATACTGTGTTGGCTTACCTGTGGTTGAGTTACTAGGGCATGAAGATGGAGTAAGTACCTTTGGAAGAGTAAAGTCACATATATGGCCTATGGCCTTTTTTTTTTTTTTTTTGATATAGCAATTCAGGAGGCATGGGAAACCAAGAAAGATGGCTGTGCAGCTCGTCTGCTATGTGTAAAGCCCTGAGTCCACACTGCATGACTGCACAAGGCAAAGCCCCACAACCCTCACGGGCGACCTCAGCTTAGGCTTTCTTTCCACTTTTGCTTCGGGCTGAGATTCTCAAGGGAGCCTCGAAGAGTCACGTAACCAAGTTCAATGACTTTGAATTTTCCTATTGACCAGAATAGCATTAGATCATATTACCCATGTCTATTTGTTAACGACGAGCACTCATTTACCCATGCTGATGCCACATGGTTTGGATGTGTGTTTTGTACACCATAAATGGCAAGGACGATGCCTTCAAGACATAAACACTGCGGGACACACAGCAGCTCCGCTCAACAGCAATTTTCTCATGCACCCAAAGAACACAGAAGGAAAAGTTTCAAACTTCACCCAAGTTTTCAACTTCCCTCCCACCAACCCACTTGTAGTAAATACAAAAGCAGCCAGCCATCACTATTACAGTAACATTTTATCTTTAGAAAGGGAAGAACTGACATTTCTATATATAAATGCCAATAAAAGCTACATCTTTGTGGATCATGCCATACCCACATATTTGTTGTGACTCACATAAGAGAGCATTTCAAAAATAATGAAAAAGCCCTTTCCTCTTTGTTTTCAGTTAGAAAACCCCTCTTATCCTTTTTAAGAGCAAAGTTGTGAAAAGCCACTGTTTTCTGTTCTAATTACTAAGTTTCCAGCAGACACGGGAGTGACCAGATTGCTTTGCTCTGGAGAGATGCTTCTTGACAAAACGTATTATGCCAAATACTCCTTCTGCATGCGAACTCTTATGCTTTTGGTGGCAGGGAAAAAAAAGCCTTCAACAACTGAAAAACAACCCCACGCTGATGTGTATTTTTCAAACGAGTATTTCGGTATGAGTTAACTATTGCGCTGGGTGCCCGGTCCACCAAGGTCTGACTCCGTTCCAGTTGCCCTCTGGGAGCGGCTGCTTAGCTGAGGCTGTAAAGATACATATGTGCAAGTCCAAAAAGGTCCCAGTTTAATCCCTGGTGCGTCAGTCAAGACAGGAGATATCGCAAAGGTATGAAGATATTTGAAGCAGGCTGTTATTCTATTTGGTGGGAACCAAACAGATTATATATAGCAGTTTTGGATTAATCTCAGAAGGAGTCAGTACTGGTGTGCAAAAACATATCAGTCACACTTCACTGCCCTGCATGTCAGTTGCTTTTGATTTGGTATGGAGCTATAATATCTATTAGATTCTTTGCTAATGCTTCCTACTAATATCCCTTCTCAAAGTTGTTGAACAAACTTTCAAGAAAAAGAAATCAGTTCTGTTATTTGTATTTTTAAATGCCTTCAAAAAAGAGCGTATCGTCTCTAAGAAAGCTCGAACTCACCTATGTCTCCTGGAAAAAAAATTAATGGGGAAGTAAAGGAGGCAGTAACATATCTGTTTAATGTAATGCTCTGTAATTTTATTTTGATAAAATATCTGGCAAAGTAAAAATTAGGTGTCACATATCCTTAGGGAAATGATTTCATAGTCCACTTACTAATACGAATTGTCAGTATTAAAACTAACCCAGAGACTTCTGCACTTATAGAGGTTTAAGAAGTGGGCAATATAGCCAGATGTTTCTGATGGCCACAGAAACACGGATGCAATCAAGGAAAATATTAGGTTTTACTTTGAAAACTGGTTTCATTAATAGGTTTAAAGTCCTGTAGTTGCAGAAACACAAATCCCTAGTATGGCCATTCTTAATTGAGAATAAAAACAATCTATTCTGATTAAGCCAATGCCTTATGAATATAAGGCACAATTAAAAAATTAGATTTTTTTTTTTTAAATCAATGTTTAATTTGGAAAAGATTGTCAGCGCCATTTCCTTGGTCAAACTGAGCACTAGGGCAGCCCACAGACTAAATGAGTGTCTCGTATTTCTTTCTTTATTAAAAGACAAAGTCCGCACCTACAGATTTTATTTCTTTTTAAAACTTTTTTTTCTTCAAAACTCCTACTGAGCACAAACAAAGTGTTGTATGAGTAAGTATTATAAGAGTGAATCAGTATGTATTACAGATGACAACTGCAGACTTAGTTGGCCAAATATCAATTAATTTATGCAGCTGTCAATTCAGGATATATCGGATATATTCCAAACACAGGGGCTGCTGACAGGTTTAACCTGGTGCAACTACAAGTGGGATGGAGTGCAAATATTTTCCCATTTTCTTGAGGTCGGAGCCAGCCCCCCTCTGCCAAACTCTGCTTCAAGACACATAGAATCATGACCTTAATGAGACACAAAATGTAATTGTGATTCATCTTCTATAATTGAAGACAGCAGGTAGAAGTTGCCAACAGAGTTGTTTCAAATTCACGCTGGGGTCACACATCACAAAAACTGTCCCACCGATAACATTACTGGTCTAATTTCATATAACGGAGGCTGAAAATACATCAACTTGTATTCATAAAGCATGCAGCTAAGAGCAAACAACTGCTTTGGACAAGGAGTGCTCACGAAAACTGTCATTTCTGATAAGATTTGTGTTTCTACCTTCTTGAACTGACATTTTTGGAATCCTTGTTTTTCCTCCCTGTACAGTCTGGTCCACTTAGAAATGCATATTTGATGGTTTCTGCAGCAAGTGAGGTCTGAGCTCAGATCAGCTGCGTACCTTGAGGATGCTTCCAGCTGGCCAGATGAATCCTACTTTGCATTTACTTGTTTTCCTTTATGCTGCGCTGCACAAATTATAACTCTAATTCACCACTCAGACACTCCAGGGTTTTATGAGTTAATGCCATGGATTTTAATAGCATGAAAGTAAGATAAAAGAATTTCCATTGACGTGCATCGACTGTGCATGTAAATAACTTACCAGTCATCAAAATACGGTGATTTTGTGGTTAGAAACTAACTGGCTCCCAACAGTACATCACAATAACTTAATACAAAACACTGAATTCCTCCAGTTAATATTTCAAGATTAAGTTAGAAAAGACAGGCAAAAGGCAATATGTCTATTATATTTTGAGAAGGACATCTTCACTTTGCTAACGTCATGAGACCTTTAAACAGCCTTTTTTACTTTTTCCACATGAAGAAATTATTTTCATGGAAAAAACCTTCGTTTTGTAGAAGATATTCTAGATTACCTATGAAGAATCTTGTGAGAAAAAACAGAAGAGGAAGTTATTTTGCCTAACGAAGCCACCTAGGACTACATCTTCAGCAGCTTGTAAGCACCAACACATCCTTGAAGATCGGGGCTGCAAGCACTTGTGAAAACCCTTTCCCTACTACTGCAGCACCCAAAACCTTGCATCCTCTAAACGCTGCGCTGTAGCACTGCTTCGAACAGAGTTGTTGCAATTTTTAACTCCCCACATCTACTGTGGTTTGGGATAGTCTCGTAGCTGCATGTCCTCCCATGCAAAAAATAACCCACTTTAGCTTCTGCGAGCTCCATAATCCCAAACCGAAGGCATGTGCTTGCAAATTAGATAACTCTCAGCTTTAAACATGGGTGTAACAAAGACAGACCTTATGCATCCAGATATAAAGCTGAGTCATTTATCAAACTGTTAGATCTTATTAAAGAGTCTTTATGCATCTTAACAATTCTTTCCTTTTAGGTAACAGACAATGGCGCATATAATCAGATACTTGTACCACTGAAACACAATTGTCCCCATCTTTCTGAGTAATAAATACTGGAAAATAGGGTGTATATTCTCATTCTTCAGCTAGGAGCTTTGACAGGACCCCAGCTTTGTTACTCCAGCTATGCACAGGACAGGGTCCACATAAAACACGCATCTGGCGCAGAAGCAGACTCCAGCTAAGGCTGAAAACCCCGTTCTGCTAATTTGAGAGCCTCTTAGACCAACTATTTCAGAAAGCAGTTGTTTCTTCCATGATGCACCGAATTATTTTCCAAGCCAGAGCTCTGAACGACGATGTACTTTCATCCCCTCTGACCTGTGCCCTTCTCAGTCGACTCTGGGTATGGGGTGACCTTGAAGAAGAGCAGTTATGCAAAGGAGATTTGGCAAACCGCTGCCACCCAGAAGACAGGACAGCTGCATTGTCACCCAGCAATTACAGTGAAATGACTTATCACACTATAACCTACTTGAGGGAACACAACCGTCTGCGTATGCGCAGTGTCAAGGCAGGCTGAAACGCAGAAATGCCACGCACCGTCGCTAAAGCTGCTAGGGACCACACCGCATGTAAATGAAACTGTGTAAGCCCAGAGAAGATACGAGGGATTTTGTTTGTGTTTACTATTTCAGAGGGGATTTTTCTCTCTCATTTAATGTATTTTAGGATTTTTAAGATGCCTTGATCTGCTTCCCTACATCTGCTTACATCTAATCTAGCATGAAATACAATCCAGGCAGTCCTGGCTGCAAAGTCTTCCCCTGCAAAGTTTCCGGCATTTTAGTGATCAAAAATGGTGTCAGCTTTGTTTCAGGTTTCACATTTTTTTTCACTTGCATGAATTCTTTGCAGCAAAATGAGTTGCTTAACATGAAGTCAACTACTAGTGCCAAGGCAGAGCTACCCTGTGCCATGCCCACATATATCGGGTCAGATTCACTTTTGCCTGAAACCTGAGAAGAGCAATTCATCCATCCTACATCTCCTTGATTCAGGAGGTGAGCTCATGGTCTAAAGCTGACGTCAGCCTCCAGGCATGCCCAACTGTCCCCCAAGCCTGCAGCCTTTTGTAGATCCTGGCTCCTCTCCACGCCTAACCTGCCTCCCTACCAGGGATGCCTGCAATAGCGCCCAGCAGTATGAGTGCCTCCAAGGGTGGGCACCAGGCGTCCAGGTCAGCCCAGCAGATGCGTGGGGGCAACGATGAAGTCTATCCACGCAAGATGCCGACAACTATATCCTTAGAGGGGTCCTACTCCTCCACCACTGACATTGACATCATTGTTGGCACCACTGGGTATCACCCCATAACTGGTAGCCGCACGCCTGGGTACCCCAAGCCATCCTCCGGGCCCTGCAGGGGAGACGGCTTTTGGGATGCCCTGGATTCACAGTTGGCAGAGCTCCCGGGCGGGGAGGGCAGAATCAGCCTTCTGCCACCCCAGCACAACTGCAGCGGCATGAGCAAGCCAGGTTTTAACAAGTAAATCTATATAAAAGCTTTCTCTGAAAGTGATTACTTAATATAACAACCAGCTGTCTCTTCAATTCTTGCTGAGGCAGCCTATCTTCTCACCATTATTCACAGAGGGGCAAAAAAAGGAAAAAAAAAAAAAAGCAGCAAGCCTGTTTTGTCTGTAGGGTAAGCAAAGCTTCAGAGAAATAATGGTACCTGACAGACAGAGACGCCAAGTGCTTTTTTAATTTTTTTTATTTTCCTAACCATCCCATTCATTTCTTTACAAGAAAAGAGCTCTTACTGCTGGGGTGTAAGGAGGTAATTAGTCATTAACCCCTTAAACCTCAATCCCACAGCTTTTTGTACACGAGCTACACAATCTAATTACCATCATTTTTATGTTAGCAGTTATCAACACAGGATCAGAGTGTCTCTTCTTCAGTTTGACTGGCCCTGTACTTCAGTTGCTGACCTCGCACAGAAAAATAATTGCCCTAGGAGAGAATTAGTGGGCACCAGTAGAGCCTCCGGACTGGGAAACTGGAGTATGGGACCATCCAGGCCTGGAAGGGCTGTATCTTTTAACCCAGAGACAGCTGTGGCTTGAATAGACGGGTTTGTCCCACCAAGTCACTCAGGAACGTTCATCTGAATTAATTAAATGCCCAAATTTATGTCAGGGCACATTAAACTTCTGCATGGCCAATTTTATTCGGAATTAATATAGCATTTGATTCCGAGTTAAATTGCACAGAAGAGTTTAATAAGAGGTAACTAATGGGTTTCAAAACTAAATTTGGATTCATCTTCTAGAGGCTATTGGGTTAGCCCCGGAGGGATAAGCCCTTACAGAGACAAGAGTCTGGAACAGAGAGGTTTTAGGGGAAGTTTGTCAATGGGCTACCTAAAGGGAGCAAAAAGGTACAATTTTTGAAATTACCCTTTTAGTCTTCATGTAAATCTTGAGAAGGGGTGATTTTTCCACATTTGTTTTTAAGGGGGTCCTCTTTAATGTCAGGAATGGCACTACCTCCTGGGATGGTGCAAGGGACCCCTCTGACCATCATCTGCTCTATGGAAGAGCAGGAACACCCACGCATTCACTCACTTCAGGAAAACTTTTCATTGTTGGGTTTTTTCAGTTTTGAGATGGGTACAGCCCTGACCTCCCAGACTTTGCAGAAGGATGCCTCCCCGCTTCTCTCCCTGCTCCTTATTATAGCAGCAGCTCCTGGCTGTAGGTGCAGGCATATAAGGAGCGAGGCAGCCGCCTGGGCATGAATCACTGCCTGCACACTCAGTCCCCCCTCGTCTTCCAAGGAAACGGGAATGGAAAGCACCGGCAGAATTTTAGCTGACCTGCCAGAAACAGTTCGATCATGCTGCTTAACAGGAAAAATGGCTTCAGTCTGCAATTACACATGGCTCTGATTTGTACGGAATTTAATGGTGCCTCTCCCAGAGGATCTAGGAGAGTAAAGAGGAGGGAGTGAGGGTAGGAGATACCTACACAGTTTAGAAATGGTTTTTAAAATCCCTGTTCAGCAGAAACCAGCTAAAGCAGAAGACGATTTGCCAGCTAAACAGTATTTGCTTAACAAGACACTTATTTGTGCACATTACTGCTATTAAGTAATCAATACATCTGGTTGCAGGGCTACACACAGTTTATTGTTCCTCCCCTTGCTTTGCTCTGACTCAGCACTGAATCTGTATGATTATGCAGGTATTACCCAGGCAGCTAGAATTCTTCTTGTGATAAATAGAGGTGTAGCCAAGAAAAAAAAAAATATCATGCATATTTTTCTCTGTCTGACTCTTACAAGGTTGTTTTTTGTTTTTTGTTTTTTTTTTTTTTAATTTAACTAGAGCCTCAAACTGGTGCTTCTCTGCAGTCCAACTCTTTGCACCACCCACAGCCTTCAGGAACCCGTCTAACAGACGATTCATCTTTCAGCGTGTTCACACCTGCACGATTACCATAAGTGGAAGAATTTTCCTCTATTCTGCAGCAAACAATGGAAAGGATTGCATTTACCTTTCTGCTCTAAACCAGAAAACAGTTGCTTTCAGAGCAGGTTATGAAACTCACCGCATCTCAGGTCAGGAAAAGTTTGTGTCACATGAAGGTGACCATGTGCTGTCACTCCTCACAGCCAGTTAGTTAATACAGCTGTGATAGTCCTGTCTTAGAGACCCAGTTTTCCTCAAACAGATTCCAAACCGTAGCACATTTTCCTTTGCAAAAGACACAAATTTTAAAGCCTAAAAATGATGCAGGCCAGCTTCTCCCCTGATCTTGTGATGAGATGTAATATTTTGCCCTGTGTCCAGCTCCTGATGTGGTACCAAACACAGGTGACTTTCACCCTGCTCTGAAGCATCCCTTTAGGCCTGAGTTCAGCAAGGTGAGCTCAACCTGCTCGCCGATATCACTGGTACGAACAGCTGTCTAAAATTAGGCACATGCTTAAACGTTTTGTCAGGCTCAGGCTCCCAGATTAACTGCAGACAGTGTCTCCCAGCACGGCACTCGACAGCGAGCTCCTTCCCACTCCGTCCCCACCCATCCGAGTCTTCGGGGAATGTTGCCATGGATTTCCACGGGACACAAAAGAGTCCATATTGGAAGAACCCTGTTAAGGTTGCTAGGCGTAAATATTGACTTAACGGCTCTTCCGCCTTTTTTCTTTTTTAAGAACAGATTTGTTGGCCATGGCTGGAAAAATAAAATGATGGAGTATGCATGATTCACTCTGGCACTCACACAAACATGCAGATCAGTTGGCTGGCAGCTCGCTCCTCTGTTAGCAGAACATCGCTTCTAAAATGTGTCATTTTGCTTTGGCAGCAAGAGCGTCCAAGCCCGTAGACAGAGAGATAAAATCTCCTACCTTCCATGTACTTCACATGGGGACCACTGACCTTCCCCAAGACAGAACATTTGATTAATACTTCCAACAGCTTTTTATTTGAGACACACAGAAGGACTGACGGGATGCTGCAATCGTTTCACAGCCCAGAGACCTCCCTTCTTGGACCCACTCTCCTGGGTCTGCTGACAGGAGAAAGGACTGCAAAACAAACTGCAGGTAAAACTTTTTATTCAAAAGTCTTTTGAATCACAGACAATAAATATTGAATCAGGAGGTTCTTAAGGTCACATGGGAAGTCAGCAAGCTGCAGAAGTGAGAGGGGACCCAAGGTTTTGGTCACTGGATTCGTGCTTTCATCATCATGTTCTGCTTCCTGTAGTACTCCATGCACAGACTTTTAACTCTGAATTTAAAAAATGTTATTTAAAATATGACTTCAACACACGACATCATCCAAACCCTTTTTGATATTGATTCTGCCAGATCTGGATGATTTGGCAGGACAGGCAGGGGCACAAACCCCCTCCAGGACAGCCTGAGGGAACAAAGTACACGTGATACTTGTTTGTACCACTCCTGGGCATGGCCAGCACAGTCTCTGACTGTCCCTAAAAACCTGCTCACCACACACAGGGGCACGAGCAGCTCACCTGAGAGCTGGCAGAGGCTGCAAGGAGTATATTCAGGAGGCCTCAGTAGACCCCCGTTTGACACACAACCAGGGTAACTCCAGAAGAGTTGCATTTCACAGCACTCGGCAGATGTCTGCCAGAAAGCAAGTACCTCATCAGGAGGAAGACAAAAATCTAATGACTGAATATAGGAGGAGGAAGTCCAGTGCCAGACAAGAGATCCTTCTCTAAAGGATCACAAGGAGTTTGCTTCTATTTCAGCTGGGCAGGGTGTCCTTTGGGACTTGTATTCTGTTGGAGTTTAAGCACCCCAAAGACATAATGCAAAACCAGAAAGGCAGACCGGGATCAACACACGTGCATGTTTATCTTTGCTTTGCATCCATTCTCTGTGGCTCTACACCTTCCTCTCAGGGAACAGGGACCAATTCCTCCTGCCAGGCATCCTCTGTGCACATCCCCTTCAGAAGCGGTGATTCTGTGCATGGCATGTTAAGGCTCCAGCACCTCACAGCCATGCAGGGCAGCCCAGGGCTCTGGCATCCTACCCACTAATTAGAAAACACGCAAACTAGCCATCCCCACTCAGTCTTAAGCTACCAGAAACAAAAGCAAGGACACTTAGATACCTTTGGAGCTTAGCAACAGCTGCTCAGGATCCACTCCACCTCTCTCAAATCTATTTTTACTGACAGCTTTTGAGGCAGAGAATTCATTGAACAGAGAAACAGGTTGATATCCCCTCTCCTCAACTGTAGGCAGATCCAGTTTGTTATTTTCTAAGCGTTTCCTTGGAGGCACATACAAATTCAATACTGTGTCTGTTAGAAAAGATGTCTATTTTCAGAATAAATACAATGACATCCAAAGTTTGGATTAGCAACAGCTAAGTAGAAGACATCAGGAGATAAAAAAGGAAAAATCTCGAAGTTCTAACGTCCATAGGACAAGAGACTGAGTAGATCTAATTGTACGAAATTAAGGAATTTTCCACCCACTCACTCTCCTGCCCTTGCAGCTGGAATAGCACAGCCTGGGTGCTGCGTCCTGGTTTCTCAGGAAATTGTTTGCAGCGAACGCAAACGTTGCACAACACAGAAGCAAGAAATAACCTCAATGATTTCTCTGCTCTACTAGCCTAGGGTCAAGGCTGATGCATGGCAATCCTTACTGCATGCCGATATTGATGATTTTGTACCCACATACGAGTATCAGGGGACAAACCCTTATAAAGAAGGCAGTTTCAAGCTGCCAGTTATTGGCCATTATTACCTGGTTATGGAGATGGCAATGGTTGAGCTTTATGACAGGTTCTCAATAACACTACACAGCAAGCCAACACGCTGCATTTATCACCGGCTTTGCATTGTACTGACCTGGTAAGGGAAGGCAACTGCAGCAAATGTTCATAGCTGTTTGGAGCCCCACTTACGTCCCTCCACTCAAAAGGCTCCCCTCTGCCTAACAAGGTGGCTGAGTGCACCCTTGAACCTGCTCCTTTGACTTAGGCTGTCTGAGCATTTAGCTCAGAAGTATCTAGTCATTTTTAAAGATTTAGGATCAGTTTTGCCACATGGTGCCCGGATGACCAGCCTGATATCAGCTTCTACATGACCAAGAGCTGGGGCAAGAAGTCCCACTAGGGACAGCTGTGCAGTAGGAATCAGATTACCCCAGTACAATGTAGACTTCTATATAATTGTACTATCTTTAATTCAATGAGAAGAGAAGGTACTTTTAGAAGTCTAAAACAAGTTACATGGACCAATTCTAAAGTGACCAATCTCTTTCCATTACCTAGAAAGAAAGCCACAGGTGGTAAGTTTATATTCAAGTGTCTCAAGACAGATGAGACCAATCCTACCTTCAGGACATAAGATGAGGAAGAGGTAAGGATCAAGCCTCTAATGACTACACTGACTTCATAGCAGTCGTGAGCTAACCTTTTCTTATCCATGTCTTCCAGCCCCATCAGGAAAAAATACACACCATGGACAACCTTGATAAAATAGAAGTTACCCTGGAAAGTCACTTCCAGAAGTGGTAGAGCTACCTCTCCATGGTCCAGGTTACCACCATCCCCTATATCAACCAAATCACATACCATAATTTTAGAGCAATTAGCATACAGATTGTTTTAAGCACTTGGAAATAATAACCCTGGTCCTGCTCTCCTCAAAGCCAGTGACCCAACTGCTGACATTATTAGTGGATAAGGTCTTTTTAGGACATCATAGGCTTTACTTCAGCCTAACTCCACTTCTTTCCCACTTTGCAGTCATCTGGCTCTATTAATACAAAAGAAAGTGGAGCGGAGTTCCTCAGGGGTCAGTATTGGGACCTGCGTTGTTTAACATCTTTGTTGGCGACATGGACAGTGGGACTGAGTGCACCCTCAGCAAGTTTGCCGATGACACCAAGCTGCGTGGAGCAGCTGACATGCTGAAGGGAAGGGATGCCATCCAGAGGGACCTGGACAGGCTTGAGAGGTGGGCCCATGCCAACCTCATAAAGTTCAACAAGGCCAAGTGCAAGGTCCTGCATGTGGGTTGGGGCAATCCCAACCACAAATACAGGCTGGGTGAAGAATAGACTGAGAGCAGCCTTGAGGAGAAGGACTTGGCGGTGTTGGTGGATGAGAAGCTCAACATGAGCCAGCAATATATGCTTGCAACCCAGAAAGCCAACTGTATTCTGGGTTGCATCACAAGCAGCGTGGCCAGCAGGTCAAGGGAGGTGATTCTGCCCCTCTACTCTGCTCTGGTGAGACCCCACCTGCAGTATCGTGTCCAGCTCTAGAGCCCCCAGCACAAGAAGGAAATGGACCTGTTGGAGAGGGTCCAGAGGACAATCACAAAGATGATCAGAGGACTGAAGCACCTCTGCTATGAGGACAGGCTGACAGAGTTGGGGTTGTTCAGCCTGGAGAACAGAAGGCTCCGGGGAGACCTTATAGCCCCTACCAGCCCATAAAGGGGGCCTATAGGAAAGATGGGGAGGGACTCTTTATCAGAGTGTAGCAATAGGACAAGGGGTAATGGTTGTAAACTGAAAGAGGGTAGATTTAGATCAGATATTAGAAAGAAATTCGTTACTGTGAGGGTGATGAAACACTGGCACAGGTTGCCCAGGGAAGTTGCGGCTGCCCCATCCCTGGAAGTGTTCAAGGCCAGGTTGGATGAGGCTTTGAGCAACCAGGTCTAGTGGGAGGTGTCCCTGCCCATGGCAGGAGGGCCGGAACTAGAGGATCTTTAAGGTCCCTTCCAATCCAAACCATTCTACGATTCTGTGAAAACCAGAGGATTTCTCAAAGCGTTTTCAGCATCATTTAAACTCAGGTGATCTTGTCTGCCTGTGATGGGCTGAACCACCTGTCAGTCACACTTGTCAATTACTGTTCTTGCTCCTTAAAAGCAAGAGTCTAATCGAAACAAAGATACTTACTTTCTCAGGACTGCAATTTCATTTTCTATGCTGCTTTCCTTTCCCTTCAGTGCCTTCTTGGGAATGCACTTGACTGCAAAGAGTTTCCCACTTGCTCTCTCTTCAGCCAAAACAACTTCAGAGAACGCACCTCTGAAAGAAGAAAAGAAAACCCTGGTTTTAAGTGGTGCCTTTTCTTTGGAAGCTACTAACTGAAACATAACGATTGAATAGAGTTATTCTGGTGTCTTTTGATAGCTGTTCTCATTAATTACAGCAACGGCATTATGAGCATCTTTCTTTGCCTTAACAAACACACACAGACATTCATATTCACGCAAAACACTAAAGGCTTACCAAATACAACAATTTTAATAAAGAATCATAGTCCTGCAGAGGTATGAGCAAAGTTTGAAAATCAGAAAGTACCATTTCATATGCAGGGGCATGGACTGTTGTCCAGTTGCTGATTTTATGGATGATGTACTTTTTCCCTTCCTGAAGTTTTAGGATGTTTAATTCACATAGCAGCACAAAGTCTGTAGGACTAAACGATGTACCCGTGCCAAGACTGCTCCCAGTTCCTCAGTGACCACAAGAGGTCAGGGCCTCCGCTTTGGTCCTCCCTGGCAGCCGAGAGCATCTCCTCACTGTTGGCTCAACCCTGACTCAGATGGGGAAGCAGTGTCAGGATTTCTCTATGTACAAAGAGTTATTCCACAACACAAACTGCTGTGTGTGTAATCGCTAAAGCCAAAGAATCGGATTAAATCACAAGTCCAAACATCGGCCTTAATAGAAGCCTCCCTACGGTTACCCCAGAGAGGATTACACAAATAAAGAAACTTCATCACAGCAGCCAGTCACTAATTGCCAAGAGTGGGCAGTGCGTCTCCTTCATTAGGTTATTCCATAACAGTGTATTATTTCTTGCACTCTCATCGCTTCCTCCAAAGCATCTGGACCTTACTGGGGTGAAGCCAGGAAAATGTTACAGTCAGTGCTATATACACTTTTTTCTGTTCTCACACTGTTTTCTGAGCATTTGAGCATCATTCAGACGCTGCTGGTCTGGATGGACCTTTTCTCTGGCACACTGGGGCCGCTCATGTTCCAGTGC
This sequence comes from Burhinus bistriatus, assembly GCA_013397275.1. NCBI lineage: Eukaryota > Metazoa > Chordata > Aves > Charadriiformes > Burhinidae > Burhinus > Burhinus bistriatus. The sequence goes on along the minus strand of VYXH01012426.1, from coordinate 136,070 downwards.
TCAGTACTGGTTTAGCAGCGAGGTACCAGGTAAGACCTGCACTGGTCTGATGAGGAACAGTAAATCTTTGCTTATATTCACCAAAATATCTTCCTGAAGCAACCACTTTGTCCAACAGACACCAGAGCCGAGCACTTGCCTAACCAGGTCACAATGGAAGGATTCGCTAGCTGAAGGTTTGTATTTTACTTAGACAAAAGAAAAAGAGGCAGAACATTTTCCTTCATTCCCCCGCCCCTCAGTAGATTATTCTGCTCTTCTACACAGCTTTCTGTGAAAAGAGCTCAGCAGCAGGCTGAGCAAACCCAACCACGCTCCATCCCGCTCTTAAACCGTTAATGTTTGATCACAGCCTCATTTGGTACCACCAACTTTCTCTGACTTTCATCCCCCCACAACTGCTGCTTATCTAGATGTTTGTGGATAAACAGAAGCATTTCCTTTCCTGGCCAGGCTCTTCCTTTTTAAGTCATGTACTTCGATGACACAACCAAGTGGCTGTGACCTCACCAACGGTTCCTGAGTTGTGAAACGACCAAATGAATCATTAAGCCCATGGATAAGTGGATAAGCAAAAGGAAGAGGCTGCTGCTTTGGAAAGAAAGTGCCTGTTTACCCAGAAAGGCTTTTGTAGCCAGCAGGGATAGAGAAATGGCAACAGGAAGTTTAGTAACGGATTAAAAGAGTCTTTTGCAAACTGTTACAGCGGATGTTCGACAGCCTGTCTACATGTGGTAGTGACCCTCTGAACCAAAAATGTTTTGCCTCCGTTTGGACAGTGGTCCAGACTCTGACCACATTTATGCCACTCTTAGTACAGGAACAATTTGCTGTTTTCTGCTCTGTGTATAATCTACGACAGCACATCAGAGCATCACGGGCTCCAATTTAGAGTCCACATAATTGGTCCTAATGGTTTGCGCAATGAAGAAACCAAGCCACCCAAAGCGTTTTTAAAGACCTATTCTTTGATTTCCTATTATCAACAGTCCTAGTCATTTGATTCACCAAACAGGGTTTTCACCCTGACCCTCGTGCTTGGGACAGCCAGGCCAGAACGACAATAAAATCCTTTTACTGGAAAGCCCTAAAACCTCTCAGTGCTTATCAGCTTTGGTTGCAGACCAGGGTGCTCAGAAACTCACAGAACTGCTCTCGCCTATATTTCACAAACCCCTTAAGTCCCATCTGCTTAAGCTTTCAACACTGCACTTCACTCCAGCTGTGTCTTGAACAAGCTTTTCGCCTTCAGTTAAATGCTGGTAAAAGCAGCATATTCATACCGCTCGTTTACTGATCGCACAGCTCTCCCAATGTTTATGATACTATAAAAACACAGAGCTCCCATCCCAATCTGGATTTCACTGCCATTCTCAGACAACAAAATAAAGGAAATCCCTTTATATCCCTCTACGCAATAAAGCCAGCTCTGGGAAACGCCTCTATTTCAGCTGGCTTCATCGTTTTGCTGGATTCTTTTCTCCGCTTACCAGGACAGCCATGGGGTCCAATGGTTGGAAATTCACAAATTTAAATGACATTTATTACGGAGCTCCGAAATACTCATAAAACCCAATTCCATATCTCCTTAACAACCTTTCTCATTAAAGCATGAAATAAACTGAACCTCAGCTAAAGCGTTCGCTCACGTGTCAACCCTGGGCACTGACAGGGTGCTTTTTTACATCGAGTTTTATACGAGGCTATGGCATGAAATTGCTGGTGCTGGGAAGAGCCCCCAGATAATGGGGCAGGGGGGAGCGCTGGGGTGGATCTGCCAGGAAGGCAGGAGGGAGATGCGACCATCTGCACCATCCTCTGCACTGTATATGCTCCTGTGTTCACAGAGCAAGGAGGGGGGGAGGAAACAAGGAGGCAATAGACAGAAGAAAGATTAGTGAAGTGTTAGAAGGAAAGAGAAGGGAAGGCACAGATGCAGATAGGGATCAAAAAGTTAACCGCAGGCTGGGAGGAACAAATGGTACAGGACGAGAAGAAAGAAACGGTAGCAGGGAGCATCGGCAAGGAAAAGGCAGCAAAGACACTCCTGGAGTCTGCTGGAGTCAGTGGAGAGACAGAAATAATAGTGTATAGATTGGCAAGCAATTATCATAATTTCAAACACACAGATGAATTCATCCACCCTTAACGATCCAGTCCAGCCCCCACTAAACCCCTCTTGACTCATGCATGAATAGATAAATACCAGAGAGAAAGTCAGAAAGACAAGGCTGCTTATTTTCTTGCTAACAGCAATATATCCTACAGCAAATTCTCTGCCTCCTCAAAAAAGTTCCCCAGAACTACCGACCTGGCAGGCTTGCTAAAGAAGATTTTTCCCCCAGAGAATTAACGTGCCCTTTAAAATCAAGACATTAATGAAGGAAGCAATTTAAGAATTTATTGTGATTCTTTATTAAGGGCTAAAAATTAATTGTGTACAAAGTTCTATAAAAATGTTTGGGTTTGGAAAACGTTGCATTTTACACCATCAAAGTGACAGGACATGGTTTCCTTGTCCTGCCTGGAGATTATAGCAAGCAAATAAAAAAGCGTCACAGTTTTGAGGAAGTAGGACAGCAGTGGAAACGGGTAAGCGAGAAACTTCTGCAAATTAAACCACCTTTAGCTGCCGAAATACGTGTGTGGCCACTGAACCTATTTCTGAAAGTTTTGACCATGTTATCATTTACCCTAGAGGGTCAACTCTTTTCAACCTTCTAATTAAGGCATGGAATAATTTTATGTTCTAGATCATTTTTATATGAATTGGGAACAACGTATGAGGAGAAAAAGAGAGGTTACATGACCTGACGTGTCACATCAAGATAATGGCAAATTCTAGAAGGTGATTGAGACGTTCTGACTCCTCACTCCTTTGCACACATCTGGACCATGCAGAACCCTATGAGAAGTCAATCTTTTATAGTTTTAATTTGTTTAAATTATTTCTCATCCGCTTTCTTTAATCTAGATTTAAAGATTAGGATTTCAAGATTATCACTGAAATACAAATGGCATTCATATCCAAACAGACTGGATTTTCTATTAGAAAACAACGGCTGCAACGCTAGCCTGTCCTGCAGATCAAAGCAAAAAAAAGGACAAATAACTTTTTCCTTTGTCTGTTTGAACTATAATTTAATATGAACACTTAATTTCTGAAATACAATGAACAACATATACTGTGACAGCAAATCTGTTCTCATTCATCAAAAAAATTGCTGTCACAAAAATACTGACAAAATGAAGACAAAGAGTTGACAGAGGGATAAAACTTAATTTTTTCCATTTGCAGAGACCTCCATGTTGAGCGGTTTTCCACTGCGTTAGCAGGTGCTCTGTCATACTAAATCAACAGACATAGTCAGGAAACAGATTTCACGTCTTCAGGCTGTGTATAGCTAATGACCTTAATTATCATACAGTTGGCTTTCTGTGTGTACTTTGCCCCAGCCAAACCATGGGAAAAAATGGTTTGAAAAATATACCATGTCCACGGTGAAGATCACTGAGATGGGAGACCAACCAAATCCACGTAAGACCAACCAAATCAAAGAAGGTAATTTCTGTAGTGTGGCTTCAGCAACCACACACAAATTCTGCTCCTTGACTCCCCAGAGAAAGGCGACTTTGAAGTGCACTACAAACAGAGGCAAGTACGAAAGAAAAATTCTTCTCTGGCATTTTCGCAGCTTTTCCCATGGGCCTCAAGGAGTTAACTGCAGGATGAGCTCAGGCTCTGTATAACCAGCACATAGCAGGGAGATTCTGATCCTGGAGACTATTTTTCTACTAAAACATTTTTCTGCATAAGTCATGTTCTATTTTTTTTTTTAATTAATTTTTCTACTCAGTCATTTCTGTACACACATCCTCACTCTCCCAAATTCCCGGTGCATCCCAACATAAACCCAAACTAAGGCTGGAAATGAAGTTTTTCACTCCAAAGTCATGTCCACGAATGTCCTGGCAGCTGTGTGAAAATGAATTTACAATGAAATTTTCAATAGTTCAGTGATGTCTGAATGCAAAGTTAACAAAACCAAGGTGTGGAAGGCGTTTTTACCCAGCCAAGAGGAAAGGAGAAGGATTTCAAGACTGTGCTACGCATGGTGCAGAAGTCAAATATCCCTACACATTCCCAAGAGCTGAATATGAATTTATGGGAAAAGAAACACACTGCCTAATCTGGTTGCAACCATCTATTCTTTAGAGGATGAGTGCTTTTTCTAGCTATTTTCATTCATCAAACACACAGTCACAACCCTGCAGCCCCTTCTATGGCAATGCCTCCTCTGCCTGGGCAAGAGCAGAACAACCAGGATCACCATATTAACACTGGTATTTTTAGCCTCACTACTCATTTAACTTCTACTAAGCCACCCAGCCACAACTGAAAATGCTCTTTATTGCCTTGGGGCCTGGTGAATGTCTGCTGTAACACCAGATACGGCCCTGCCCTGGGCTGTGTCTGACCCTGGTTCCCTTCCCCAGGGCTGATCCTGATTCCCACCTGCAGGGATGTCCCCCATCCCCACGATGAGGGAACGTCTGGGGCTGGGGGCTTGCTGATGCCCAGGGCTGGGGCTGCTATTACCTGTTACAGATGATGAACAGCACTTCCAACTGTGCCAAAAATGCTGTTGCTATTGCCTGATGGATACTCAAACAACAACAGCAAGGGGCAAAAATACTTTTTGCTGGATTTTCCTGCAGTAAGATCCTTTCTGGACCACATCTCTCTGTGCCCTGAACTGTTGACCCATGCCAGTACCCTCAGCATGTTGTCTAAACTAGAAGGTACGTTAAGACCATTGGAGTCTTCTGATGAGCAACTGCTTCCCCATAGTGCGAGAGCGGCACGGGAATCACCATGCCCAGGGATGGGCAGCACATCCCCAGCTCCAGACTTCATAAAATCATAGAACTGTCTAGGTTGGAAGGAACCTTTAAGAACATTGAGTCCAACCATCAACCTAACACTGCCAAAACCACCACTAAACCACGTCCCTCAGCACCACGTTTACCAGTCTTTTAAATACCTCCAGGGATGGCGATTCCGCGACTTCCCTGGGCAGCCTGTTCCAATGCTTGATAACCCTTTTGGTGAAGAAATTTTTCCTAATATCCAATCTAAATCTCCCCGGTGCAACTTGAAGACCTTTCCTCTTGTCCTACTGCTTGTTACTTGGGAGAAGAGATGGACCCCCACCTCGCTACAACCTCCTTTCAGGTAGTTGTAGAGAGCAATAAGGTCTCCCCTCAGCCTCCTTTTCTCCTTATTAAACAACTCCAGTTCCCTCAGCTGCTCCTCATAAGACTTGTGCTCCAGACCCCTCACCAGCTTCATTGCCCTTCTCTGGACACGCTCCAGCACCTCAATGTCTTTCTTGTAGCGAGGGGCCCAAAACATCTCTCCAGCCACCTTACTGCTCCCCCTCTAACATAATTTTTGGGAGAGAACCACCACATCAATACACAGATCTGTGCTGGGACTTATAGCCACAACCATAATGGGGGCACCTGATGATATCATGCTGCAGGTAGAGCTTCTTCTTGCCCATCCTTATAAACCAGTTTGTTTTTCTCCCACCATTACAGGGTGACTCACTGCAATAGAATGAGCAACACAAAGCTTTCATGTTGTACAGTCACCAAAAGTGTTTGGATTTAACTTCCATTTTTTTTTGGGTACTATTATCTACAATTACAACAACAGCTTAGTGTTTTGACAGTTTTTGTCACCAGAGTCAGCTGCAAGAATTTTAATGCCAATTTGAGGCTTATAGTTTCTTCTAGTTTAGCTACTCAATATTTTATACTCTTGGGAGAAAAAAAAAAAACAAACACCAAACCAAACAAAAATAAAAACCACTAAAAACCCCTAGAATTAAGATTGAAAATCCATGTCAGCTACTTAAAGGAAAGCTACTTAGAGAAGAGAGACTTCTATGAAGCCAGAAAACACCAATTTGAAGTTGCACATTATAAAGCCTGAAATTATGACAATATAGTCAAGGTGGTTTCCTTCACACCCCTGTCTCTTCCCCTGGACCACCTCCACCAGAACACAGCCACCTCCTCAAGGGGCAACAATCATTTTCACCCAAGGAAAAATTGCTGGAAACAATTTAAACCATTCTGCTGTTGAAATTAGTCCCTTACTCCAGGATGAATTTGAAGTTCACAGTGGGGCATGGCACACAGCAGCAGCACTCCATGTCACCGAGAAACTCCCTTCCCTTCCTTCAAACATGATGTTGTGAGGCATCAGCAGCAAAGGTGTTGAGCTGCTCCCTTGCATCCTGAGCACTTCTCCCTGCCTACCATCGTCAATGAGCCAACTCAGGTCCCACTTTGGGGGACAACAGGGAAACACCAAGTTCGAGATCTGTGTTGAACCGCAGGCAGGAGAGCAGAGCGCCTCTGGGATGGCTTCCAGCCAAGTGGATGGGAAATCCTCCAGTGCTCAGGGCACTCCCACTTATACACCAGCTGGGTGAAGGCACCGAAGCACATGGCCAAGGAGACTCCCAAGGAAAAAAAGCCATTACGTGCAGAGCAGAGCAAGGAATATGGGCTTCAGTGCCATAAAACTTAGGTTCAAAGATGAATAAACCACATAAAGCACAGAACTTAAGCTAAAAAGAAAAGTTGCTGCAGAACCTCTTCCCTTTCTGAGATGAACTAATTTGTTTTAGCTGCCTGGTGTATGCTAATTTAATAGGATGCTATGCAGTCTGTTCTGAGACAGTGATGCATGGATGCTAAAAAGGGAAACTGGCCCGGCGCAGATCGCCAGTCATGTTTGTTATTACAGTCCTCTGCTTTCCTGAACTGTTTGCTCCTTTCTGATTAATCCTGACCCCTATTAGAAAGGGAAGTATTGTCTTTAAAGGCCTATTACATTTACATTACATCCTCTGTGGCAATCACAGTAATGCTATCCAGAATCAAAAGCAAAACATACAGCTTTCTGTACTGAGCTCTTCCTTCCATTATACACTTCACAAATGAGCTGTTAAGCAGTTTATTTTCTCCACTGATGATCACTTTCTTTCCAAAGTGAATATTTAAGTACCTTTTTTCCACTTTCATCTTCTAAGACAAAAGGAGCTCATTGTCTCCCAGGGTTTATCTGATGGCAGCATTCTCATGAGGAAATAACCTTTCTGTTTCTAATAATGACCTCAAACCTTTCTGGAGGCATAAGTCATCTCCATAATTGTTTTCAAAGCGTTTCCCTGTTCTGACACTGATATATGCAGGATCAATTACAACACATCTGATTTCTGGAGATCTTATCTGGCCACATAAAGCAGATTACACCAATTTGAAAAAGTAGGTTTCTTCTTCCTCCACATGGAAACTTAAGAAATTATCTGGCACACCATGGCACTCTCCAAGAGAATGGCTCAATTAAGGAACAACTGGATGACATTGCATCTTTTAAAGCAAAGCAAAGATAGTGCAGACACTATAGTTTTGCTTGCAACAACTCCTGTGTTCCTTCTAAAGAGAAGGTCTTAATTAAGATGAAACTAGAAACTACCTAAAGATCAAATAACTTTGCAGTTGTGTCTAAACCATGGGAAACTTCCATTTAGCCAGGAGCTTTGCCTAAAGGTGTCTGGACCTTCACAGGTTGCAAAAGCCTGCACAGCACCTCATTCCTTCAGGTATCATTTATCTATCTCCAGGACAAAACCCAAGTATCAGTTCTGGTGATCTTCCTCAGTGATCACAGAATCACAGAATGGTTTGGGTTAGAAGAGACCTTTAAAGATCCTTGCTACCAGAAGCAGACGATTGTATTACTCGACCTGTGATTTTCAAACACCAACCCTGTCTTTCATGAATTCTATGGCCCATTTACAGATGAGGGACCCGAGGAACAGGAACCACATGCACTGATTCTTCTTGCTTAACTTTAATTACTTATAACCAAGGAACTTTGCATAATCTAAAAGTGCACACTCCTTTTGTACTCAACAGAGAAGCATCTCCAACAGATGATTACATCCCATCCTAAGATACATCGAGAGCAGCACACCATGACCCTGTAGGAATCCTTAAGCTCTGTCAACCAAAAACCTCCTGCTCTGTTTTCTGCCTGACTCTGGTCAAAGGTATCATCTGAGACACACAGACATCAGTGCCAAGATGCCCATCAGGCAGCTGCAGCTAAGCCAGACAACTTCCAGCCTTCGGATCCGGTCTTGCTTCAAGAGAAAGCAGAGCCTGACCACTCAGAATAAAACTTCTCTGACCACATCTACACGGATGCTCTTGACATCTAAGCTATTCCCCCATGTCTCCTGTTATGGGCAAGAGACAGCAGATACAGCAGTGCCATCAGCTTGTGCTGGGGTAACTATTTAACACTGGTCAGATGACTCACACCCTACACACATCTCTTGATCTTCATTGAAAGCAAAGAGAGCCTGCAGGGAGAGATGAACATTTCCACAGTGTGGGCAGTTTGAAGGCTAAGGCGGACAAATCTCCTCCCCAACTCATAGGACCTGAGTATGCAGAATAACCACATATTCAAAACAAAGGTAAGATTAGGACTTGTAAGGCTTCTATGCCCATGATCACAGCACAGTTCCTGTTTATTTAAAGAACAAATTTAGGTTAGTTAATCGGACCATGAAACCAAGGCACATCTCCTAGGATCTGCCTTTTCCAGTTTAATCCTTTAGACCTAATCTACAGCCCCTCATCAGGAAGCACTCCCCATGAACGTGATGAGCAGCCACTGAAAGAGGAGGCCACAGGGTTTAGAAATGTCACAAGCACAGCTGAACAATTCCCATTGTGTAAGAACCCTTCTGTGTCACTGTGAAACTCTAATTGGCTTGTTCTCATCCTGTTGTTACCCATCCAGCCAGTCCTGCATATCTGTTTTAAATATTTGGACTAAAAATGATGTGTATTTTGTATCCTCGCCCACTCTAAATCATAGCTTAGAATTTAAAAAAAAAAAAAATTACAGAGAGACACAATTCAGTACAATGGAATACAAATTGTTTCGTAGCTCAGAATTGAGCTCTGGTAGGAAAAGCCACCGCAGGATATCCAGAGCTCCATCTGTAGCCTTACTTCCCATGGCCACCTCTTAAAACACTGGAAGAGTGTTTGCTTTCCTACTCCCAAGCCTCTTGACTCGTGTATCTACATGCAGTTGGTTTCATGTCTGAGCTGAGGTACATTAAGAAACCTTAGCAAACTGGTTTGCCTAGTAACCAGCATGCTTGAAAATAAACATTTTGGCAAAGATTATTTCAGTGTAACCATACACAGAAGTTACCAGGTGCTTCTGAAACTCACAAATACTTCTGTAAAAACAATTGCCACACAGTGTCCATGTGTGCAAGCCTCAGTCCTCTTCTCACTCAAACCTCAGTGCAAAAAGTGCTTTCCTTTCAGCTTCAGTTGACGAGGAATCTCTCCCCAGCTCCATGTATAAGGTGCTGTGTTGAGACTACTGAGGTTACTCACAAAACAGATACAGCACCAGCAAAACTTTCCTCCCATAAACTCATTGCCATGAGCCTCTACTCTGCTCTGAAGGAACATTTTTTGATGTCATGGAGTTATACTGGGATTGGCCAAAAGGAGATATAAGGAACCAGAGAGTGCACCAGCTTCCACCCAAACCATGCTCAGCCTAAGTGTTGAACCCGATGAAGCAGGGAGCATACACAGCCTGGCAACAGAGGTCCTCCAGGTTCATCCCATGCTTTTAACAGCAGAGAAGGCCAGTGATACATGCAGCAATCCCATTCCCTGAGGATGAGAACCATCCCTGTCTTCTGCTGCCTTGCTCATATGATGGTAGAAGACAGCGTCAGGAGGGAAGGAGTCCCTCCAGCCTGGCAGACCTGCACCAAAGCAGCTGAGCCCATTAGAGAATCGCAGCAGAGAAAAGGTGCCAGTGTTTTTCACATTTCATCTGAAAGGACAACAGACCTCTGCACCCAGAGAGTTGAGTCTGGTCCATGGAAGCCATCAGTGATTGAGATGGTCCATGGAAGCCATCAGCAGTGAGACAGACATTGACATCTCTGTCATATCATCCATAAAAGGCTTTAGATGCCTGGTTTAATAGCAACCAGTTTAGTCTTCATAGAAAACAATTACTCATCTATTTACCAACCCTGCTGGTAAGGAGATGAAGACTGAAGACCTCCAGATCTGCCTCGGCAAGCTGCCACTACTGAGCTTCACCTGACTCGCCAGAACCATGACAGATTCCCATTGCTCGCAGCTTCAGCACACTGTACAAACACATGCCAGTGCTGGGCTACTCGTGCCTCAGTCTTCACCTCCCATTCCCCAGTGAGCAATAGCACAGGAGGAATTATCTCAGTGCCCCCACCAGCTCACAAACACCAACCAAAGTCAACTGCTGCATAGGGATGACCTTCTGTGTTGGAAAACTTCAGCAGAAACAATCTGAGAGCAATGCTGATTCTCTTTATCTGAAATGTAATCATAGCACATTATAGTCTCATAATACAATGACAAGTTTCCTAGGAGATGACTGCCACGCGCCCTACCTATTTTTAAAAATGAAATTTCTCAGAACTCATTTCCATCTCAGGTTGACATGCTACACACACATCAAGAATCGCCACCACCGTGCTTCTCAGCCATTCTACAGGTCCAGATAACCCAGCCCAGACCTTGGACGGCAGGTCTGAGCGGTACCGTAACACATCCAATGAGCTGGATGAGGGTGGGGAGAGGGGAACACAGCTCTGCAAACCTGACACTAATAATTTCTGTGTTTCTTTGGAAGCTGTTGCATAATTTCAAACATGAACAAAAAGGAGAAAACATATTATCCTCCCAAGTGACATGCACCCCAAAAGAAAGAAGTCCCCCAGAATGTTTGCATGGGAGCACTGTCAGAGTGACAAGGAACAGGCAGGATTTCAGGAATCTCTCTCCCAGCGTACTGTAAAGGTTATCTGGGAGGCAATTCCCAAAAATACGGCAAGCAGCAGGCCACTGGCAGTGAGTTGAGGAGCCAAGCTGAGCCTGGTCCAGCTGGTAAAAGCTGCCACAGTTGCACGTGCGACAGATGTGCTGTGGTTGGTACGCCAACCCACAGAAGGGATGGGCTGCAGAGTATTCAAAACAGGCTGGAAGCTGATTTAAAAAAAAAAAAAAAGCCAGAAAGATTCAGCAATTTGGCCTCCTGGGGAGCTTCTGTTTATTGTTAATTGAAAGGGCTTGGAGGGGAGGAAGAGCTGGACACTTAATCCTGACAGCAAGTGCACAAGTTGGTCTCTGTTGTCATTTCAGGAATAGATCAAAATGGGACAGTGTCTGTCCCCACCACGATCAGGCAGGGATGTTCACTATGAAGAAATAAGCTTTCAGTCCTTTAAAACATGGCAGGTGAAAAAGACGCATGTGAAAATTCTGCTAGAATAGCAGAAAAAGCACGATACTTCCTCAGGGAAAAAATTTTTGCTTTCTGCTATGAGTAAGAGCCTAATTTGGTTAGAACTTCATGCTGTCTTTGAGACAAAGCCCTTTCCCCATTAAAATATTTCCATTTCTAAGTGAATAAGAACTCTTTCCAAGCAAATGGAGACTTGAGGATCCTGAAATGTAAACTCATGTGGCTTGCTCATGAAAAGTATCTTTTTTACCTGGTTAAAGGCAGGTGTCTTCATCCAGGTAAAAAAATGCTCAGCAGGGTTAAGCAACAGGGTCTCCTCAGTCCAGGATCCGTCCTTTATTTATAGCCGTTAACAGTTATTTAAAGAAAGAGAGTAAGGAATGGAGCTCATGCAGCACAAGACCGCAGTTCTTCTGGTTTGTTCATTTTACATTTGCTGCTGGATAATTTCTTTCCATAACTCTCTATTAAAACACATTTTAAATATGTTAAGTACCCAATTTCTTTCCCATGTCACATAATGTGTTTTAAACACAAATATACCGTACGGCTTTTAAACCAGGACTAGAGAGTGGTGCTAGAAACAATCAGCAAAACTGGATTCCCCTTTGCTCTCCATGGCAAGAAACTCTCAACCTACAGTGGGATACACATGAGACAAAACCAAAATTCTAAGGAAAGAAGGTATAACCTCTTACACCATGCTAAATCTTCACTGTCATGTTTAATTTTGAAAGAAGAACTATAAAAATGAGGAAACTTGTTAAACAAGAAGTAAGAAGGTCCTAGGAGACAGAACCAGGAGAGTTAAAACTTGCAGGAGGCATAAGGACTGTTTAAAAACATCAATGCTGGAAACTCAGAACAAATATATACACCACGTGAAGAAACTCAAGAAACAGAGAAGTCTGACAGGCCAAGCAGCTGGGCAAGAGAAACTATGAGAGGTAAGATGGCATCCTCAAAATCAAAAGTTGCGTGTCCAAATGAGGAAACAAAAATGGATTTTAAGTTCCAGTGGGTAAAATACAAAAACTTCAAAAAGCGGGAAAAAGCTTCTGAAGAACAAGTTGCACCAGGGAGGAAATTCGCTAAAGACTATTTTGCACATATCAGAAGCCAGAGGTGTGCCAGATGGCTGATGAACCAAGAAGCAGTCAAATATAGAAGGTGCATGAATAAACCCACGACTCTAGCAAAAAAATTACTTTTTTGGTATTCGTGCTCACTGCAGAGAGGTTCAGGGAGGTTCTCACACTGGACACACAACCTCCTTTACAAGGTTGGTAGAAGAGTTTATAGACTGGACTGAGCCAACCATTCTAGGGGAACTTAGGCATGAAACTACTGGAGCTCTGAGCACGGGCTGAAGTCTCTTCCTTTAAGCTTTATGGGTACCCAAAAATTAGAAGGCAGCTTACATGATGCAATTTTTAAAAAGAGACTCAAAAAAACAATTCAGGAATTACAGGGAACTCCAGATTAGTAAATCTGACATCAGCAGGTCAGTAAATCTTTAATGAAGAACATCCCTCTGGCAAAAGATAGAATTATTGAACACCTGGAAGAATATGATAGATTGAGGAAAAGCTAATATGGCTTTTGTGAAGGGAAGCCAGGACTCCTAAATGTGCTGGAGAACTCTGGAGGGGTCAACGTCTATGCAGGCTAGGAGATCCCATTGATGTAGTTTACTTAGATTTCAGTGGGAAGCTTCAATGCAAGGTCTCTGAGCAGCTGAGCTGTTAGGGGATAGGAAAAGCTTCTTGCATGGATAAAGAACTGGTTAAAAGACAGAAAATAGCACGGAATAAATGGCAAATCCATTTAATATCCAGTGTTAGGGGTTACTAAGAAAGCAGTTTGTCACACCCCGAATGCTTCATGCTGTTGAGATGCTCCTCCTTGCTTGCAGGATATGGCAGAAGCAGAGAGGGTGACAGGAATGATCAAAAGTATGAAATAGCCCCATTATAAGGAATTACTGAATCAACTGGTACTCTTCAGCCTGGAAGGGACAACTGTGGGGAACAGAATAAAGCTCAGGAGTGGACCAGGGCAGGTGATCACTGTCCCTTCCAACACAAGGATGAGGTGACGGCACATGAAGGTAGCAAGGATCCACTTCAAAACAAACATCATCCAGCTTCTTTCCATAGGACACCACGGATGTTAATAAGGATTCAGGAAACATCTTGAAAAACATGGGTGATAAAATCCATCCCAGATCACTAAAGACACCATTTGTGTCTCAGAAAATGCCCGCACACATCTCACTGAATGGCAAGGAAGTACCCAGAGTATTATAATAATCATATTATTGTTAAACATTGATAAATACTTTCCTCCCCAGACATCTGGCATTTGCTGCAGGGACAGGGCACTGGATGAGCTGCATTTTTGGTCTGATCCAGTACAGCTGTTCTTATGGTCAATTAATGCGGTGGAGCCAACAGTAGCCAACAGCATCAGCTCATGGAAAAAAATGGGCATGCAAAATGCGTGGAGACTCAAGCCCATCACTGAGACAAATGGGAACTTCTTTAGGTTAACCCATGGGAAAAAGCAAGGAAAAGAGCATGTAAAATACTGCCCAATTCCAACAAGACCATTTTCACCCAAGTAGCCCAGTCAGGACATCTAGTAGTAAACACAACTTCAGAGGAATTAAACGAGCAGAGAATGATCACGAGATGTCCAGGAAAAACACAGCTTTGAAAGGTGTATCACATACTGGTGGAGGAAACAGCCTTTGGATCTTCTTGGACTGATCTCCCTGGAATAAATATAACCCCTGTCTTCCTTTATTCTTGCTTTAAGTGAATCATATGATGGCCCTTTTATTGCCACTGCAGATGACAGTCGTCTCTTCCTTGCGGGATTAGAAGGTAGCTACTGCTAATTAAACTAAAACTCACAGCCCAAGACTTTGTTATGACATCTTAAATGGCATGCAACAATTTTCCTTTGCATCCCTTCAGCTAGAATAGCCCAAACCCTTGAAATTTCTCATGTATTTCTCCTTACAACATCCTCATGGGATTAGGCAGTGCCATCACACGTATGAAATAATGTGGGAACTAGGGTAGGGAGGGTATAAAGCAGAAAAACCACCGGTCCCCCCAGTCCAACACCCGTTACTGAACTGGAAGAGCTTCTTCACATGCTGCCAGATCACACTGCAGACACAGCCTGCTTTCACCCTAGACCTTTTGCTTTAGCCCTCTCCTCCTCCTGTGTCAAGAGACTGCTGTCGCCACACACATATCATCCACACTAAGGGCTAAAGCTTAGTTCTTCCCCAGAAAAGCAATTTGCTAAGAAGCTGGCATCGTTCCCTGCCATCTTGCCATGAAAATTTAAAATTTCAGAAGTGTTTCTTGCTTTCTACATCACATGCTACCAAATCTGCAGTAAACTAGCAGCATCATCAACCACCGAGTCCGACAGTTAAGTAAACTTGTTTATGGGACCCCCATGTTTGACAGTGAATCCATTTTCCTAACTTTAGCAGTGTAAATACACTTTGGTAGAGCTGCCATCAGAGTCTTTCTAAGGAAGCGCAGCTTTTCTCTTTGTTGACAAAAGCTTTGGAGTAGCATTTATTATACGCAAATGTTAGCAGGTGTTCATATTTAACTTGTTTTTGTGGATTTTTTAAGCCTGAGATGCATATAGTGATTGAGAATTACTGTTTATTCATTTCTGTGTAATAGGAGAAGCAGCATTTCATCTGTCTCATCCATATTTAATAGCTCCAGGCACAACAACCATGAAAGGTCTATTTTTCTCCCACTAGGGAAAATATTATTATTATTACTACTACCATGACTACATCTATATTCTGAAATTATTCATCCCTGGCTTTCTATATTATTTCTGTGTTATCTGTGGGCCAGGTCCTTTCCTGGTACTTACCCGAGTTACTGCGCTGATGGAGCTATACTGATTTATGGTATGCTGAGTCACATCAGCTAAGGACAGAGTCAATTCAAAGCTTCTTGGCAATATAAGCCAGATGATTGAATTTTGCTGCCCTGAGGAGGGACAAGGACCCTTGGAAAGCTACCCCTTTGCTGCTCCTGCTGTTACCAGGAAAGTGGTTTAGGGAGGTATCTGCTGCCTTTTGGAGGTCCACTCCTGTCCCCCAGGACCAGCTCCACCACGTCCATTTTCATGCTTCCCAGTCTTGGCACACACACAAGGAAAATGTTGGGGCCAGCCTCTAGCTGCTGCTCCATATGTCATCTATGCCTAGAAGCAGACCCCTGCTCCCAAGATGGCATGTAAATATGAAGGATGGCACCTAATTTCCCCCCAGCAGAGCAGGGCAACCCAAGGTCTGTTCTGTCAGCGCAAGTAAAGCTCAGGCTAAGCACCGCCCTGTCAATCCCAACCCCAAAATGGGATGCAACTCCATGGAACTAGAGACATCCCTCCACACGTCAGCCAGTAAATCACAACAGCCTGAACTAACGAATGGTCCAGAGCGTCCTTTACCTAGTTAAGCAGAAAGCAGAGGAGGTACAATCATACAAGCAGTTTTCTCCCTTCCCAGCGATAAAGGAGGCCCTCAGTGAGCTCCAAGGAAACCTCTTCTTCCTCACCCGAGCCTGGACAGCCTCCAGCACACCTAACAAATGTGCAACGACAACTCCAACCAGAGAAGCAGTTAAGACATAGGTTTTTCCGGGTGTTTGTCCCTGGGAAAAAAGTTCCCTGATAGCATGCCATTAAAATGTTAATCATAAAACTGCCGAGGGCCCCTTTCCCCAGGAGGTCGCTCGTTCAAACGCAGCCAGGGTCAGCAGAACCTGGCACGTTACCATGAGGCAGTGTTTACCCAGCGAGAAACAAATTTGATAGATTCGACCCAGTCACATGCTGTAAAACCTACGAGCACGGCCTGAGACCAGCCCCTCGCAACGGCAGCGCTGCCTCGGAGCTGCAAACACCCGGGCAGCTTCACGCGGGAGGTTTCCCTGTCCTGGAGCAGGGCTGAGGAGCTCTGGCAGCACGAGAGACAGACGTGGAGCAGTCACCAACAGGAAGTTTTATGCCTCCAGGGTTGCCTGTTCAGTCTTAACATCAGTTCAGGAAGGGAAAAATAAACCCCAAAATCCCCTGCACATTTTTTTTCTTCAGCCTCGTATGCCTAAAGAAGCTAAAAAATCCCATGTTAAACACGTTCAGGGCTGAAAGTCATGATGAGATCAACTGCGATGCAGAGGATATATATATAGATAGACACACATCTTTTTTTCCTATTACTTGTAATTTGGATAGAACAAGACTGGGGGGAGGAACACACGTTATCCCCTTTCCTCTGCATGTGTAGTTCTCATTAGGGCCAATTAGGATGATAATCACATCTGAAAGGAGGCTACAAGCCAACCTGTGTGATAAAAGCAGACGTAAACACAACTCCAGTGAGCTTAGGGAGCATATTGTTTCCCCCGCCAAGTTCTCCAAGCTCGGATCTGACTTCATTTGACCCAGAAAGCTCAGCCCTTTGCGACGTTATCTGGGAGAGCATCCCACCTGGGAGGGGACAAGCTGGTAGCGTGGGTCTCCAGGGACCCACAAACCTGTCCCCTCGCACGACTTGCCCAAGTAATAGGTCTCAGCATGCAGGAGAGGAGAAATTAATTGCTCTTTCCAGTGTTTCCTCCGTACTTAGCATAAGGTATTTCCAATCTCTACATTAAGAATGGATACGTTGCTTGGGGTGAAGTCAAAGCGAAAATCTCATCTGAGTTCAACACAAGCAGGCCCTGCACTCAGCTCTCTAATGCCCTTTCCAGTCTCCCTCCCAGAGCAAACTGGTGAGTGCAATCCTAATGGGATCGTCTGGGTGAGTTTTCTGCACATCAGTATTACCTGTGTCATCCCCGTCTCTAATATCTGCAACGCCTTCCCCATCCCAGCTGCCTCCCAGGTGACTCCGTGCAATTACATTTCTAATTGTACCGCAATGGTGCTCTCTCTGGGATGGTACACTGCTGTTTAATTTATAAATGTCAATTTGGAAGCACAATACAATGAAAAATTACCCACATCAGACACAGAGCAGTTCCCACTTATGAGTAGGTAAGAAGGCAACAAAAATAATTAAGTACTTAACAAAGAGCGAGGATGAGGGAATGCAGGCAACCCTTTAATGCAACCCTTCCAAATTTTACACATGCTTGATTTCGAGCCATTTAAATGGAAAGGGACAGGTAGCTGAGTGGAAGGTTTAATATCGGACACGACATTGTACAGTCTGTGCCTGCTTGGGAACCTATTTAATATTTAAATCTCAATTAACCAGTAGGACTGACTTGACATTTAAAAATCTAAACAAAACACTTCAAGTGTAGCTCTTTAAAAAGCATCTGTAAAAGCACCTTCGTATTCCATGAACCTGCTCATTCTTTGCATCCTGAATAACATCTCCAGGGGGAGAAAATAAAAAATAAAAAAAAAGGGATTTGTTGATTCTTACCCCCATTTTCTTTGCAGAGTCACTCCAACTAAGCAAAAGTGGGCTGAATTCTGTCCCTCTTGGATATCACCAACAGAACAACTGCAGAGATATCTGAGCTACTTCTGAATGAGAAAAATATTGTTTTGCAGGAGGAAAAATCAGCTCATACCAAGCTCTGAATTGCCAATGCCACTGCTTTCAAACTATTTTGCCCTTTTATACAGCTGATCTCAAGTGACATAAAACATGAGAAGGCGGCAGATGCCCAGAGCACCAGTCAGGAAGATGGGGAAGGAGGAGCTGCATGGAGCATCCTTGGTTCAGGCGACAGACACAAATCAACAAGACTTGCCCATCAGCCATCCCGATCTGCTGCAGGCAATGTCACAGCACTAGTTGCAGCTGGAGCTGGATTGGGGAAGTGGAGTTTTCCTGGGCTGACAATGCTCCTCCTGCTCCAAACCTGCAGGCAACGTGGGGAAGAATGTGAAGAGCACCAAGGAAAAGTGCCAGGCACAAGGCAGATGACTTTAGTTACCAACATTTTCTCTATGTCCCCAACATTATGGATATTGCTGCAGCACAGATGTCCTTTCACTTCCACCTGGTCAGGCTGGCATACCCCACGCTGCCAGCACGGACCCACCCAGGCTTCAGCAGGGGCTTCAAAGCTGCAAACCAGGGATGAACACAAGAGCCTCTGCTCCAAGTCGGCATTAAAAACCAGCCCCATTCTTTAACTTTACTACTGTATAGTTCTCAACAGCATAACATCAAATATGGTGATGGCTGCCGATCCAGCTCTGCGTGGCTAGTGCAGGGCTCCTGATGCCGCAGCCAGGTGACCACAGCCAGGCTTGGAACCAGCCCCATGAGATGTGACTGCTTGTCAGCCACAAAAGTCTCAACCTGCATTTCTAATTATTTTACAGCACAAACACAATCATCAAGAAACAAATACTCTGCAGATTTCCAGCCCTTCTTTTTTCAAGTTTACCTCTGAACACCACACGCCATGAGTAACTCTGCCAGGGGTTTGCCCTCTTGCCCGTGCACCAAAAAGCGCTGATGGAGACCACCCCGCCGTGCATTCACCCTGCAGCAAGAGCACTGTACTGTTTACACACGCTCAGCCAGAGAAGTTAAATGAAGCAGAGCAAGAGAGACAAAGCAGGTTCTAGTGTCTTCCCTTTTGTCCATCTGCTGTGGAAATTACAGACCAGCACAACGACCTGCCTGTGTGGAAGAAGAGAAGACCCACCACGCTGGGTCAGACCAAAGGGCAATCTAGCAAAACATCTCCCAGCTTGTAACAAAAGTTTGCATAAAAAGCATAATAAAGAGAGAAAATATGGAGATTCACCTGATTCATCCTCCTGACCTCCCAGGATCAGGGATGCAGGGGCTTCCTGGGCACGAGGGTGCGCTGGGACTGTTGTGTGCCCACCCATGCAGTGACCCACTGCACATAGGCAAGACCCTGTGTCATACCCATGACATGACGGCTGTCTCCATCCCCTGCCAGCTCTCAGCCACTGTGGCTCTGCAGAGAAAAGCCATACGAGCAAGCGCCTCAGCTGGCGCCAGCTGTGCACCATTGATGTTAATGGATTTGTTCTGCTTTATACCAGCTGATGATCTTCCTCTCCTCCCTCTCTGCCCTCTCAACAGGTTTTCTGATGCCCAGTATACAAGATATCTATCGAGAAGGTGGATCTAGTCTAGCAAGTGCTGTGCAACGCCTGTGACACTGGTTTAAGTCCACTCTCTTAGAGGAAGGTGTAAAAGCATTGCCATAGGGCTGTAATGGAGTACCCTGGCCCTGGGAAAGCTTTGTGCTAACCCTCATTACTTAAAGAGTGGCTTATTCCTTCAGGATGGGTCTTTCTATCCTTTGAAATCCCTGGGCTTGTTCTAATCCCTGCTGATGTAATGCTTTACATTATGCCAGGGGAAATAGGGTGGGACACGTTATCGCCCTTCACCCCCATGAGCACACTGCCAACACTGCTCTTGACACTGCTTCTCCATCCTGCTTTAAAGAAAGCACCTGCGATTACTCCCAGAAAAAACCAAGTTCATTTTACACCTCTGCTAGTGGCAGCGTGCTCTATTCCAGCCACCCTTCCTAACAAATCACTGACCTCAGTGAGAGGCGCAGGGAAAATCTGAACTCATTCGGAGACATTACTCCAGATTTCTGCTTCCATCAGTTCTTTGTTCTAGATGACTCCTGCCCATATTGCCATGTCCTGGAGTTAGCACTGGGTGCGAAGCATGCGAAAGCGGTCCTCAAAACGAAACGCTGACGGAATCCCTAACTGGCAGGCGGATTTCAGCAGTGCCATCACTTGTGTGGCAAACCATTGCCTTGGCTGAGTCTGTTTCAGATCCTTCCAGGTTTGGTTTGTGTGCGAGCAATGCTAATGTGCTCACCGGAAAGCATGTTCTCCACTGCAGAGTAAGCCAGAGAAACACACTTTCTGTCACATAAAAGCAGTCTTCTCATTTATCATAGAATCATAGAATGGTTAGAGTTGGAAGGGACCTTAGAGATCACATAGTTCAATCCCCCTGCCACGGGCAGGGGCACCTTCCACTAGACCTGGTTGCATCCAACCTGGCCTTGAACGCCTCCAGGGATGGGGCACCCACAACCTGTTCCCACCACCCTCAGAGTAAAGAATTTCTTCCTAATATCTAATCTAAATCTACCCTCTTTCAGTTTAAAACCGTTACCCTTTGTCCTATCGCTACACTCCCTGATCAAGAGTCCCCATTATGTCACCTTATGATCAGGGAAACCAGCTGCAGTCCCCAGCTCTGATGTGTAACGTCAGCAGGAGAGATATTAAATATTTAGAATGGGCAGCTCCAGCATTAACCAAAAATACTTCCACATAAGCAGGACTTGCGGGATCAGCCAATATTTGACAGCCCTCTAAACCTACCCTGGAGTGGGACGTAACAGCAAATGTCGGGTTTTCCCCGAATCAAAGATTCCGGGCAAAGTTCCTACTTTTGTCAGCTTGCTGGGAAGCTGAGTACAAGCTCCCACACTGATCCGTGCTGGGCGAGAGAAGCAGCTTCTTATTTTTTCCACCCTGTTCCTGTGTGTGATTAGAGATGGACCCAGGAGACATGGATTTGCTGGTGAAAACCTCCTCTTTGATCAATTTAGCAACTTCTGAGAGTCTATGCTCGCAGTCCAGTACATCCCAATTAAAGATAATACTAAAATACATGGTGTGCCTGAAGATGTAAGCTTTTTCTGGCGTCTGGAAGGAGAAAAGGGGGAGTTTCTTGTTTTAGTACCACTGCTTACCCTGTCATATTTCATACCAACAACTGAGGTCACATGCTGCTTTCTCTTCCCTTATTTTCGGAAGAAGAAAGCAGAAAGGACACTTTTAGAACAGAAAAAAACCCAAGTAGAACATGGGTCAAATGAAGTTTGGTGCCTATTTTTCCCACAGGAAAATTTGCCAAGGAAAAATTAAAGTAAATCCAAGAGGCAAATATAAAGCTTTACATGATGAAATTTTTTCTGGTTACTTTCAAGGCATAATTTCCTCATGCAAAAGGAGAAAGAGAGATAATACATCTCTCTTTACTCCATAGGCCTGTCACTAAGGAATGTTTCAGCAATTTTATTCATTTTCAGGTTTTCTTCCCTGCTCTTTCTTTCTCGCTTTTATTATCTGTGGTGAGGCTGCAGTGCCACTCACTCTTTGCAGAGCTGCAAAGTTGACTCACTACATCTCCTTTTTTCTGCTCTCCGATCTCATCAAATTATTGAAAAGGGCACTGTCAAGTTA
Organism: Burhinus bistriatus; assembly: GCA_013397275.1. Lineage (NCBI taxonomy): Eukaryota > Metazoa > Chordata > Aves > Charadriiformes > Burhinidae > Burhinus > Burhinus bistriatus. The sequence continues at coordinate 114,361 of VYXH01012426.1, read as the reverse complement.
GAAAGAATATATCTTCAAAAATAAAATAAATTTTCTTTCCTAAGTTCCAAATGGCACCTTAAACTATGTATTTAAGGGAAAAAATGAAAGAATTTGCAAGAGACTCATTTTCTTATCATTAATAATGCCCTTGGTTTTCTTTTTGCACATTTCAGTCCAGACAACCTAAGTTCACCATCAATTTCTAGACAGCTTCACTCTCTGCTTTTTCTGGACTCGCAGTAATGATATTGCCAAGTCTCATAAGTTTGTCCTCAATCTTTGGGTGTTTGTGGGATTTTTTTGTAAAGTCAGAGCTTGTAAAAACATGAGTAATGCTGTGGCTCAGCTTTCATTTTTATTTTGTTTTATTTTGGTATCTGTTACCCTTCAGGGTTACAGGGACTAGTTTGACTGCATGGCTCAAGTACACCCTAAAGGCTTGAAACCAAGAACTCAACTGAAATTTTTACATAATCTTGCTATTTTTAGGGAGATTTTTGTGATTCCGGGAAGACTGGACGAATTTTTTTTTTTTTTAACTCCAAGACTTGGCTTGTCTACAGTGTTAGATTTAGCATCTGAATTTTATTTTACGCTGCAGTTCCTTATAATCAACATGTAAGTGCAAAATGTCCACAGCTCAAGATCTGTTTCCTTTTCCTTCCCTTTTCCTTCATGAGGCCCAACATCTCCCTGGTCGCTACTACTATCTACTGGTCTACTTCTGGTCTACTTCTCTGTCCCAAAAGACCACAGCCTCAGTTCGAGTGTGCCCATTACCAGAGCATCTAGGCACTATCAAATCAGAAAAAATTAGGCAAAACCTAATACTGCATGTACAGCCATAACTTCTCAGCAATTATACTGGTATGAACTGAGCAAAACCACAGTGCTGGTATCCAATTCACAATCAATATTTGAAGAGTACGCTGAAATTCGGGGTCTATGGAAGAAGGTGGGAGTTTGCCACCAACACTTAACGCACTGCTGACAACAGTAAGAAAGATGCCGGCCATTGGCAAAGAGAGATTTCTAAAAGCTAACACGAATTGGTCAGGAATCTTTATGTAAAACTCTCATATGAAAGTGTGTAGTTAAAAGACAGAACCTGAGCTGAATTGAAACAAACCGAAAAAAAAAACCCAACAACCAACCCAGTCCACACTTACGGCTGTGTTCGAATTTCTGGTGGAATCTTGTTATAAAATCCAGCAGTGCATCACCTCTCCAACAAAGACTTTTCTCACAAGACACCAGGAATAATAAAAAAAAATATACAGTTCAATCAACCTACCTCCAGGGCATATTTACACAAAGGTTTTTATTTGCCTTTCAACTTGACGTATTGTTTTCAATACCTAACTGAAAGGTAAAGGTATTAAATATACATTGCAGTGCAGTTTATTCCAGAAGAGCTCCACGGTGCATCTTCATGGGCAGCGCCAATGAAGACATCCAATTACTGCTTGTGCCAAACCTGACCCTGGCTGTGTAAGCAGGGCTAAAATTTCAAGCACACAGGACAGCAATTGATTTCTTCATTTCTACAGCAAAACTGATGCAACAGACAACATTCAAAGCAAACAAAAAATCCTTCATCCAGGCTCAGTTTACCCTGATTTGAGAAACTTTGGGTCAGACTTTCCCTTTAAGTCCTTCTGTGAATTGGGAGGATGGGCCATATACGAAGGTGACTGCAGACAGAAAAGAAACAAAAACTGCACCGTTTTCCAGTAGGTGTGGTTTGAGGGCTGTGCTTCCCTGGGCAGTGGTACACGCTGCATATGGTGGGGAGTATTCAGAAATGGAAAAAAACATTCAAGATCTTGTTTTACCTATGAATAATAGAGGCTTCAGAGGAAAAAAATAATTTTAAAAAAGAACTTATTTTCTTAAAAATTTGATTTTCAAATTTAGTCAAAAAGTGAATTGAAAACTTGCTGAAATCATCAGTGAAAACCTGATGACGTCTCCACCCCGTTCGCCTTTGCAAGCAGCAGACACAGGTCCATGAAGGCTCTACCACAAAGCTCAGCGTGGGTTACGGCATGTCAGCACACCTTCGGTGGAGATTAATCACCCTATGATCACACTCGTAGGGCTCAGCCAAAACCAGAGCTCAGCCAAAACCAGAGCTCAAGCACTTCAGGCCTCACCAAAACGCACAGTCCCTCCATGAGATGTTTAAAATCTCAACAGTATGGCAAAAAGGATGACGATACACAGTGAGGGTGTTTCTCCCAAGGGGTGGTTCACAGAACAAACTCCAGATGTGATTGTTACTGCATTAAGGCAATTAATCCCTGGAATGAATGCGATGCAATCGCTGGGCTTGGGAGATGTTTGCCTCTCTAAATCAGGAGGTAGCAGCCATCTAGAAGAGCCCCATAATACACATCTATCCTCCCAGCCACACGGACTAGACTGGCATGGACAAAATCACCTTCTCCTTAAAAGTGGTAGAGTAAATAAAGACTGCACTGAAGTCAGGGACAAAATACCGATGGAATTTGAAGGACCAAGGTTTTCACTCAGTTCATATGTCTTGTTAACATACATGTTAATATGCACTTGACTCACTTGATCCCATCACTGATGGCAATTAGATGCTCCTAATCCAGATTTTGGCAGAACACAAATTGTACTTTTTGTAAAAAAATGCTCTCTCAAGAATGAATATCTGTCTCTTCTTGTGCTGTCTCTCTACATAACCCTCCACAGTCTGTTGCCAGCTCTCATTATGTCCGGTCCTCTCGTTTTAATTGCAAGCACTGTATGATAAGGACCTCCAATTTGATTTTTCTGTAGTGCAGAATATGCAATAAAGTTACTCACAAATGACAGAGGAAAGCATGCAAACATTAAGCATTTGAAAAATAGGTAGACATCCAAAATAAAATGATTCTTTAGAGAATGACTGGCTACTGACTGGATAAATCCTGTCACTATTCAAGTTAATAAAACAAATCTCTTGACAGGTGTTAGGCAATTTTTAGCAAAGTTACAAAGGCGTCACTATGGCTAGTGTTATTAAAAGCTGTGATTAGTTATAAGAACAGGCTCATAGGTCTAAATCAAAGCTGTTAACTGAAGCTGGTAGGGTAATGGATGTTCACAACTAGAAAAAAACCTCTAATTCCAAGCAAACTCTATAATAGGAAGAGGGCACGTATGCTAGAAGCTGAGATAATATTTGTGACTTTTTCCATGCTTTCTGGCCCATCTTAAACTGTGACTCCACCTGAGCAGAGAGGGCCCCTCGGTGTATGCTCAGGCTACAAAGAGATGGCACGAGTGCCGCTCATCCAGGTGACAGCAGCTGGTGTGAGCGTCGTCCTGCCTCATCGCACTTGGGGGATAAACTGCGTCTGCTTTCATGCATTTATTCTGGAGGAGAAAAAGCCGTGTTTTCTAGGTGCTATGGCAGCAGAAATATCGTAGCACATAATAACAGAAAACAATAACAATAAAGAAATACATATGAAATAGGCACTGCCTGAAGCACTGGCAGCGCACAGGACCACGCAGCATTTAGATAAGGCTGATTCTCTTTGCTGTATTTACACGTGAACGTTATTTCCTTCTTTTCAGACATTTGCATTGCTCCCCTTGGAGAATCTCCTTGCAATACAGAAACAGAGTCTCACTCCCCACCTTTCGTAGGAGCAGCCCCTGCTGTGAACATGCACACCGAGACCACGGCAGCTACAAACCCAAACCAGGTCCTGGGCACATCCTGGTCCAAGGCTGATGCTGAAGAGGATTATCCTTGTTCAGCTGCTGACCCATCCTTCCTTGCTGCAGAGCTTTCACATTGGAAGCAAAGAAAGCAAATCCTTATGGAAGAGGGGGTTAACTCTGGCTTATATTCTCAAAAATCACTTACAGACCCACAGCCGAGCGCGCAGCACCGCGACCCTCATGAGGCCCCCCTGCCTGCAATGCTCAGGAGGACAAGCCTGAGAATGTATCATAGAATCATAGACTGGTTTGGGTTGGAAGGGACCTTAAAGATCCTCTAGTTCCAACTCCCCTGCCATGGGCAAGGACACCTCCCACTAGACCTGGTTGATCAAGGACTCATCCAACTTGGCCTTGAACACTTCCCTGGGCAACCCGTTCCAGTGCCTCACCACACTCATAGTGAAAAATTTCTTCCTAATATCTATTCTAAATCTACCCCCTTCCAGCTTGAAGCCATTATCCCTCGTCCTATCACTACATGCCCTTGTAAAAAGTCCCTCTCCATCTTTCTTGTAGGCCCCTTTCAGATACTGGAAAGCTGCTATAAGGTCTCCCCAGAGACTTGACTTCTCTGAGATGCTGATTAGACTTCAGACAGCATCCAGCAACATTTCTGCATACCCTAACTAGGCTACCAGCCATTCACAGCTGCAGAAACATGAACTTTTCCCATAGTAGTGCATATCTGAAAGATGGAGAGACAGACGAAAACCTGATTCTGGGAATCACTCATCCCACGAGCACAATTAGTTCTCAGCCAAACTGTCCAACAGCGCCTAGTTTTGTCTTCTTGTGAAGGGGCTGTGATCAGGTTTGAGCATCAACATTTAGGTCTATTTGCCCCACTCTGGATGGATGGGGAGAGCTGCGATATTTGTTTCAGAACAAATCATAAACTGATGATTTCAGAGGTGTTTTCTACTCTACAGGACTCCATCTGAAGCTCACCGGTAGGAACAAGCCTATGTGCTAGCAGCTATGCGCTGAAGTCTAACCTGCTGGGTCAATTAGCCATACATCCATACAGCTGAGGGACAAATTTGGCCCCAGTTAATTTTATAAGCCATTTTTAAACTAAACAAGTTTCATTAAACCTCAAGCAAGGAGTGTTCAACCAAAGGCGAATTCACGTCAGTGTACTTGCTTATCCCTAATTACATTATTCCCTTCTTTCTATAAAGAGGAATTACTCTCAAATACAGATGGATAAACATGATGATGTAATATTAATTTGTATTGAGTGATATAATTAGTTACTTCTCAGTAAATGTGAAAAGATTAGGAGAATCACATTGGTTTGTTTAGTTGGCAGATGGAAACTACGGCTTCCTTTTACATCTCCAAAAAATTACAGCAGCTAGCGCAGCTTCCTAAACCCATTTGCTTTGATTCAAATAGACAGATTAAATAATTAACCAGAATGAGAAAAAACATCAAATATGAACAGAATAAGGAACTACAGGTGTTCTCTGCAGGCCATGTCTGCTCTGATTTTAGGATGCCCATGACATCCAAAAGCCAAATCCAGATGTGAGAGTGCACATGGTATATCTTGAGACACATTCTAGTACACGGCAACAAAACTGATGAGAAAGCAAGCGAGTGACTGTGACAGGCTGAAGAAGAGAGACACGCAAACACTCCACGTTTGCAAGGCTTCTGCAATATGGTGATGCACGCGTGCTATAGGAACTGGATTTCAGAAATTAAATTGCCGTATCCTCAGGCTGACTGGACCAACTCTGGAAACTAAACACTAAATAAGCAGGCAATATGTATGCAAAGCCCAAAATGAACAGACGAGGAATGGAAATTATCAACCCTGCTGTTTTGTGTGCATCCCATTTCATAAACAGTTAGTTAAAGAAGAGATAGCTGTATTTAAGTTTTTCCATCCTAGTCAAAAATAATTCGGATGAATGGCCATGACAAAATCTGTATTTTGCTTCTGGATATGTCTAGCTTCAGCATTACAAGAAATTGTCTGGGAGATGTATCTGATAGATCGAAGAGTCGTCTATTATTCCTTGCACACCCCGGAAAAACTCTCAGCAAGCCCTCCAGGTCTAGTGTCTGGTTAGACAAACAAAGAGCTCAATTAACTTTTAAAGCATATTTTTGAATTCTTTATTGGAATAATTTTCAATCTAGCCACACAGGTCTTGTATGACAGACCCTCCAAACACAGGGCACAAAGGCACAGGTAACATCATCCTCCCATCCCTACTCTTACTTCTTCTTGCCTTAAGGCTGACAAGGTCTCAGGACCAGACCAAACACTCAGATAAGGTCTATGAGCCCATCACAGCACTGGTGAGAGGCAGCAAGAGCTTTCTGCTGCCCCTGCAGTGAGTCTCAGACCTCTTTTGGCAGCTGTAAAAATCAGTTTTCTCTGCCTGCTTAACCCTTAGTCCCTTCGCAGAGATCTTCTACAGAGATGGCAATTTGTCCTCCTGGAGATGGTAGCTTTGCCCTGTGGACGTTCCCATCCTGAAACAAATTTGGTTAACAACCATGACATGGTGAGGATGTCTCTAGTCACATAATACTCGGTGTAAATGGATGTCCTACAACAAGACAGCCAAGGAGACCAGTAATTTAGAAGATTTCAAAGCCATATATTGAAGGCAAAGGGAAAACAATGTGCCTAAGTACTTGACCAAGCTGCAGACCAATTTATGCTCTCTATCTTTACCTCCAGTATTACACAATCTTAAAATTGAAAAAAAAAATAAATGCTAGAAGCAGCCAGATTTGGAATAAAATTGATTCTGTTGTTCTCCCATCCTGCGTACACAATCAGTGCAATCAAACTATAAGTCCAGAAAAACCCTAAAGCCATCACTATAATAAGATGATTTCAGCAGGTCATTCAAATAATGGCTCATTGAATCAGCAGAATAGAGAAATATTTGCCCAGGACATTTACTTTAGAAAAAAAACAAACTTATTTTTAAAGGACAGTGAGAGCAATACTCGTAGCAAGAAAGATTTCTTGTGTCAAAATCCATGGAAGTCGAATTTCAGAAGCCAGTCTTCTCTTAATGTAACTTGAAATGTCAGAAATTGAGACTGTTGCTTGGCCACAAGGGCAGAAATTTGGTTTTTTTCAAATGTGTATGTGTACACATACATATTGATATATGCATATACAGCAGTGAGGCTAGTGTTTGCAAAATCCAGTCATATTCACATCTCCTTCATTTGGTTACAGTGAAAAATTTAATGCATCTTGTTTCACAGAGGAGTTGTAACTGCCTAGATTTGTCAAAGTTATGTTTACTTTAATAAGTGAAACTCAATCACATCTGAATCACAAAAGGATAAACCTAAAGGATGTCATCAAATAGAATCGCTCTTCACTCATTTGACAATATATTTGATACCAACAGTTAGGGACGGATGGTGGCAGGATTCCTATCTTGGCACCTTCTCTCTTCCAAACCCTAGCAAAGACCCCAGGTCATGCTCATCCTATGCAGACACCAGCGTGGATACAGATGAAAAGCACAGCCTCTTTCACCCTTGCCTCACTTCTTCCATCTGTAAAAAGGAACACCCAATGAAGATTGTCTCATCTGGAGAAATTGAGACTTTTATTAGTCTTCATTCACTTCAAGCGCTTTCTCCTTCTCATTGCTCATCTTGATCATTTATCTGGTTTTGGACCAAATGCTTTCGTTAAAGGGTTGATTAATTGAAACAAGTATATTAATCTCACATTATGCCTAATTGCATTAGCTTCAGATGTGTCTCCTAAGTATGATTTACATTTTGAAAGATGTATAAGACTCTTTCCTATCATCTCCTTTAGTAAGATCCAATCTCAGAGACCTTTTTCTTTTTCTTACTAGTTAGTCCTCTGTGAATTTTCTTCCTCTTGGAGATACTGAATTTCTAGGAACTCTCCCTGGGAATCTTTGAAGAATAAGATGGCATTAAATCAATAAAACACTAAATAAAACAACCATAATTGATAGTACTTTGATTTTCTCTTATGGTTTTTTCTCCTTATATCTCAATGCACTTTGCAAAAGAAGGCAAATATTATTCTATTTAACTGATGGAAAAACAGAGGCACAAACAGACTGAACATCCCATATTATACCAGAGCCTTCACTAAATCCCAAATACTGCAGGGACAGTGAGCCTGTGAGGAGGGAAGATAGGTTCATGCCTGAGGCAATGGGGCCGCACCATAAAAATAATAATAGACACCAATTTCACCTTTTTAGCCTCTAGCTTTCTCAGCACATTCTTTCTTCAAGCAATTCAATAACTGTTAATAGGTGACAGACTCTTCAAACCATTAAAATTATGTAACTTTCAAATCTGTCAGGTTGAAGTATTGTTCTTCCCACCACCCCATTACTTTTAGTAACTACTTCCAAACCAAATGGCTATGTGGGAGCAATCAAGGAGTCACTTGAGTCAAACAACTCTTCCAATACACTCCTTCAGAAAGATTAAGTCAGCAACATCTACTGGGTGACCATTTTTTAGTGGCGAATTTGTGAGATCTTGGCTGGATTTATCCTATGGAAGCTGCAAACCTGTGAGGTCTTCTCATAGTGCTAGTCCAGAGAAATTCACAGATCATATTCAGAACATATCAGACCTCAGTCATTTCCAACAAAAGAGCAAATAGAGAAAATATTCACAGTGTGGCTCAGAAATACCAGATCTCAATGTCATCAAGTAGACCAAGATTTCTTTACACCCTGTGTAGATCATACAGATCACAAAGTGGCTTTAATAACTGGGGATGCTGCTGGCATCCACAAAAAGCAACACAACCACTGAACAAGCACGAGGGAGACGCTGACAGCTCCAAGAGGAACAGCTCTATTTCACAACCCTTATCTCACCATAATTAATTTTGAAGCAAGCTATCATTCCCTGTGACACTTCCACACAACTCCCAGCTCAGAGAATGCAACCTTGGGAGCTTACCAAAGAAAGACGTAAAATAGGCTCTCCTGGGTCAAATTCCTCATAACACGTGTTTTGATTACATAGGAAAGATGCCCTGGTCTGCCTGTCTCAAGTTGGTTTAGCTGTTCAAACAATTTTCATCGCTGGGTAGATGCTGCCAAACATAAACCCAAATTTGATCATTTTACTCAAAATTAGTAAATGGACTAACAGCAAAGCAAACCATACTCACAGAGCTCACTCCCACCCTGCCACAACACCAATTTCCACATCGGATTCTGCATCAGTCTGCTTTTGAAATTCATTTGAGTTAACTTGTATAATGCTGTGTGCTGAAAAATCTGGAAGGAAAATCTACAGTCCCACTGCAAGCCTTAGACCATTACTAACATTATTTTTTCCAATTTACCATAACTTTCTGATGAGCTGAGCAGGTATGTCAGACTGTCCAGGGCCACAATTCCTGTGAATTACCTGTTGAGCATGAAAATGAGCTGTTACCTGTTATGTTATTAATTTCACTTCCTTCCTCTCTCCATCAGTCATGTTGTGACCTTTGGCAGTGATCAGCCTGTTTCAGGAGCTCCAAAATGTCTTAAGGATAGTAAAGGTCAGGTTTTATTTTTATTTTTTTCTCTTTCTTTGGATGGTGTAAGAACTACTATTTCAAAGCATGCAATACTGAAAGTTGCTGGAGGGAAGATAAAAACAGGAAGAAAGATAACAGCACAACTCTGAACGCTCGCATGCTACATGAGATATGCACAAAGCCCTGTGCCACCACCGCCCCAACCATCCATCGTCCCAAGTAAGGTTGAAGACCTGGGTGCCCAAAACTGGAATCACCTCATGCTACCAATTTCCTCAGAAAATTCAGATGGTCAATTTAATCCTGGTCTTCCTTTCACACACATGGACAAACAGAAACACAAATCAGGAGAAACCTCCTCAATCAAAGAATATTCATGGCTGAAGAAGACACCAATGTTTCTCTATTACCAGTGATACAAACATGATGAAAACACGAAGAATGGCTGCAGAAGCTGCGGCAAAGGTGTCTCTTTTCCTTCCTTTCTTACCAAGCAGTAGCTTATATGGGACTGAACAAGGTTTACAGGGAGATAAGCAACGATCTACAGCCTGAAAAAAAGTTAAGGCTTGTTTTAAAAGCAGCATCTGCAGGTGCACGGTCTGTGTATCAGTAAGCGCGTCTTAGCCATGGAGAAGCAAGAGAACCCAATGTCAACCTGGCAGCTGATGACCCTTTTTATTTTCTACAGTCCTACACAGCAAACAAGTGCAAGTATGAACATCCAGTTTCCTTAACTCGTTATCTTAAGCAGATTGTGCTCTGTCAGAATTAGCAAAGCACTCAGGGCTGCATGCAGCCAAGCCCCCAGAAATACCAAGCAAACCAGATACAAGGGACATATGGGGCAATGCCTTCTCTTCTACAGATAAATGAGTACAGAAGAAAAAAGAAAAAGGATGCTTTACACCCTCTTTCTCCTATTTCCTTTAAACAACCATGGACCAGAGAACAGAATTCAGATTTTATATGCATCCTCCTGTAAATAAATGAGAAGCCAATGTGTTCTTATGCAATATCCATAGTACAAAATAGCTTTCCTGGCCAACTTTCAGGCCTTATCAGTTTGGCAGAACCGTTTGATATACTTGGGACATGTGTTCTGGCTGAGGTATGCTGAGGGATGCTGATACTTCACTCTGTCCCAATGTGTAAAATATTCTCTCTACCTCTGACACTCCACCAATGACATTGTCTCGATGACAGGTATTTGTCCAGTAGCCCTGGTTAAAAAAAGTCTCATCTTCCAACACATCTCTTTGGTAAACGCACTGGGAAAACTAAATGATCAAAATCTATAGTATTCACTCAGGAAAAAAATCCCACCAAAAATAACCATGTATACTTCTGTTAGACAATAATTTTGGCAAATGGCATGGTAAGAGACTAGCCAGGAGATTTGAGACCCACAACCTAGTTCTGATTCACTCCTGTTTTGCTGAGTGATTCTCGATATTCTGGGTGTTTCCCCATCTGCAGAATACGGATAAATGAACAGTTTCCTTCACAAGTCCCTTGGAGATGAGGGAATGAAAAGAACTGGATAAGAGCTGTGCTATTATTTTTTTGCACTGAACTTTCCAGGTTTCCTTGATGTGAAATGTCTTTCATTCACAAGTCATTATGCGATATGACTTGGAGGGGAGCACTGTCTGAGCCCGTCTGCAGGATATAGCCCAAAAGCACAATATCAGAGATCAGCTTGTAAAAGAAAAAACCGTTTCTAAGGGGATATAAGTACAACAGAGAGATGTACTTCATTAACAAAAAACCACTGACTTGTAGCTGAGAAAGTCTGCTGGAAATGATCACGATATCACCAGGAAGGTTATATTCAGCGTGGACCATGCCGTGTCTCTTCTTATTGGGAACTGGTGGATGCTCAGCACGATGAAAAGCTGGCCTAAAGTTTTAAATCACCACGTTGAGAAGTGAAGGATGGTCTCATGGTTGGAAGACTGAACTCAAGAGACCTGGCTCCAAATCCCGTTGGGTTACAGGCTGTCGGCAGGACCTCAGCAGTTTACGCTTGGTCTGGCACTGAAACCTCTTTGGGACACAAATTCTCCTTTCACAGGTATTTACAGCAACCAGCTTTCATTTCATGTGGCTTCCATGCACTACTTTAACTTGAGTTAAATTTTCAAGCAATACACACAGACCTATGTGAGCACTAATATTCTTGAAGAAAAATATCTATCATCTACTGTGTTTCCATCATGTACATCAAAATATTCAGCACAAATTTCTCTATTTCCGTCATCCCTGGAAAGATGAAGAGTAATAGTAACATACTGAACAATATAATTCATATTCCTGTTATTTAAAATAATTAAATATAGGGCTAGCCAAGAAGGGAAATGAGTGCAACTATGAAATTAATCAGCGAAGCTTCTGAAGTTAATGGATGAGTTACTGCAGAACAGCACTGAAGCAGGCTTAGGAGTACCTTCCACAAACCTTTCTATGAAAAAATGGATACGTCTTGGTAACAGTTTATTTTCTAAACATTTTGACTCTATAGAGAGAAGAAAAACACATTAGACTTTTAGCAAACTTTTCTGAGAAAAACTCGTATTAGTTTTCATTTCCAACAAAAACCTACCTGAAAATTGAGGTTTAGGAAAACATTCACTGTTCTTACCACCAAGCAGTTAAAAGAGTTTTCCATCATAAAGAGTTTATGCCACAGGGACAAAATTATCCTTTATATAACCCCAATAAAATCACTAAATTCACGGATAAATTTGTCTTCACCTTCCTGCAATGCTTCTGCCTGCCAAAGAAGTCTGGTTTCCCTAAAAGTTGCTGAACAGCTTCTCCCCTGGGACTGCCCTATTTTTACTCAACACAGTCACAAATGTCCATTTCTCTCTCTCTGCATGACATTTCTTCCCCTCATGTGGCCCGACACGCTGGCTGTCATTGTTAGTCCCCGGCGGCCTCCCCGTTTTCCACCCGGGATGCTACACCGAGGTCGATGAGAAACCAAACTCTGCAGAAACACATAGTGCTAAATTCTTCCCCCTGCACAAGCCCAAGTAAGTAGATTTGCCATCGGGAACCACGCTGGGACATGGGCATGGGCTCCTCTCCTTGACCCCAGGGTGGTGGCTTCTACGAGAGCAGCACGTGCAAGTCCTATCAGCACCCCGTGGCACACAAAACGAGCTCCTGTTTTATTGAACACGGCCATGCAGGTTTGACGCGGCTGCGGTTACTAGACACCAGCTTGCAGCCTCCTGCTCTTTGCAGAAAATGCCACTTCGGTGACACCCACCTCTGCAGAAGTGTCAGTTCAAGGGGGATCGAAAGCTCAAAGCAGAGAAATGCCAGAGCACCGGGCTCCCGCGCGCAGAGTTGCTCCTTACTATCACACAACAAAACTGCAGCAATTCCATCCCTCCCTGGGCTTGCGACATCCATTCGGCGGAGAGATTTGCTATTCAAAGTACAGGTCTCTGAGACCACTGCTGGCCATTTGTCACAAAAACTTGTGGCTAGGGGAGACTGGGGCTCTGCTTCCTTCTTGAAAGCCGCATCTCAGGGCTGATGATCCCCACATTCGGGGCTCTCGCATCTGCCTGCCATGGCAAGGTGCTTGCTGTGGTTTTAGCGGTGTTCTTAGGTCCCATCAGTTATAGAATCGTCTGGGTTGGAAGGGACTTTAAAGGCATCATTTCCCATCACTGTGCTATCTCAGTTCTGAAATAAAATTACAATAACCCTCACAGAAAGGCCCATGCGTGGGCTGGTTTCTTCAGTCCTCCTCCTGAGGAAGGAAGTTCAGCTGGAGGCAAAAGCACAGTCCCAAGCAAAACCCTCACACACCACGAAGCCACAGTGAAAACACACAGGCTAACTTCAGAGCTGCATGCAGCAAAGGATGTGACAGTCAAAAGGGAAGCTTTTCCATGAACTCCACACGAGACAGCTATTCCGACCCAGTGCAGATGTTCAAGTAAGCCAAAGCGGAACTGAGTCTTGCTTTGAGGTTTTTACTGCAAAAAGAGGCATGTCTGCAGCACTGTAGCTGGGTAGATATGGGCCCTGCGAGGAGCAAGGTTATGGGAGGTCTTGCAAAGCAGGTGATCAGACCTGGTCTGCCTCACCTACAGCATGAGTGGGATCAAGCTAGTCACCATAAAGGCAGTTCAGGAGCATCCAAACCAGCCCTCATCCCACCACTGTGACTGAAGGGTGGCCTGCAAGGAGAGCTTGCAATGGTTCTGATGATGGGTGTCTGGTAGTTGGGAACTGCAGATCCATCCCCGTTCCTGACTGCTCCTTCCAGAAAGCACAAGCCTGTCCCCAAAGATACTGGAAGCATTCAGGCTCAAAATGTGTCAGTAGCTGAACCAAAGGACACTCCACTGAATTAGCCAAAGGACACTCCACTCCATTAGCCAAATGCAGACTTAATGGGTGCAACTGGAGCCGCAGAAAGTTTAGGTCTGAAGCCAAACGTTTTTCCAGGTCCCAACTGTTGGGGGCTGATCCAGCACCTCCAAACGCACCTGGAAATATGGGACTTTCACAGAACAGCCCAAATCAGGACCCAGAGCACAGGGCACCCCTAGGTCCTGGTCAAGTCTCAGCTCTCTCGGCCAGGAATAGCCACACTGCCAGAGCCCAGGCACTCCCTGTTACAAGGACAGGGAAAGAAAACACAGGGCAAGAAAGGGAAGACAATCTGGTGTGACAGTACACTCCAACAGCTAACATTGTCTTACGTTTTCCAGTATCAGATTCTATATGTACAGGCTATATACATACACGGATTTATAGACTTGTATAATAACATGCTGTATTTCAAAATACTCATTATCAGCAAAGCAATGATATGAAATGTATACATGGAAGATAATTTAAGCAATTTCAAAAGAATACAAAACCACCATAGATACATTTAGCTTGTGGCCACTTGTGGTATAATGGACAGGTAGATGGCAAGAGATCCTCATCAGAGATGAACCTGGTCCTCTGCGTAGTACCAAAACCTCCAGCAATTGCTCCACTCTCCATCCTGATACATGCACTGCCTTGTCCTGTGGGCCTTTTTGGCTACTCCAGACTCATCTCCCACACAGTTAACTCCAAAGCTCAAAGAAGATTTGCAGGTTGAAAGCGGTTCCTTGAACAATCCCAGCCCAAGCAGCATCTCTCCTTTGCTCTCTCTCCCTCAAGAAGGTAAAGCTGGGACTGCTGCCGATTACGCTACATGCAGCCAAGATTTGGCACAGCAATAAATCTCTGCAGCCACGGAGCTTTCTCTGGGTGACAAGATCAAGATGCCACCACGGGAGCAAGTCAGTCTCAACAATAACACCCGTAGGCTCTCACATCACTCCTAAATTATAATATCTTGCTGGGAGAGACAGAAGGAACAGACAGATGCAAGTGGACAGTTTACAACTGCCAATGCTCAGGGATAAGTTTTGCCCTCTATAGCAGCTGCAAATGAGGCTATGAGGGATGCCTCATCCTTATCATCTAGCAGGACTGGGGCTTACGTTAAGGCTCAGGAGAGACGGGTTTTTCTCCACACCGTCCTGCTGCGCTGTTGCTTCAGGAAGGAAGGAAAGAAAGCAGAAATTCTCAATTACTCAGTCGAATGTGGAAGAAGCTTTGAAATCCTGAACCTTAAAAGCTCAGAAGTCAAGCAGTGAACAGAAAGAATCCAAACTGTATTTCTTTGCGCAAACTCTTGATTTTAAGCTTCCTGATGAGTTCTCTGTGAACTAAAATTCATTATTTGTTTCCTTTTTTCTTCCTATACAGAGAATCCCTAAAGCAGGAAGGGAGAGCTCCAAAGTTGGCACTCATTGACACTTTACAGTGAAGCTGCACACACAGAATATGCATGACAAGAGACAGTTAGAGGTGATTCTCACCAAGCATTGAAATCCCTTTTTAAAAGAACCCCAAAAGCCTCTTTTCTGAAACACTTTCCCTGGACAAAACCCAATTCTTTTGGCATCAGCATGAAAAAAATGCAAACTCTCTCAAGGCAGTGCATGCTGCAAGGCTTTGTAGGGCTGGCACGTACAAATCCACGCTGAAGCAGTGCACTTAAAAATCACCATTCACCCCAAAACACTTCCTGAACTATAGCACTTAATGTTTAAAGTGCAACACAAACAGAACAGCGATGACTAAGTAGCAGAGTAGCAGAGATCCAAGAAACACAGTCTAAGCTCTTTTACCACCTGAAATGCCATCTGAACTTACATTTCCTGGCAAAAACTTTGTCACCTTGGTTCTGCCACTGGGCATGCCTAGAGGAGCCAAATTCACATAAGAGGTGGCCGCAAGATAAGTCTTACAATGGGCTGCAGACCATTGGAAATACTCAGATGAAGTACAGGTTTAGATGGAGCAGGTTGCCTGGAGGGGCTGGGCAGTCTCCAGCCGTTAAGACCCAACTGGATCAAGCCCTGAGCAACCTGGTCTGATCTCAGAATTGACCATCATGTCAGCAGGAGGTTGGATGACAGACCTCCTAGGGTCCCTTCCCACCTGTTTTACCCATGATATTAATATGAAGGTTGGGATTCAGCTCTCAAGTGCAGATCTAGTCTGTGCCATGGAAAAAAAGATATTCCACCCTATTTTAAGGAAGGATAGAGGAATGAACCATGGGGGAGTACCTCTCTCTCCCCATTGACCACATAAACACAACCTGCTTAGCCTCAGACAACTAACCAAGATGTCATCATAGAATAATCATAGAACGGTTTAGGTTGGAAGGGACCTTAAAGACCATCTAGCTCCAACCCTTTTGCCATGGGCAGGGACACCTCCCACTAGACCTGGTTGCTCAAAGCCCCATCCAACCTGGCCTTGAAGGGATGGGGCATCCACAACTTCACTGGGCAAACTGTTCCAGTGTGTCACCACCCTCATAGTGAAAAATGTCTACAGCAGGGGAGTGAATGCCACCAGACCACTCACACCACCAGTGGAAGACCAATATCCAATTTCCTCAGCTTGAGGGATTCACACCCTAACCTCTCTGGGGAGCTTCCCAATCACCACGAAGGCAGCAGATCTCTTCATCCCTCTTCCCAAAACTCATGCTGAGCATTGGAGAAGGAGACCACCTGGCAACTTGGGAGGAATTGATGCTGGTCCCGGTCCCTGGTCCACAGATTATCTTTTTTTGTTGGGTTTGACTTGAACCCAGCAACTATCTCATGCAAAATACATGAACAGAATTGCTCTTGCTGCATTATACTTGGCTTATTATTTATGGGAGGACTTTGCCTTTCCTCACATCAATAACTGCCATTCACATGAGCAGCTCCTTTGAAGGAAGGATTTGCATGAGAATCAGCCTAGCAGGGCCAGGAGCCTAAATAACCCGTCTGCCAGCCCAGGGGCAGTCTCTGCTCAGGTGCTTCATGAAGTACCACATGTTCTACAGAAAGAAATGGATAATTATAATATGTGGCAGCTTCTGGGACACAGGGTGGTGAAGAAGAGGCTGGGACATCCAGCTTCTCCATTTGCTTTTGCTATTCAATTACTTTGCAACTCAGCATTCATTTATCCATCTTCTGTCTATTTAGACCACAAACTCTTCAGAGTGGGCATTGTCTCTTACTATGAAGCTAAAGAAAGAAATAAAGATAAATAAAGTAGGATTCCAGAATGAAAAATAAAAACAATGCAACTAATATCCTCAGCAAGGCTCTGCTCAGCTGCTGATGACTGACAGCATCACAAGATGAGTTGGCAAGATAAGAACCTGAGTTTTACTCTTTAAAGTCCCAGATTTCTGTGTCAAAAGTATTTTCTAAACAACTGCCACTACCGATTCCCCACTGAAACGTAACAATTGCAAGCTGAAAAATCATCTGCCCATGCAAATGTTATGGATCTTTTCTTCTCCCTTCCCTCCCCCTCCTCCGTTCAAATATTTGTTCATCTGACTTCGGCATCGAAAGCTGGAAGCATGCCATGCTGCCCTTCTAATATTTTATAGAGTACTGCATTTATTTGCAATTATATTCTCCCAGTAAAAAACATGCTGCTTTAATAAATCTTCCTCCAGTGAAATTTTATGTATTCTGGCTAGCTGTTTACTGCAGAATTTCTGTAATAAATTATTCTCACTTGCAGCCTGACCTTTGTAATTTTCATAATACCAAAAAAAATGTCGACTCCTTCTGCAGAAGTACCTTCGCAATCTGCTCACCTTTCCTTTCCTCTGTACTTTGCAGCAAACAGATGTCCGTGATGACAGCTGCTATACAAGCTCCCCAGTACCCTGACCTAGCATCTTGAATGATGACACCTGAGCCTCAGGTATGAGCGCAATCTTTTATACTTCTTTACAGAAAACACCCTTCTTTTGGACTGAACACCAAGATATCTACAATGCAAGCCTCAATCCAAAGATGTCTCCTGATCTACCATTAGGTCCATATTAAAGCTTCAGGCTCACTAAAAGTTGTAATTCACAGGACGTTTAAGATGTTTTTTATAGACCATCAACCACTGAGGCTCGATGTACCATCCCAGGTGCCACCCAGGCTGGGAGACACAAAGCAACCCATTTCCTATAATTTCCAGATAGAAATGGGCAGAGGAGAAGAGGAGAGGAGCAAAGGACAGAGAGCTGGAAGCTCTAGCAGTAAAGATATTTGCATTTGGGGGTCTAAAGATCAAATATATGCATAGTATGTGCACATGCCCCTAGATTTGTACTCAGAGTCCATGCTTAAAAGTATTCATCTAGGCATTGGTAAATATTGCATTTGCACCACCAAAAGCTATAGGTGGGCAAGCGGAGGGTAAGCCCGAGGGCTTCTTTGCCTCAGCCTCAGTAATTTAGCTGGGTCTTTTGGCAAACTAGAGGAGGAGACATGATTTTAAAACTTCCCTGTGGAGCTAAGCTTTCAAAACTGTAATAGTTTATTTAACTATATAATAATAACTAATACTTTCCATAACTGTGTTAATCATTCATTTGCGCACCCCCTAGACAAAGCATTTTCTTTTAGCCAGCTCATTGGAGTTGGGAAATGAAACATGTTTGCTGACCACTGGGCTGACTGAGAGTCAGACCCACTGAAATTACAGAGCAGATCAAGATGCTTTTGCTATCTGGGTGTGACCTCATGAAAAACACTTTTTTCTTCCTTGCGAAGTTTAAGAAAATTAGAAGGGTTTGTGTTAAAACCATGAAAAGTAGTGACTGCAACATTTTCATATCCTCTTTCTTATTTCTTTCCTGCAGTGGTTCCCTCATTTCTGCCTCAAATTTAAATAACAGACAACTTTAAAAAAAAAAAACAACAAAAAAACCAACAACAAAAAAAAACCAAACAAGCCTTTCTAGTACTACTTATTTCCTCCACTTTCAGTGTCCAATCCTTCTTCTTGGACATTACTGCATGGGAGCAGTCTCTGCCTCTAGAGAAATGCATTGTTAATTGACTCTCTTTGTCCCTAAAATCTCGCCTTGGCAGTAAGAAAAGCCAGACCCTGGTATGCTATGACAACTGAGCAGGATAAAATATATTGCTTAGCTATATGGACTGTACAGGGAATGTGTTCTCTGTCCAAGAAGACATGAAAGGCTGAAGCATGGCTCAAATCATGCTACTGACACAGATGTTCTCATTTTGGCTGTTCTAGAGCACTTTCCTATGGGTCTCAAAGAATTTTGTAACAAAAAGATGAGTTTTAGACTCAAACAGAGGCTTAGAAAATTGAAATCGCTTAACAGAGGACATTTAAGATCAATTCTGGGAACAGTATTCAGGGTTTACTAATGCTGCCTTGGATCATACTGCCTTCCAAAAAGCACAGTGACCCCCTCAAAAACAAAATAATAAGCTTAATCATTAGGTTGTTCCACAGTTGTTATTTCTGGTAAAGGAAAGGGCATTTCTCAGGGAAATCTTGGGGTTAATTTGTTATATGGATCTTCTATGTCATGTTTCCTTTGGCAAACGATGAGTGAGCTCATTAATTTCTCTATCTAACTTAGTTTCCGTTTCAAAGTACTATAAAACAGAAACAACCAGATGCTTATGCCAAAAAGTAAACATTAAAGAGAACGATAATATAAATGGTCCGTTTTTAAATTGATTCAGATACAACAGATCGCAAAAGGCCTCCTTAAAACCAAATGCTCTTAAAATAAAAGATTAAGACCTCCTTACCCTCTGTTTCAAGTAAGTATTTAAGCTAATGAGAGATAGGAAATCAATGAGTGGATATTGAATTGCTATCTAGCCAGGCTTCAGACAGATTCTGGTAAACAAACACAAGCCTAAAAATAAATGTGTAGGGGAAATTTTTTCAGGAAATTACAAATTTATAACCAGAGAGAAGGAAAAAAAGGGTGGAAAGAGATACTGTAAAGGTAACTCACGTGGAAGAGGTCGCACTTAAGATTTTTTCATCTAGTGGAAAATCAGCTACGCTTAGATCAGTATCCAGTTTAATAACTGAGGCACATAATTGTCCATGCTGAATCTATGGGCTACATGCCATGCCCTTGGCTCACATCTGCACATTCATCTACAGATGGTATTTAGGACACTAGAGAGGGGAACTCAGTTCTCAAGAAAAGCCAACATGGATGCAACTTACTGCAAGAGAGAACTTCTAAATATCACTAATGCTTCTGGCTCTGAGACCTGCTCAAAGTTTCCTTTTGCTTTATTTTACATAACTGGTGTTTCCACCAAAGGGCTTTGGTGTTTTAGAGAGGAACCTGCATATATGCTATTACAGGAGAAAATCTAGATTTTGTAACAACACCTACTACCACTATTCTCAGTTTTGCAAAATTTTTCACTATGCTACGAGTTTATACACCCCAGAATTGTGTCACATGTTCATAACACAACTAGCGCCATAGTAAAGTGTTGTTCTCCTGTGGCCATGTATCTCCAACAGAGCAAACCAGTCACTGTTGGTGCTTCCAGATACCGTCATATGCAATGCTCATCCATGCACTTTTCGTACATACAAAGACACACAAAAGAATTTATCTCATGATCCCTCTGGCAAGCAGAAGTCCCCTTCTTCCCCTCCAGACTGTGGGGAATGTAGGACGTTTACTGTTTCCAGCCCTGCTTCTTTGCCCAGCTTTGTACGCCTCTCAACGGCAGCATGACGACATTGCCGAAAAGAGCATAAGCCAAAGCATGAAGCTTTTCATTTCATTTGGAAAGAGATGAGATCTGATAACTTGCAGCAACAAATTCAATTATTTTAATTCAAAGCCTGGGAAAATCCTATATACAATGGTCATGATCATAGAACAGAGTCATAGAATCATAGAATAGTTTGGGTTGGAAGGGACCTTTAAAGGTCATCTAGTCCAACCCCCCTGCAATGAGCAGGGACATCCTCAACTAGATCAGGTTGCTCAGAGCCCTGTCCAACGTGACCTTGAATATTTCCAGGGATGGGGCATCTACCACCTCTCTGGGCAACCTGGGCCAGAGTTTCACCACCCTCATCGTAAAAAAACTCTTCCTTATATCTAGTCTAAATCTTCCCTATTTTAGTTTAAAGCCATTACCCCTTGTCCTATCACTACAGACCCTGCTAAAAAGTTTGTCCCCATCTTTCCTGTAGGCCCCCTTTAAGTACTGAAAGGCTTCTATAAGGTCTCCCTGAAGCCTTCTCTTCTCCAGACTGAACAACCCCAGCTCTCTCAGCCTGTCCTCGTAGCAGAGGTGCTCCAGCCCCCTAATCATCTTTGTGGCCTCCTCTGGACTCACTCCAACAGGTCCATGTCTTTCCTGTGTTGAGGGCTCCAGAGCTGGACGCAGTACTCCAGGTGGGAAAATGATCTCCAGAAAAGGATTTTTTTGCAGCAGACACAGGGCATGAACTACATGCTGCATTTGACACGGCGTCAGTGCAAACGGCAGAAGCAGAGGCAAAATGTTCCCAGGTTCACATTGCCAAGTAGGAAACCTGCTGGTCAGTATTGCTACTGCACACAAAATTAGGTCCTTTTTCAGTGAAAACTGCAAAGAGATGTCCTAAAGCTGCTAAATGACTTTTCATTGTGAATTTTGCCAGAGACTCCCAAACTGCAGCCACAGTTTACAGCAGAATGTACCAGGTTTTCCACATCTGACGCTATTGAGTGCACGTGACTCTCAGTTCACCATATGCACAACCAAGTCCACAACCACAAACTACACATGTCCATCCTGCTACCAGGGAACAGGAAAGAACCATCAGACTATTTTTTTCCAGCAACCGAAGGGGAGCTGCACGAGGAGTGGTCCCAATTCCCACACCAGCCTTTCAGAGGGTAGCACAGCCTCTCCTGTGCCCTTCATCTTCTCCTCCAAATAGAAGTAACAAATTGTCTATGCTTTATTTGATGGCAGAGATCAGCTTCTGTCTCCAAACTCCTTGACTGCTGCCAGACTCACAGCTCTGGTCTCTAATAAACTACTATTCTGCAGGCAATTTCAGAGAATCAGATCGAGAACAAAGAGGCTACCCAAGCAACAATAAAAATGCAGATGGAGAAAACATTATAATGAATAATATTAGATTGGCCCTAAATTCAGAATTGGTGTCTCCTCAGCCTATAAAAAGTCCATTACCACGTGCTTCTTTCTGAGATGCGAGGCATGCAGTGTAACCCTTGCCATGACAAAATAAACAAATAGGCTTCAGAAGACATCTGCTTTAAATCCAAGCATTTCCAAAAAGTGTATTTTCTTGAAAGCTGAAAAGAAGTATTCTTATGTTTTTAAGCTATCTATATCCTGTTACAGACAAGTTACGTAGGCCTTTAAATAATAGCAGTGGATAAAGTTTTCTTTCAAATGCAAAGGGTGGTGCTGTGTAAGCACACATTTATTTTGCTCATGTGTGAGAAGGGCAGACGATTACATGATACCTAAATGCAGAGTAACGTAACTTAGAAAAGGGAATCAAATGGTTTTACAAGGAGATGGAAGTCGACTAATTTAGAAGTCCCTCAACTTCCTTCTAGTAACCACGCAGACAGATACTGGAAATGCAATAAGCTGATGCTGTCATTGCAAAGTTTTAATTCCAGCTTTGCTTTTCCACAGAACTTTACGTAATTTAACTGCATGAGCCCAAATGCGCCCTTCCATTGCACTGTTTCCCAAAAAGGCATCAGAGCAATTGTGAGAGAGAACCAGGAGAAGACACCGACAAATACAAAACTAACTTACACCTCAGCTGACAGTCCCATGGAGGTCCAGCCTTCCAGCCATCCCTACAGCTGGAGCATTTACCCAGGGCAGGGCATGGAGCAGCTCACACAGGCACTGCCAGAAACCGTGATCTGGTACAGAAGCGGCTGCAGGCTCCCAAAGCGCGAGGGTGAAACATTGGCCAGGCACAGCATCGCTTAAAAAAAAAAGTCAGGAAAACTAAACGGAAGGGATGAAAGAGAAAGAAAAAAGATAGCAGGATAAATTGCTTGCAGGACACAAGCCCAGTTTTGTTGCCTGATTTTTGTTTTGGCAGCTGCACAAAACCAGGGATGCCTATTTAGGGACAGATTTTACTTAAAGCTTCTGTGCTGTTGGATATAGAAGAAACAGGAACAAAAACGTGTTTCATGGACACATACTTATTTAGAAACCCAGAGGAAGTGAGCAACTTGTGCAGCTCCCAAGCTTGTGTTGTTTGGTTCTGATTTCTCTTTAAGATTGGACTCATGACTTGATTCTTTTAACTAAAAAAACACAATAAACACAATTTTGCTTTCTTTTTCTCAAGCAGGCAGTAAAAACAAATGGCAAAACTATAAAAGTAAGCAAAGCTTACAAAAATGTAAGCAAAGAGATTTTAGTCCAGGAGGACACCCCCCTCCTTGGGTCTGTCTGACTGCCTCATATCCTCAGCTTCCTCACAGGGACTGCCAGGGACGGTGCCAGCCAATGGGTAGGTGACACCATCCAGTGAGAAGGGCACTGAGGCCATGCAGCGAACATCTTTTAGATATGCTCTGAAGTTCCCATCTCTTCTAAACTGATGTGCCACCCACTTCAAGACCTGTAGTTACTGGGGTCAAGGACAGCTGAGGACAGGCACACTTCTCTCCAGCCAGTCCAGTCCCCATGAAAAGGTCCACTAACCTGCCACAGTCATGCTCTTGCATTGCAGTTATATTCCTGGTCTTCCCAGGAACTTCTTTTAAACTAAAAGAGGGTAGGTTCAGGCTAGATATAAGGAAGAAATTTTTTACAATGCGGGCAGTGAAACACTGGAACAGGTTGCCCAGAGAGGTGGTAGATGCCCCATCTCTGGAAATGTTCAAGGTCAGGTCGGACGCAGCTCTGAGCAACCTGATCTAGTTGAGGATGTCCCTGCTTATTGCAGGGGGGTTGGACTAGATGACCTTTAAAGGTCCCTTCCAACCCAAACTATTCTATGATTCTATGATTCCCCTCCACAATGTCTATTTATATTTCTGGTCCCTCACCAGGCTGACCCTAAAGTCCTCCCTTCTTTGGGGACATCAATCCCAACAGCTACTGGGCTATGATGAGTCACCAAACCACTAACAACCTCCACCAATTTGAAAACATCATAGCCAATGACTTAAGCCCAGATCCTTCAATTAGTTATGAACATGACTGGCCTTATAGCACTTGGTTGGTCTGCTCCAAGCTCGACTCACCCAGACACACGACGAGGAGCTTGCATTCCCAGCGACCATTTTGAAGATCAAAGTGGCAGCGAGGCAGAGGAAGTCTGAGCCATACATTGTTTGCTTCCTATACTCTTGTGTAGAATTATGTAATGTCATTAAGTGGTGTAATTATGGAGTCTAACCATGCGTTCTTGTGGTTGAAGTGAAAGTATGCTTAATGGTGTAATTACATCTAAAAAAGAGATCCCATGACTAATTACATCCACAGGGCAGCAAGCAGCAAAAAGCTTCGTAGCGTAGTATTAGGAATGAATTATGTGTCTGGTAGTTTTCCTCCTTATTCAAAGCACGGCAGTGTAAAATACTACTGGCAGATCCCACATCTCTCTGTGCCTTCCACAGCACCAAGATTATCACAACAAGCAGCCCATAAACAGCAAAACCTTCTCAATAACAACCGAGGCCAACTCACCTTCATGCTGCGCACGAATGATCCCATTTCAGCCCAAATGAGTAGGGATATGGCACTGTTGGGGTGTGAAGACTGTGAGCAACCATCACGGTACCACCTAAGCAAGTTTATGGGTGACTTATGGGGTCTTCAGCCATGTCCCATGTGTCTCCTACCTGTTCAACTTTCCTGGTTGCCATGTATCTGTCTGAGGTTGATGGAAGGTACAGGATGAATCCAAGGTGAAGACCGTGGAAAATGTTTGCCCAGGGCCAAGCACCACCTGGATTAGTCAGTGTTATACCTGCAGGATTGGTAGCCAGTTGTAGGACGATGACCTTGGCTGGTCAACTAGAGTCACATCACAGACCATGTTATCTAAATCCAATTTCTGCCAAGTGCCCAAACTACCCTTCCAACACTTCAAAATCAACAACACTGGAAACTGACTCCAATCCACCTCTCCCTGACAACCTTTCCCATCCCACGCCACTCAGCAACTCAGGGCAGATGGGGATTTGGCCTTAGCCTACCCAGAAGCCACCTCCTCCAGTCCCATCGGTGAAACACACAGAACTACCAGCATGGGTTCATGAAAGGCAGGTCCTGTTTGACCAACCTGATCTCCTTTTACAACCAGGTGACCCACCTGGTGGATGAAGGAAAGGCTGTGGATGTTGTCTACTTGGACTTTAGTAAGGTCTTTGATACAGTCTCCCACAGCATTCTGCTAGACAAGCTGGCAGCCCGTGGCTTAGACAGGTGTACTCTTCACTGGATTAAAAACTGGCTGGATGGCTGAGCCCAGAGAGTTGTGGTGAACGGCATTAAATCCAGCTGGCGGCAGGTCTCAAGCCGGTGTTCCTCAGGGCTCAGTCTTGGGGCCAGCCTTGTTTAATATCTTTATTGATGA
>VYXH01012426.1:20454-89077 GCA_013397275.1 Burhinus bistriatus | reverse complement strand
TGGTGAGGGGTCTGGAGAACATGTCTTATGAGGAGTGGCTGAAGGAATTGGGATTGTTTAGTCTGCAGAAGAGAAGGTTGAGGGGAGACCTTCTTGTTCTCTACAACTACCTGAAAGGAGGTTGTAGTGAGATGGGAGCTGGTTTCTTCTCCCAAGTAACTAGCGATAGGACAAGAGGAAACGGGTTCAAGTTGCGCCAGGGGAGGTTTAGGCTGGACATTAGGAAAAAATTTTTCACTGAAAGAGTTATCAAGCATTGGAACAGGCTACCCAGGGAGGTGGTTGAGTCACCATCCGTAGATGTGTTTAAAAGTCATGTAGATGTGGTGCTTGGAGACATGGTTTAGTGGCAGACCTGGTAGAGTAGGGTCAATGGTTGGACTGGATGATCTTAAAGGTCTTTTCCAACCTAAACGATTCTATGATTCTACCCGAAACATCAGTCTGAAGCCAAGGAAGTGTTAAAGCATTCTTCAAATCCATTTGTCTTACTGCCTGAGATGGTGTTTATTACTAGAGTGCTGTGGCACCCTGAGATTTATGGGCAATGGGCTCACTCAGTCCCAGACAGAGGGAAAACGATTAACACCACCCTATTCCCTGATGTTACTCTCCTCTGCTTTTGGCTCATTCTCCTCCACTTTTCTTCTTTATCCTCTTACTATAGCAATAGTGAAGTACAACCACCATTTGTCTTTTTTTCCAGACAGCTTTTAAGAGAGCAGAAAGCCTCTACAAGATGGACACTTGCTGTCCCCAGCTCCAGCCCCAAGCTCTGACATTCACCTCTCCAGGCAGAGATCTGCTACAGCTGTTAAACGGAAATCTACTGGGTTATACTGGGAAATGCATTTCACTTTGCTAGCACAACTCCAGCAAAGTTCATAAAATTGGGAATCTTTAATGCCTAGCAGAAAGCCTGAGCGGTTTTCTATTCGACCTCTGCTTGCCAGCCCAACCCCTCCACCAAATTGCTTTTACAAGCTCCACTTAACGTCCACAGCCTCCGCTCCTCTCAGTGCTATGCAGACTAACCGCCCTACCTTTTCGTTTTGGGAAGGGTATTGAACTGCCCATGGTCGTGCCCAGAAAAGGCTCTTGCATTTTGGGGAGACACAGCACATTTTCAGCTGAGTTGTCTGAAGAACAAGTGGATTCAGCAGGTTGAGGACAGCATTTTGAAGAAATTAGGGTTAGGTGAAAACCAAGAGCTTCTCAACTGATGACTTCAGATCAGGGCTGTTTTGCTGAGTAGCATTTTTACTAGTAAGCAAGCTGAATATTGACTTTTTTTTTTCTCTTCAGGGCTCCAGAGAATTAGGAAGAAATCTGTCCAAGGGCAGGACACTCTGGTCCTTGCTGTGCTGGAGCTTCATTATGCTGATGCCGGGCCAGGCAACCGTCACAAACACAGGACAACCCAGGTGGGAGGACAGGACACATGCTTGGGGGAAGCAAGGCAAGACTGGGTTTCGGATTCAAAAGGGAGAGGCAAAAAATACAGGTGCAATAGAAAGGGAGGAAAAATTTCAAAACCATTTTTTTTCCCAACATCTTCCCTGCTGATCTAGATCACAAATAAATGCATGACTGTGATCTGAAGGTACTTCAGTAACTCCAATCCCAAATAAATTTTGGGGGGTTTAACTCCGTTTAAGTGGCCACACTGTGTTTTGAGATTTTTAAATAAAGCTAGTTTCAAAACTCCAGAAAGAAAGCATCATGGTAAATACTCTTGCTTTTTGAAAACAGTAGCTGCACATCTCTTCACACCAGCTATGAAGCAGCAAGAGGAGATAATAGAAGCAGACATAAAGCAGGCAGACAAGAACGTACATGCTGAATATTTTGGAGCACTCAGCTGAGGATGAGTGGATAGTTAAATACCCAAATGAACTGATTGCATTTCCAAAATGTGAAAATTCAGCTTGTGGATATTGATTTCCAGGGAAGCCTGGTTCACTCCGTTCCCTAGTGCTTAGTTGCCTTTGAAGGTCTTCAAGAGCCTGTCCAGAAAACAACTGCTTACTTCAGTGCCGTTTTAACCACAGGTTATTTCTTTAGTCTGAGAGCAAATTAGCAACACGCTGATTCCAAAGAAATGCTCCAGGCTTCACTGAGAGCCTCCCCCATTTTGCCTCCAGTATTGCCTTCCCGGGAACATAATAATAAGCTCTTAGCAGGGCGCAGAAGGCGGCACTTCCAGCAAGGAGGAAACTTCCACCTTTGGTATAGGAAGCTCTGAACTTACTAAAGAAAACTGGGGTAAATTTAGCTCATGTCTCAACTCCACACCAAGCTCCGAGGTCTGTGTTTGCACTGAGCTGCATCCATAAGAGGCAGGAGCCTGGGAGCAGCTGAAATGGGCAGGAGTGTTGGGGGACCAGCTGACAGGTCCTGGCAAGCTCAGCGGTGGGGGCTGGAAAGCCCGCGTGGCTCTGCTGATGGGGTGTCAATAAAACACTGTGACATTAAGCAGCACGCTGGTGTGCAAGGTGGCAGTCGGAGGCCAGCTCAAGGGCTAGGGCTCGAGGACCGGTGATTAAAACAAGCCAGAAAATGCAGCATCCTTCGGCTACGTGAAGTTTCCAAGGAAGCAAGAAACACCAGGTCTGGGCTTGTTGAATAGCCGGTAAAAACCCATCACCTGTGGTCCCACAGGAGCCAGCATCCCCCTCAGCTCACAGCAGGGCTCTTCCACCTCTTCCCAGCCCATCCAGCCCCTGACCAGGAGGTTCTGCTCCATAGCGGATATGGTGCCATGTTGCGAGTCGCTCATTCCTCATCCCATCTGCGGCTCCCATCTGCCTCCGAGACACCCACAACCTACCCTAACCCAGACAGCACTGTCCACATCATGAGCCCAGCCCCACAACACAAGGTGGGGGAACCAACAAGAGAGAAAACTTTGTTCACCTCCTGGGTTTTGAGTCTTCAGTGGGATTTGTTACTAATCACGGAGTAATTTTGGTTGGGAGGAATCCCTGGAGGTTTCCAGTTGACCCCACCATGCAAAGCATATCCAACCTGCGGCTCAGGGCCACGTTCAGCCAAATTTTGAACATTGCCGAGGTGGAGATCCTCCAGACGTTCTGGGCAACTTCCACCAGCATTTGATCACATTCATGGTAAAAAAGGTTTTCCTACATCTAACTGGAATTTCCTGTGTTGCAACTTGTGCCTGTTGCTTCTTGTCCTGTCACCACACACCTGTGAGCACAGCTGAACCCCATCTTCTCTACATCCTCCCATTAGGTGCTTAGAGACAGCAAAAAGTTCTTCCTTGAGTCATCTCTTCTCCAGGCTGAGCAAACATAGTCCTCTCAACTGCTCCTGGTGCACCATGTGCTCCAGCCCCACACCACCTCAGTGGTCTCTGAGTTAATCAATGTTTTAGGGGAACATAGATATCTGGGGAGCCCAAAACCATTTTTTTCCCTATAGCAATCCTAGGGCACCAATGTACACCCAAAAGTGAGGGACATACTGCCTGGGGAGCTGCGGCTGAGCTGCAGTAACCAGCTGCGTGTGCTGACTTCTCCCACAATGGGAAGTGAAACCAGCCAGATAAATCCTGAAACCACCACACAGCCGACAACAGCAAGCCGCTGAACTATGGTAACACAGCCATTTCTGGTCACAAGCCAGAAGCTGCACCATTTTTTTTTTGTCCTAAACCAAACAGAGCAGCAGACCTCTTAAACAAGGACCAATCTGGGCAAAACTTGCCCCAAAAGCCTTTTTTTCTTTCCCTCGACCTTCGATCTATCAACTACCGAAGTGAATTATTTATCTGCCCCTTCTCCGGGGTTTATGTTTGGGTGGCAAATGTTGAAAACTAACACCAAGAAACGGTGCTTGTGTGCCAGGCAGCTGTGAAAATACAGTCAGATAAGAAGTCTCCTCTGCTTAGAAGGGAAGGCTTTGGAGAGAGCAACCTGTGACTGCGGAGCCTTCTTCACTCACTAAAATTCAGAACAGCTGCAGCATCTCTTTAAAGCCAGTTTAGGCTTTCAATGAAAGTTCACTCAGCGCATTAGGGACATCAGGACTCGCTGTGTCGGGAGGACATGATGAAAGTTGATGGTGCTGCTCTCCAGAAACTAATGCGTCTTCATTTGCAGCACAAATGATAAAGGGATGCCATTATTTGGAATGAATATTTCTTAAGAGCGCGATTAGCACCAAGTAATTATTTGGCGATATTAGCTGTTTTAATACAGCGAGCGTGACAGAGGGGTTGTTGTTCATATAAGGAGAAAGAAGGGTGAGACAACTGTGCTATGCATCATGTAATTACAGCAGCAGGGCTAGGCCTTTTCTGCTGATGAAAAGCTCCACAGTAAATCCAAAATGTGCTCGGTTGGCTTTTATTTATTACTGGCATCAGTGCAGTCTTTCTTAATGATTAGAAAAAAATGTGAGAATAATTCACAACATGCGCTCATTCTTTTATGTGTGACCATTAATGTGTTGAACACTGATTTCTTTTTTCTTCCCTCCGTTTTTGATACGTAAGCATATCTAAACACGCTGAATGGAGGCATTGCGAACACTAGGGGAGAACCTGGCTCACAAGTTATACCAGGTTAATAAAAGTCCTTTTCTTAGTCTTGGAAACATTTAGAAAACAAAAGAGAATATTCATTCGAGGAATAAATTTCACTTGATCTTGCCACATTCAGACTTACGACTCAGGTCCTTGACTCTGAGACCGTATACACGGATCAATGCAAAGCTGAACCTAGGACTTCTTGTACATGCAAAGGCAGGAGGAATAGGTACTTTATTTTTCATTTTGCTGTTATTTTCTTTGGCTAACTGTTTGCACAGGCTTCGCTGGGCTGGTTATTAACATTCAGTTTCCTTGCTAAAGGCATTCCACCCAGCCCAGATCTCCTCCAAAGCTACTATAAATGGATTTAATTCAGACCATGATATCGAGCCCTGTGCAATGAGCCAAAGATTTTAGTGGACAGAAGTTTTAAAAAGCTTGGAGGGTTCAGTTCAATGGCACACTGGCTCCTAGAGCAAGGCTGGCTTAAAAAATGAGCTATTCTCAAGCACTTGTGTCCATCCCCTTGCTCTCCCTTCCACGCTGGTCCAGCAATGGTGTAAACTGCTGTTGCTCTCTGCTACAGAGATTTGGCTCTTTTTCAGGAGCTAGTGTTTACAGTGTTAGTTCTGCCTTCTGTCAACCAGGAAAGTGGTCATCAAATACACGTTTGCTGATTTCTCTGTCCATCCTGTGTAATCTACATAACTGATCTTTTTTTCTTTGCCTGGTATTCCTTTGGTCCTTTGCGTGTTTTGGTTTTGCATCATTTCCTAAAAAGAACAACGAGATGCTGTTTATTTCTCTGCTGTAATTTTCAGTCTGTTGGAAATGACTGACACAGCGCTAATCCATTGCTAAATTCCCATTTAAAAACCTAAGGATGATCTGAGTTTGTATAACGCTCTGAGCAGGAGTAAATTTTACTTTTCTAAAACCATCCTGGTTTGAAAAAGTCCTGTCTCCATTTTGCCTAATGAAAAGCTATCAAGTTTTGCTCTATGCTTCTTTTTTTTTTACAAGATAAGTCATCAACAAGCCCTATATAATTAATAAGCCCTCATCCTCAGTTAATAAAAAATAAGAGTACACAGATTTATAGGTGGCTGGGCGTATGCTCCACTAGTTCTGACTTTGGCAATCAGTTTGCTTCTACAAGCTGCGATCCCTGCGATACCGTCACAGTTCATAAATACCAGAGGCGAGACCCCTTGTTGACCCACGCGTTGTGACATGCCACCAGTGCTCCATACCATTGCTTCTCCCCATTACTTTGATGTATATTTCTCATTATTTCATAAGTAACACAAAAATTAAACTGAATCTGAGGCAGCAGGGAAATCAATCTTCTCCAGAGAATCGTTCCAGTTAAAAAATTCAATAAATCTTTAATCCATTCAGACACTGTATCAAAAAAAATTGTAGCAAGAATGCACTTAAAGAGAAGGCAGAAAAAATATATTCCAAATGGCCAACATCTATGCTGCAATAATATTCTTAATACATTCAGACAAGTGTTTTTAGGAAGACAGATGATGTCTAAATGTTCTTTCTTGATAATTTCTTGTGTGCTTTCAATTTTCTGGAGATAATTAGTCATTGTAACAGGAGCATTTAGACTTTTAAACACACATTTTTTCACTAAAAAATAATTCAGTCAGGCTGGTAGTGTGATAGCCCTTCTCTGATTAATTAAATTTTCAGCATGAGGTATTCTATAAAAGTACATCCAGAGACACAGTGTAACACCAAGCAGTCTTGTAGCTAATGCTGGGTCTTTGCAGATTTAAATGCTATTCTTGAGGCTGCCACACTTTGTCTGTGATTTTTGAGCTAAAATGTTCAACTTTGTATAATGAGAAACGCACATTCAGCCCTACATACCCACACAAACGCCAGTTATCAACGTGCCTCGCTCCAGGAACACAGGTTTGACAATCCCAATCCATTTTAAAGAGCCAGGAGTGAAACAAAGACGGCGTCTAACCTGATCAATGATAGGCACGATATCAGACTGTATTCCTCTGCTTAATTCGAAAGTTAATTCAGGAACCCCTAAGGATTCAGCTGGAGGGAGGGCTTTCAGCAACTCATTAGCTGACAACAGAACTTGGGGTAATTCATTTATATACACCAAGAGAAGCTTGAGTAGCCATGGGCTTAAGTGGTAGTTGAGCAGTGATTTTTAGGACAACCGTCATGCCCTCAAGACGATGAACCCTGAGCGTGTTGACACAATGGCAGCTGCAAGACACATCTACCACGTGCGAAGCTACGTCCTACCTCGCTCCCTGAGCTCACGTTGTATTCAACAGAGAAAAAGGCACCTATCTGACCCATCCCAACTACCTCTATTAGGGTGGAAAATCCCACCCATGAGGGACCTGTTGTCTCTGACCTTCCCCAAAGGGAACCCAAGGCAACAAGTTCTCACACAGACTTAGGATGGGATTCCTCTGCCCAAGCATGGGTAGATACCCAATGCTTGGGCAGAGGAATCCCATCCTAAGTCTCTACAGGTTCCCAGGCCTTGGCAGTAGGCCAGAGCTAACACAAAACTCTCCAATTAGGGAGCTGTAACATCCCCTTTTGCAGCCTCACATCCCTCAGAGCAGCATTCAGAGTCATTTGTACAGGTAAGTTGTATTTACACTGCGGTTCTCTACTCTTCCCGAGTTGGATGCAAAGGGTTTAGAGGAAAATAGCAGTATCTACAAACACACTTGGTGCCTTAGATCCCTGAATATCCGCAGTCACATAACCTCAGCTTTTCTACTCATGTCTTCATGAGTGCCTCCAGCCCAGCACCAAAGCTTCCCAAAGGATACAGGGCTGTGCTTTTATCACTGTTTTTCAGAGGGAACTGAGGCTGCCGGGCTATGCCTGTGTCAGTGCGACTGAGGAGTACCACAGACATGAAGCAGCGGTGACACAGGCTGGGGACCATTCCCAAGGCGCAGTCTGGATGACCATTTTTCCATCTTTTGCAGCATTTACAGTATCTTTCATGGAAACTTTGCAGCTACAGAGAGACCCTTATCTTTCCTGGCAAAGCTAGCAGATTTTTTAAGAGCCTGCCTAGTGCAATACGTGGGCATTTTCTCTCTTTTCACCTTGACAGCTGCAAACTATCACCCTCATTCCTGTTCCATTTATCCCACTGGGAACTCTTAGATTAAGTAACTCTTAGATAAGAGTGGGAAATTAGTCATCATAAACACGTGGGCCCTGTGAAGAACTCCAACTTTCAAACAGCAAAATAGCTTTTGCTGCAGTGCTAAACACTGCGATGAACTCCACATCCACAACACCTGACGAGATTGCTATTTTTTGTAGGGTAAAAAGCTTCCAATCAGCAAATAAGAGTTCCTGCTCACAAAGCCTGAAGAATTATTTTTGTCTTTCAAGACATCTAGGAGGTGCATAAAAAAATCATTCACAGAACATGCATCTACCATGATTTTTGATCAGCATTGTATTATTATGTGCATAGTCCTATTGGTTTCAGCTAGCGCCTGGCAGACTCTGATCCTGATTAACCGCTCAGCATCAAGGACCTGAATTCGCAGATTATCTGGTGTTGCATCAAGGCTCAGAGCATTTGGAAGCTAAATTGGCTTCACACCTTCCTAACCTCAGCATTCACCGCACAAAACTTTTCTAGCTAGAATCGTGAGCTCTTATGAAAAGACTTTGCACCTACCATCAGAGCACTTCAGAGATATTAATTCATTCAAGCTCATAATACTCCTGTGAGACAAGTGATGTTGTGATCCCCATTTTATTGGCACAGAAATAGAGGTGATGAACAGTCATATTTTTTGGACATGGGAATGCGAGGAATCACTGCGAGAAACGGCAATAAAGCTAACATCTTCTAGCACCCAATCCGTGCCTTCAACCTTTATAAAGTCTATCCCCTTTAAATGATGCAGCCAAAAGAAAGAAGATGGGTTTCATTCTGATAACCCTCCCGCCTCTTTCACGCACTGGAGCCGCAGAACCACATCTTGATTTTGTACCCACACATTATGCAAAACTCCCGATTGCTCAGCTCTCGGCACTTATGTGCCAACGCTGAGAAGTGTCTCCTGCCAACTGGAACTGGCGTGCTATTGTTATTAATCATCTGTACATGCCACTGGTTCACAGGAACTATCTGGAGTATTTTATTTATATGAAGCATCACACTGCAAATGCCCTCTTTTCTCTGTGGCTGACCATCTCCTCTGCCTATACATATACTCTATTTTTTTCCATTAAACAATCAGATTATACCTCTCATTCCCCTATTCACTAAAAGTATGTGGCAGAGAGACAGCAGTTTCTTGCTTCTGAAAAAAATAAAAATGCTTCTATTAGAGACTCTGCACAAGAAAGACCAGGTTGTGAAACAGCAAGGCGGGATCGCACTGCAAAGTAATCCACTGCTGAGATCACATCTTACGGCTCAGAAAATGGGATATGGCAATGCTGTATGGAGAGTTTGGCTGTTCAGCTCAAATGATAAGAAACTGCACAAATGGTAAGAAACTGCACAGGTTTATCTTTGAATTGCTACTACAAATCCCTGGGGTCAACCAATCCTTACCCCAACACCTCAGTCACACCACTGTTGTGAAAAAACACTCACCTGCTTTGAGGCTAAAGGCCAAATTGTGACTTCTTTCATTCAAGTGAGCTACTGGATATGACCTGTCCTGCAGGAGACCCAAGGGAGGTCTAAGCCAGGGCCAACGTGGGATCCAGCCATGCAGGGGACAGAGATACACCAACTTAATTTGCTCCAGATGCAATTTAGCTCCATCACCTTGGGTGGACACCCAACCTTGCAAGCCCTTCTGGAGGCTGTAAGCAAACCAGTCTGGTGTGCTGGTGAGACTGGTGGCCCTGTGACACTCAAGTCTGTGGCATGGACAAGCCCTTAAAGCCTACAAATTATCAGGTCTTGAAGTGATAGTTTTACAATCAAGACCCTGCTCCCTTTGTGTCCCCCCAAAATCTGGCGTCGTCTCTGCAGCACCAAAGCCCCCAGGGGAATCAACATTCCCAAAAGTGTGAAATCCTCAACAAGGGGAAAATCTCTGTGCAGACGAGAAATGTTACCTGGTCAACCTCCAAAGCAAACCTTGCATTCACGGCGTAGACTTACAGCATGAGGATTTGGTCCTCTTTCAGAACAGTTATGTTATGCCAAAAGGGATGTTTGCTGACAGAAAGCAGCTCATGGAAACTCAGAATAAAAGGAGGAATTCTGATGCATGCGCCCCCGTGAAGAGATGTGCATGATGAACAGCCTGTTGTCCTCAGGCGTTGGTGGGTTTGTGGTTGACTCCTTCCTCCACTATACACAAATGGATATAAATAATGGCCGTGGGACAACATTGAGGTCTTCTCCCCAGGTGCTGTTGACCTTGTTCAAGCCATAAGCACTCTGGTTTGCGCTGCTGTAGAGCACCTCCAACAGCAGAGCTAAATATCATTTAAGTCTACAGTACTGACAATAAGTAACAGCAATGTATCTGTGAGTCCATTATATCATATTCTCTTATTTACTGTAAATGGATAATTGCAAAACTGGAAAGCAGCTTCAGAGCTGAGGCTGCACTGAGGATTCCACTTAAAGCAAGGGCTCAGCCTCTTGGTTGTTTAGTAATTTTATAATAAAACGCAAGAGATTTCATGGTTCCACTGTTAGTTGAAAATGAATGCAAGGCAGGAAATGAGGAAGGGCTTCACTCTGACAGTCGATTTCTCTGAATTTTACATGAGTGAAGCCAGAATAATTGGTCCAGAATTTATAATGCCATCGCAAAAGACCATCTGCACTGTACTACGGGCAGTGAGCCTGTCTGCAGGGCACGGGAAAGAGAACCAGCCCCATCTTTCCCCACAGACACATGCTGCTGCTAGCCTGGAAAGCAAGGTCCCGTGCTGACCTGCTGCGTGGCTGACAGTGGTAAAGCATCTTCCATAGGGCCCTCTGCTAACAGCTCCGGTGGTCAGTTTTCTGCAGCAGAGACATCTGACTGCTACGAGCGCAGTTATGACCTCCAAATCGTTGCACAAAGGCCATCAGCTTGGGATGGCTGCTGTCCCCTGCCAGCCCAGGGCAGGGTGCAATGATTCGAGAGACGAAAGGTTCGATACCCCAACCCCGGGCTCCCTTTGACTCAGCCCTTTGTCCTGTGGATGTATCGATAAAACAAATGAATTGCGCTTCACTGAATCGGCACAAATGCGCTATGCAAAGAAGCAGCTTGAAGCTCAAAGAGCAAAATCTGCAGCTAAGGACACTAATGACTCAGCCTGGTTACTCTGAAAGCAGCTTTTGTGGGTGGTAAGAAATGGATGCAGGCACCGTAGAGCCTGACAATGATGAAAAATAACCCAATGCACTCCAAGAGTTTGTACTTGATATGAAGAAAAACAGAATTTGTGCATATTTTTCCCACATTTCTGCAAGATGGAGTTATTATTGAGCCAAATTCTGATGAAAACTGAGCTTTATGTTCTTTTGTTACATGAATTCATTTTATTTTTATAAGTTGGGTCAAGTCAAATACGGAGCAACTTGTAAAAGCAGCATACAGAGTTGAAGCTACCATTTTTTTATGTATTCTGAAAAAACTACGTACTGAAATTCTACTGGACATTCACTATATGCTTTATACAGACAGCCCCTGGCCTGAGGAATCTGCACAGCAAATAAATGCAAACAGACCAAAATAAATGAGACGAGAAGGTCAGATGAACGTGGGAAGATTAATGGGAGTGAGGTGGGCGGAATTTTGCTTTTAGGAGGCAGCTGTATGGGAGGAAGGTAGAGCTCAGTCCTGGGGGTTGGAGGCAGGACAAGCAGATTTCGGTACAAACACTGGAATCACAGGAGGAGCAAGACATGGTTTTCTGAAAGACACTTTACACTCTACACCTCTTCCCCTCCAGCATGTGCGCAAAATGAACTAGACCTGTCCATGGACGTGAGGACCTTTTCCTTCCTCCTACCACTTGTGCGTGAGCATCCTGTAATGGTTGAGAGGGGCTGCACCAGCCCTGCACAAAGCTCTGGGATTTCAGTTTACCAAGGATCTGCCATCAGGCAAAAGATTCCCTCGGTCTGCACATGGGCTACGGCACTGGGCAACCTGGCACATCCCTTGTGTGCAGCCTGGAGCCACCCTGGGCATCTTGGATGGGTCCCGCAGAGCATCCCTTCAGCCACTGTAGCCTCGTAAAGGTGGTAACCATGACTTCTACAGAAAGCTTGCCCAAGGAAGATCACAGAGCAAGGCCTCATTTTCTGATCCTTGGCTGTAAGTTTACACTTTCCAAAGATGTTCAAATCCCACCGAAAACATAAAGGAAAGACAGCTGAAAATTGCTGGCTGCTGAGTGATTGCAGTCTGAAGACTCCTCTATGTATAAAGGAGGGAAAATATTCTTCATTGCAAGCTTATGGATCTCACCAACCCAGGGATGAGATTTGGGGTCAGGCAATTTCATGTTTCACAGACAAGTGCTCAGAACTCTAGCAAGAAAATGACCTCTGTGCCAAAAAAAAAAACCCAACCCACAAATACCTATTCAGCCAGTGCCAGGAGGGCTGTACGGGCTCCGTGCACTGATGTGTTTAACTACTGCAGTGAAGCAAGAGCTGGCTCCTGCTAAGTACTGGCAAAAAACTTTCCCTGGTATCCACTTGTACTGCCAGAGCTGAGCGCAGAGGTTTCCATTTCCACTCCCGGGAGACGCAATGGGGCATACAGCCGGGCCGAAGCAGGGAGCTGGCACACAAAGTCCCTGCCCTGCAGACAGAGATTATTTTCTTTTCCAACATATCTATAAAATCTGTTATGTGGGGACTTTTTTTTTTCTTTTTTGCAATTGCATTTTATATTAAAAATAGACCTCTCGATGATGTTACAGTACTCGTTAGCAGAGGTTGTTAATAGCTTGCAGCATCTCAGACATGAGAATGTTTGATGGAAGGGTTGATGTTCCCAGCACCCCTGCCCAGGAGCCTGAGTACATGGACACATTGAGATGGTCTAATCCAGCTCTTGTCCATCAGGTAGCTACCACCCACTTACTGCAGCCCATTCCCATTCAGTGGGAATTTCGCCTTTTTCTTTGATAGGAAACAGCACAAGGCTACCAGTCTGGGTCTTCACATCCCATGAAGCAGCAAGAGAGGTATTTCAACAAAATAAAAAAAAAATGCTTTGTGAGAGTTTTGTACCTCAGAGGGATGGAGGAGATGCAGCCCTGGGATATGAGGCTTGCTATCCCGCACCACCCTTGTGACAGCAGTACAGCGGGGGAGCCCCCAGGCAACTATTTGAGGTCTGATGGCAAACTCATCCTGTTACAGATGGCTGAGCAGCCTGCGCTCAACTCACAGGGTGTCATCTCATTCTTGTGCCGTGCTGGGTAGGAACAGCAGGAAGAGCAGGAACAGTTTTGGGGATCTGAACTTGGATTTGCAGGTTTAAACTGAGTAAAATTAACTTTGGGCTGTAGATTAGGGATGAATGAGTCCTCCCTGGCACCCTGCAAGACGTATGAGTGCCCCTGGGGAAGCATTAGGATCCCCCTCACTTGAGCAAATTTTGACTGCTTTGGACACAACGATGGAGAATATTTTGCAGGGAACAATCCTGTGGGTGGAAGGGATGATCTCATAGGTCTTTTCCATCAGTGATTTCCAGGATTTTTGTGCCTCTGACATAAAACCCAAAAATAGCAACATTAGTCTAGGTCAAGATAACACTAAAAGCGTGTGGTTAGTTTTACATCTGTCCAGGAGTAGATGTGCTATACAGAGGTTTATGAGTCATTCCCAGACACCACCCTCGGAGTAAGCCCTGGAACGAGGGCTTTACGTCGGGTTGATGGGAACCCAGGGCTTGCAACACAGTGACCGTAGGTATAAAATCTAGCACAGACACTGCACAAGCAGGAAAACTTGACAAAATGAGGGCTTAGCAAAGCCTTCATGCTGCCGTGCTCTCCCTTGATAACTGCTCCTACCATTTCTGACAGTTTTGGGAAAGCACAGGCACGTACATGGGCTTGAGCCCCAACCTCATGGGCCTGAGCATGCATGCCACCAGCCGGGTCCCTGAATCCAACACCAGAGGCTTAGAAACACTCATGTTACACATAACCTCATAAGCAAAGTCATGGGAAATGTGTGCGCACTTAACCTCACCTATCCCAGCTTAATCACCTCTCCTCTCCCGCTAAGCTCATTTCCCAGCAGTTGCCCCTGGTTAAGAGGACACCCATGGCCCCTACGAGAGCACAGCTGAGGAAAGGTGACTTATTGAACAACAGCACCCTGACTGCACATGCAAGAAATTGCTTTACTTTGCAGCACCTCACGTTATTTACCCACCAAACGGGGAACAACTCGGTTTTCCCATCTTGAAATAAGGGCAGGGATACTTGTCTTTACCATGCGCTGAAACTGAAAGAAGGCACCTCTCCAGAGCACTCAAGGAGTCACCGCAGCACATGGTATAATGGTAGTCACTGGAGAGCCGTGCCCCGGTGGATTGTGCATCGCAGGTCATTAACTAATCCCCTCCATATGTACAAATAACTCTTATTATTATGAAAGGAGTTACAGACACATCAAGGGAAAACCAGACCCCTCAGGGAACAGCAACCGCTGTCTCACTGCAGTTTTGTGGCTAATACAAATGGCAAACATTAGAGGGGACCGAGGCAGATCAAACAAACTTAGCCTTCGAGTGCAGGCACCGAGAAAGACAGAGAAAGCTCAGTGAGTTTTCTCAGGTGTCATGCAAATGCTGCCCCAAACATATACAAATGAGAAAAATGTTTATTGAAAGCATTAATCCACGTAAAACATGATAAAAATGCACTTTTACCACCTGCCTTCAGTTGATGTGTTTATTACACGGGGATTTGAGGCAGCGTCAGCACTGCCCACTCCTGCAATTCCTGGTCCTTTATCGAATACCCTGGCTCTTGGAGCCAACCATCCCACAAGGCTTTCCAAGAGGGGTGGGGAGAAGTGGGATGGAGTGCTGCTTTCTTTTCTTTTCTGTTTTTCAAATAAGCTTCTGACCTCTACCAAAAAAAAAAAAAAATATGGAAATCTAAGTTGCATAACCTAGAAAGTTAATTTCAGTATTAAAAATTTAGATTTTTTTTTTTTACATCTTGCAATTTTGAAGGCATGAGTCTGAATACTGAGGATTGCCCTGATTCCTGGAAAAAACTTTCATTATTTTTCTTTTTTTCTGTTTTTTCTTTTTTTTTCTTTTCTTTTTTTTTTTTTTGATAGAGAGGAGCCTTACCGGCAAAATCTTTCTCAGCGGTCCGAAGTGTTTTGCTCTAGGCTTTTGGGCTGGATCCTCCTCTTGAGAGGTTTCACAGCTGAGTTCTGCTTGTAGTTCATCCTTTATCATTACATCTAAACATGATCTCACCTCCTATGGGCAGTGGCGGACTCGCCACCACAGAGATACAGGGCTCATTTTCCTATCAGCTGTTTTGCGTTTGAACAGCCTGCATATACAATATTGCATTTCCACCTAATGCTGACTCACTGGTTGAGTTGTTTGCAGCCCCAGAGGCTCAGTACTAAACCCTCCTTGCTCGCTGATGCCCTGATGTGGGAGAAGCCAACACCCCCAGCACCCATGGCTGATGAGGAGGACACCCAACGAGACCCAACACCGAGCCGGCAGCTTTGTCAGTCCCTGACAGCCGGCAGACTTTACGTGCCACTGCAGCTCCTGCCTTTGAGTCATCCCTGTGCTTTACATACAACGTACAGGCTGATGCAAGTTTATGTAACCGCACACCCGTCGGGTTTAGTCACCCTCTCGTCACGGCATACCCACACACCCCACACAAACCTTTCTACATGCTCCGCAAAATCCATGCAGCTTGGGAAGTCAGGGCTGGGGTCCAGCTCGCCCCATCCCAGGCACGAGGGCAGCACACAGACTATTTTTGCTGGGGATGGGAGGGTTAAGTTCAGAAACAGGCTGACTCCGAACACATTCCCCGGATTGTTTTGAGGATTGAGAGGAAAACAAGTATTCCTTAGAGAAGGGCTGCCAATTCATCTCACGGTTTGCTAAATGACCTCTGCAAGAGATCTTAATCTGGTTTTTAATAGGTTAGGCAAAGAAATCTCATCTGTGGGGGCCAAGGCCAAGTTGGAGGGAGAATTAAAACGCACCTCAGACGGATAGGCAGAGGGGTCCCTGGAGATCGTCCCGCCTTTGGAGATACTGCAGTCTTTTCATTTATGAAATGCATCCATCCTGGGGGACTGCATCCATCCTCAGGGACCTAAGCTTATCAGCCACCATTCAGGTGAAGCTTTGCCAGACCTGTGTTTGCAATTCAGCAAGGGAAAGACTCAGCAAAGCCAAATACTGAGTGGTGGAGAGTCCAGGAGTTTTCTGGGTGCCCATCTCCCACCACAAGCTCCAGGGCTGGGGAGACACCAGCCCCAGCTCTGCTGAGCAAAGCTCAGGCTTGGTACAGCACAATTTGTGTTACACAAAACAGCACGGTTGAGTTTCTTTTTCTAAAAAGGGCAGAAAATATTTTTCTTCCAAGATTCTATGTAACGCTTCCTCTACTGAATGCACATTTCAAGCTCCTGTCTTAGTGTAAATCTGCTCAGCTCCATGGGGAACAGGAGCACTCCGCTGGCTGGCACCAGCCTCTTTTGTCTTGGGGAAACCAAGTTTGGGTAATCATAATTTGCCTAATTAAACTCTCCTTGTTCTTCCATTGGAAGACAAAGTTTTTCACCTCTTGCCACAACCTAGAGATAAGCAGGGCAGTGTTAATCATCTGCCTCCAGCGCACTGGGCTGAATTCCTGTGCTGGACAAAGCAAGTCTTGTACGTAGTCTGGGACAAGTGTAGCCATCAGATTCAATTCTAGATCCTACGATCTCATTTCCAATTCTGTGATGCTACATATGGTTCCTCTGTAGTCTTAAGAGACTACCAATTAACTAAACAGTCCCCCCATTCTATCCCTGCCCACTGCACCTGGGCCAGAGGTACCATTTCATTTCACAGTCTGGACACCAAGGCATAAAGAAACTAAGATTTGCTGCATCCCCCACAGAATTAGAGTATAAATCCTATGGATTTGTGCTGGTGCTCCCAGCTCAGGTGAAATCTTCAGTCCCATAAGGCCTTTTCTCAGTGTGTCAAACTGAATTCATGGCAGAGCCATTACCAACGTCCAAGTCAGCCAAAACCTGGAGCTGAGAAGTAATGACAGAACCACCTCCCAAAGTCAAGTTAGATGAGTAAGGAGCATCCACAGTGGAAGGCTCTATATAAATAGATACTGTGACATATTGCTTTCTGGAGGGTGACAATCCCTCGCCATGGTTAGGACATGGTTAGAAGATCGGGTGTTGCACTGTTTGCTGCACCCTCTGCTTTTGAGGCAGAGCCTGCAGCTCTCCGCGGAGCAGCAGTGGGGTGGCCTCTCCAGACATGGGGGGCTTTGCACAGGAACAGCTCCTGGAGTGAGTAGAGGACCTCATCTCCATGGTGAAAAGCAAACGGGCCTCCCGCTCCCTACCAGAGCCGAACACGCGTCCTAGATTTGACACACGCTGCGCTCTTCAAACTCTCATTCATACGGCTGTTTCCCGAAATAGAGCCACCATGACGCATTCTTGAGAGCGGGGCCCTGGTGTTATTTCCATCATGGGACGAGAGGCACCCACCACAGGATTCATCCACCCGCAACACACAGATTGACCCACAGAGGCTACATGGAGGCAAGCTACAACAAAACATCAGTGTCCTGCAGTGTGTGGAGAAGACAGGTCCAGGCATGGCCATGAGGAAGCCACCAGCAGCAGACAGGGAATCCCCTCTGCCCCCATGGGAGCCGTACTTTTATGTGCATTTCTCAAGGCAGCTCAGAAAAGCACACACAAAAACGAAGGTTCCCATGGGAGAAGAGATGCCAGAGCAATCCAGAGCCTCATCAGGTCAAAGTTGTGCAGTCTGCTTATGCGACAATCCGACCCTAAGGTAAAGTAGAAAGAAATGCCACACTTGCATGACTCATTAGTTTATTATAAGCAAGCTGACTCGTACAGGAGGGCTTCCACCAAAAACCAGACAGCTGACGAAGGTCTACAGGCAGCCAGATATCACACGCTCAGCACTCGGGGTCAGAAACACCACGCAGGTTAGAGGGATTCAGGAGGCCTCCCACCCCCTCAACAGAGCCGGGAGCTTCAAATTTGGACTCCTACAGCCTCTAAGGATATCCCCAACCTCAGCATCTCAGCCCTTGCAGGGAGTGAGGGCTGCCAATACAAATGGCTGCAAACTGAGGGGAGGAAAGTAAAAACAACAGGGAAAGCCAAAGGAAAATGCTGAGTTTCCTGGAGGCTTTCCATCCCTATCTGCTTGGCCTGGTGGACGCCAAGTCCTC
Source organism: Burhinus bistriatus (assembly GCA_013397275.1). Lineage (NCBI taxonomy): Eukaryota > Metazoa > Chordata > Aves > Charadriiformes > Burhinidae > Burhinus > Burhinus bistriatus. Next base: position 71,052 of record VYXH01012426.1, on the reverse strand, counting down.
TGATCGAACCCAGAGACAGTCAAGTGGGAAATGAGATGCCTCTCACCTGGAAAAACATGTCAGAACATTGTAATGCCAATAAAAAAACACCCATACCCACACTTACTCTTTCTCTCTTGCATTTATTGGCCAAGGACCCTAGCATCACACCAACAATGGCCAGGAGTGCTGCTATTCTCCTGCTCTACATAACAAACAGCCACCAAGGCCATTCACCACTTGCATAGCCACAAAGCAAAGGGGTCTCTTCCATAGCTTGGTCTTGGTCATCCTGAAATGCTGTCCCCGCCCTAGCCACTGTAGACAACCCTTCATAATGCTGGTCTCCTTCTGCTTCCCAGTGTGGTTGCTAAGCGGCACCAGAGCCCACAATCCTCTCCTTGCTGTTCACTATTAGCACACTCTATTAAGAGCTTTCTCATCAGGAAATTGCTTTCCTATCTGTATTAAAATTAGTTTTGGGGTGGGCGGATTTCTAATGGCTTCGGCATTAGGCAGAATTCATATGTTTGCTTTTTGGATTTGACTGAGCATCAAATTGATTTGTTTTAGGAGCCTCTACAGCACCCAGTCAGCATGGTACCAAAATCCTGATTTATTAAGGAATCAGCTAATGCCCCTTTACTACATATATATGGTATACATGCGCTACAGTGTAGTGTGGGGGTGAATGGACCTAAATGCACACCATATTGGCTTCTATGAATGTAGTAGAATTACCTCCGTAATACACACCTCTTGCTTTTCCCTGGTCAACCCCACACTGGGGCTCTGTGACTCCCTCCCCATGAAATTCTTTCTCGCCCTACCCTTTCCACACACTATCTCCACTGTACCTGGGGCGTTGCATTTACCTCCACACTATCCTAGATGCTCTGTCTTTCTCGTATTGATAAATAGGGCTCTTTTCACAGCCTTTCTCCTAACACATCCATCCTCATTTCCTTTCTGTCCTTTAGGGAAATAAGGGCAGGATTATTTTAATTTGCATGGGACCGTTGTGGAAAGTAAAGCTGATGAGAAGGCAAATTATGCTGCAGGGCATCAACAGCTACCATCATCTAGTAGTTTGATTTTTAGATAAAGACCAGCTGCTGGCCGGTCACAGATTACAGAAGCTCCACGCATCTCCCCATTTACCCCTTTTGATTGTTTTCCGTTACAATCAGTAGATTTCTGCATACTAAAAAGATGTCCTTGGCTTGGAATGATACAGTTTCAGAAGTTATCAGAGCAGAAGACAGCACACAGACCCAGAAATACCATCAAGGTGAGGGTTTCACATTAGGAAAATAAAAAATGTCATGTTGGGTGAGATCAGTGGTTCATCCAGCCCAGGACTGTCCCCAGCAGAGACCCTCTTCAGGGAGAGCAGGTGAGCCTGGTGTCTACCTTCAGTCTCTTCCACTCTTATTCTTCTTAGCATCATAGACCCATTGTCAATGAATTAGTCTAATTCCCTGTTGAACCTGCTGAAATCAGGAGGTTCACCACCTCCTAGGGCAACATACTCCAGAAGCTCACTACCTGCCAAGTACAAAAAAATACCTCCTTTCAGCTGGATTACTTTCTTTCCTTTCTTACTTTCAGCTGGATACTTTATTTTCAGTTAGATTAAAATCACTGGATATTAATCCAACCACCTGCTAGTTTCAACATACCCCCCACCTGCCCTTTCCCTGCTGAAGTCCCAGCCCGTGCAATGTCCTCATAAGGAGGTGCTCCATCCCTTCACTCATTTTCGCTGCTCTTCTCTGGACCTCCTCTACCTCCGTCCTGAACTGCACACAGCATTGTCCTGGCACGGGTGCACCAAACCTTCCTACAGTGGCAACATGGCACCCCACATCTTGTCCGCAGCACCCTCCCTGACCACACACAGGGGTTGGGTTGCTTCTTTGGATGTCACTGCACACAGAGCGGGTGACTGCAAACAACTGCCAACTGTGACTCCGAGATCTCTCCCCTAAGATGTAACTCCCAGTTCTTGAGTTCAACATCATGAAGGCATGGTTTAATTTTCCCTTGATGCATTACCTTACATTTATCTACACTGAAGCTAATGTGCCCCCTTTTTGACACTCAGTCACTTTTATGAGGTCTTTCTGGAGTTATTCACCATCTGTGTGGCATCTGACTACCAAAAGGAGCTTGGCTTCATCTGCAAACCCAATTTTCTGTTTACATTTGACCTGCCATATTTTACAGCCTTTCCCATTCTCTTCATTTGAACAAGTTTTCCATTTCTCAGATGCCAACCATCTCATGTGATATGCTGTTTAACTTTCCTACTGAGTCTGCAGGGGATTTGAGGAACAACTTTGTTTTCTTTTCGAATTGCAGCACACGTTTTATCTTAGCTTCTAATACACTATTATTAATAGCCTCCAGGCTGCATGCAGGTTTCTTGCTTTGTTGAACTGCTCCTTTTAAGGTCTCCCTCATATTTACCTTGTCCCTCTCTTGAAACCAAATATCCCCATATGGGATTTGTGTGTCCTGCTTTTTCCTGCTATGATGTTAAATCTAATTGTATTGCCCTCGCTACTAGTGAGCTCTCCAGCTAATGCCTCTTGGATCAGGTCCTGCACACCACTTCAGATCAAATCCAGAATAGCATCTTTTCTTACAGGATCTAGGATTAATTGTTTTAGGAAGCAACTATTTGCTCCATCCAAAACTTTCTCAATACACCTCATCCTGACGAGGCATTGACCCAACCTATTTATGGATATTTGAAATCTCCCGCTATTAATACCTGTCCTAAGTTTGCTGCTTCTTTAATCTCTCTTGATATTTCCTGGGTTGGGGGGAGATGACAGGGAGTCAGTAGTACAATCCTAGTACTATACTTATTATTAGTCAGGATTTCCACCCACGAGGATACTATAGTGCTTCTCTCTTCCCGTAACACTTCTATGCTCTGTACTTTGTATTACCCTTCCTTGCACTGTCACTCCTCCGTCTATACATCCTACTCCAGCATTCCTGTAAAGCTGGTAGCTTGGCAACACTGCATCCCTCTAATTATCTCCTTTTCACCAGGCCCCTGGGGTACTTGCTATGCCACCATTGTCACTTGACACCAAGCCCTCTGCTTCCCCTAACTTCTTTTTTCAGGCTTCCAGCACTGAGGTATGAGCACTTGTACGTTTTGTCATCACTCCAGCACTTTCTGAATGTGCACTGAGCATCAATCACATCCAGCTCACAGGATGCACCAGTCCAAGCCAGGTGCTTCTCTGTACCTTCTTCCCAGCTCCCAGTTTGAATGCTCTTCTGTGACCCTTTTATTTTTAAGTGCCAGCAGTCTTGCTCTAAATCCTAATCTGTTGACACAGATATGGTCCATCTACAGGTCGTTCCTGTTTCCCAAAGTTCTCCAGTTCCTGAAGACCCAAAGCCTACCTCTGACTGACTGTGCCATCTTGTCCAAGATGAGACTACAGATTTTTGCACACCTCTCCAGCTTCACCTGTGGTATTGGCAGTGTCTCAGAGGGTGCTACCATGGAGATCCTGGACTCCAGTTTCCCACATAGCAACCTGAATTTATCCTGCAGAACATCCCTCCCACGCTTCCCCATGTCCCCAAGACCAGCACGGACTGTCTTGCTCCTCCCCTGCATCAAGCAGGAACTCATCTAGACACCCATGATATCTATTGTTGTGCTCCACAGGCATGTCCCCATGGTAATCTTCTCAGGTGCCACAAATCCAGCTCCGTCTGCATCTGATAACTACATCTGCCACTGGCATTGCTTGCTTCTTCCAACCCTGGGAGAGCCCCTCTACTATCAAAGCATTGTTGGTACAAGAAGATACTCACATGTAAGGGAGGTGATACCTGAGAGGTGAGGTCCCTCCACACCAGCAGAGCATCCTGCTCTCCTGAAGGCTCCTGCAGCGAGGCAAAATGCCATACCAACATCCTCTTTTCACCTCTCTGGCCCTGTAATTACAACACTCAGGGTTTTTCATGCAGTTGTTTCTTCTATAATTATATTCTTCCATCTCTTTATCAATCATTATGGTTAGATACAGGACTAAAGTCCCAAGGCTTAGGTCTGGATTCATACCTAGATCAAACAGAAGAGCTATACTGTCGGTTCCAGATTAATATTCAAATTTCCCCAACGGTCAGGCAGATTTGAAACCGTTATTGCTACTTCCTTCCAAAAAGGAAGACAATTTTGAGTGGGTATATTATTCTACATTTTCTGGATATCTACAGCTGCCAAATGCAGTTTAACGCAATAGCTCTGTACTCCACTTTTACCAATACTATATCAGTTCAACTTTTTTTTCTACTGTCTTTCCAGCAGGAGAGAAGAAATAGGCCTCATGTGACAGAAATTAGCTACATGATTTGTACTACTAGGAACCATGCAGCTACAACTTGAACAGACTACATAGAATACATAGAATAGTTGAACCGTAAGTGGACTCGCTTAATCTGGGTATCGGAGCCCGGGGGCAGAGCGCTGGCTTTGCTATAGGTTTATAAAGTTGTAAAATACAGCGTAGTTATGGACTACAGGCTGAGTATCTGCTCGCTGAGTTGGATGGTAGGGGAAGCTCTTGTCAACGCTCTCTCAGTTTCAGCCCCTAAGCACAGCCGAAAGTCTCTCCTTGAAGGCCTGGTCTTTGCAATCAAATTAAACAGTGTTGAGTGGGCAGCAGGACCGTAAGTTACTGTGGCAACAGAGACCAAAAACAGACTCTAGGTAGTAGTCTGCTCACCCATGACAATTTTGTGCAGCATCTGCCAGGTGCCTGAGTTCCTTTTAACATGAAGGAAACCTCTCTGACAGGTACCCATGACTTCTTCATTAAAAAAAAACACAAAACAAAACAAAATCAGTGTTGTCCATTCAGGAAATTCAGCACGTTTAAGAGCGAGTGAGTTACATCATCCCTCAGCTCTTCCCAAGATGCTCTCCCAAACGGCACGTTGTGGTGGTTAATGTAAAAGGAAAACCTGACTGAAGGGAAATCATCCAAAACTCTAGGCATCATTGACAGACCCTTTAAGAGAAATGCAGTAACACAGGAGCTACAAGACTTACATCATCCAAACCTCTCCTCCTCACAGTATTTTTGTCACCTCTCATATAATCCATAGAGACTTAAATCCCCACAATGCAAGACATGCTTGATTCTCTCCTGACAAGAGTCCCTGGATACCAGAGGAGCAAGTTTTGTTAATTCTGCTCAACAAGTGGCTCTACAAAGCATGTGTGAGGAGGTAAAGAAACACTCTACCCAACTATGCGGAGTACGCCACATTTCATGAAGTGCACCTGCAACTAAAATCTCTATAGCAATCCCAATGAGACAAGAAAGAGGCTCAGATAAAGGATCTTGAAGCGCTCTGGGGAGAAAAACAACAACCTGACTACAAAAGTCACCAGCAAGTGACAGACCTCAACAGACAAGTCATTAACGTCCCCAGTGACTGTCTCTGCCTATTAGTATAAGCTGCATTAGGGTGAACAGAGCTGTAGGGAAGTCACAGAGATTAACTAAAAATAGTCAAAGAGCCACGGAGGAACAGTCTTGTTCTAAACTCTTTATGCAACTTAAGATAAAACCGACCCAGATGACCAGGCGACCCGTGTGTGAAGTAATTTGGCAGCTTCCCGTCACTAGGGAGGATGAACTCTGCTGCTGGTAAACACACAATAACTTTCACATGCCACCAGAGTCCAGCCACGGTCTGGAGGGGGCCAGCTGGGGGGAAAGACTCTTGTCTTGTTCCAGCCCAACATATACAAGAGAAAATCCGTTTATTTAGCGAATCATTCATTGGTTTCAGTGGGGAGGGAGGTTAAAGCATTATTTGTGATTCTCTAAAACCACTTGCTTTTAATTCACTGCCTAATCCTCAGGAGGCATGTAAACCAGACATTTTTTTACATAGAAATAAAAGAGGCCATTCAATTACATTCAGGCTGTGTTGAAAACAAATTGGAACAGTACGAAAGAGCAGACACTGCCAAATAAAGGAAATCTCTTCCAAGTGCAAGGCCACCAGTTAAACACAGCCCAGAGAGCAGTCAAGGCCCACTCCTACAGGTGCCTCCCCATGTTCTCCATGTGCCACGCACCCAAAAAGCACATCCGTGTTGTACACGTATGCATAGATTACAATATGTTCAATGAGTGTAAACACATTGTATTTGCAGTAAGAGAGGGAGACCACGTCCAAGTCAAAAACACCGATCGGCTAAAAGCATCTGCTGGATTAAAACTCATCAGATCAAATATAAAGTATGAGCTAATTAAATGTATGTCCAACTTGGTAGCACTGTATGATACTACTGGGCATTCATACAGATAACAAGACTAAGCAGAGTTATGGCTAATGATTAAACATCTTTTTTGAATGCATATTAGAGGTCATATCCAGAGCTTAAGCCAGTCTTTGAAGCATAAGAAATCAAAAAGGACCTGCAGTAAGGTATGAGGGTGGAGGGATCATACCCCACACATGTGCTTTCTATGCCTCCCGACACAGCATTTGGTGGAGGCCACTGTCAGGAACAAGGAAAGAAGAGAGACAATGCTACTGAGACTGCATTGTCAATGAAATGCATACATAAATAGCAACAGAAATTATTAGGAAATTATGTGCAGGGTCAGGTCCTCACCTTCCCCTCCTCTCTCACTTGCTCAGGCATGCATTTACAAGTTCCTTCCTACTACAGCTACACGTACAGCTTCATACTTCATCACATCTTTAAACCTCTTTGATCTGTGTTTGAAAGGGTGAAATTTAGGAGGATGGCACCAGGGAGAAAATCTTTCTTGCCAAAGACCATTCTTCTGAAAGCCCAAACTGCTGCCGCCGCTGCTGGAATCAGAATGTGCCACCACGAGCCAGTGGTCACACACTGGCTTTCTGCACAGGAACAACAGCTTTGCCCAGCCCTTCTCATTTGGTTTTTATCATCCTGGATAGACTAAGCATGTGTCTCATCAAGAAGCGCTTGACAATGCAGCGTATCTTATCAACTCGGCGTGCATAGCTCAGGATGGCAAAACAGTCGGTGTGAGAGTAAGAACAAGGATTGGGAATAAGGCCCCAGACTCTATTTCTACACATGGCTGAGTCCACACTGGGGGTGGATGGCTCCCTTCTAGCGATCCTGGAAAATGAGAAACCTGGACCTGTAACCGTGGGTTTGGGTATCACAAAACTTGAAACCGCCCTGCGATGGATTTGCTTCTGCACATTTCACTCAGTCTGTCTGCCAATGCAGCACTACAGTGGCTACTGGCCAAATTCTGCTCTCACTTACACCACTGTAAAAATTGTAAGAATAAACTCCATTAAAGTCAGTAAGCCACAGTGAGATTAGATGCTCGTGTTTCAGAAACCAGCCAAAGTTATGCCTTTGCAACTGAGAGCAGAATTTGTCCTTCTTGTAGCATCAAGCCTGGTGGCACACAGCTCACAGTGCTCCTCAGAAGTGTCTCCTAGCCAACTCCAAATTCCACACCCCGTTATCATGTCCTTGCCCACCTCTACCCAACCTGAAACACAGCCATGCTCCAGCACGGGGAGCAGCTGAGACCCCAACATGCACCCCAAGTAGCGTGCATAGGTTTTTTAGGCTCACAAAATGCCTGCTGAATCAAATGGGAGATTAAAATTCCTTGGGACCCATGCAGGCCTGGCACTTAAAAAGTGCCAGGGCAAACCCTCTTTTTGCATTGCTGACAAAAAGGACTTTCCACCAAGATTTACAGATAGTTACATTAATTTGAATTATTCCCTCGACATAAAGTTCCTGCACTGACATTTTTGTCTGCATCCCACAAAAAGAGGAAAATACCACATGGATAAATTGTATTCTTAATATGTGGCTTTCAAAACATGCTAAATCCCTAAAACTGAGCTCAAATTACATAGGCTATGATGAGGTTTTCAGACAAACATAGCCACATGCTTTAATCAACAGAAGGAAAGAAAATACAATGATGTCACAGTCCCGGCTCCAGTTCTTACATTCCCACTCATCTCCTCCTCTGTCTTTGCCCCAGATTAGCCCACCCTCCATTTGTCGCGGTAGAAAACTATGGGCAGCAAACAGCCCTTAGTCATGCAAGAAGTCCTTTTTCCACTGTGAACTTTTGCGCTTTTACCTTCAGCTCTCACAAGCCCCAGGCTGACTCCCGGGCACGTTTCCTTCCCAGGGGGAGGTTGGCATGGGGGTACCCCCAGGGATACCCGAGCCCAGCCAGTGGCACTGCTGACCTCTGTGGGGAAGGATTAAACCATCACGTTGGGGTCTTGGTGCTCGGGGGAAGAGCCATGTGCTAGGTTGGAGGATGCTTGTGCAAAGCCTGGGTGTCCTGGGTGAAGGAAATGTCACTGGATAGGGAATAAAAGCCCTTTGGAGCACGCCAAGGTCCTTTGCACCTCTTTGTTTCATCTGCCACCAAAAAGCTGGTCTTGCCCAGCCTTCAAAAGGGAACTGTGAATGCAGCCCTGTCCGACAGCTCCCTAATGCTTCCCCTCAGGCTGTAACAGAGGAGTCACATGGAGAGCAGGCACGGCTGGATGGGTGCTGAACAGGGACACGGGGCACCAGCGCTGCTGCGAAAGGGGATATTGCTATAAGCTGCAGCCTGGATTTCAAACTTACCTGTATGCAGCATCTCTAGTTATAGACAGGAGAGTAAATTCATCCCTTTACGTCTGGCCATGTCAATATGGAAACACCCGGTCATGCCCTGGGCCATTGACGTTAGCTGTGGGTGGCACGAGCCACGGAGGGCAGGGACCCACGCTGCCATTCTCACATGTGCTGCAGGAGACCAAGCGGCCATGCAGGGAAAACCAGTCTTCGACAACTTCTTGGAGCTCTCCCATAGCGCGTCCATATTCCCGCTGCTGCAGATAACTTCTGCAGTCTACCCACGGCGCAGGACGATGGAGGTGGGGGACACCTCTCCGCCAGCACATGGGTGGATACGTCTTTCAGACTCAAATGCCACCTAAAAAGCTTAAGCGGGGGAGTACGGCATGAAAAAGCAGACCTCTGAATAGCCCGGGCTGAAAGAGCAGGGCAGAGGATTAGCTGAAGACATGGGCAAAGGCCAAACTCTGATTCCCACAATTAAATGGCCGAGAGGAACTGGAGAGTTGGCCAATATGTCTGGCCAATACCTATTAATAATTTCCACGCATGCATCTATAAGAGGGATTACAGGTGGTTATAGCCAACTGCTGCTAGCACGGTGTTGACAGAATTTCTGCCTGGCTATTTTATTTATTATTCAAAAGATCTGCTAATCGTCTATCAACCCTTTGCAAGTTACCTGGAAATGGAAACTTAACACAAATTGCGATCGAATTTTCATAGCAAGCAGCTCTCCTGCAGAATCCTTCCTTGCAGTGAACAACAGCAGACAGCACTTGCCCAGGATTTTTTAAAGTGGATTTCAAAGCAGTTTTGAAAAGAGGAATATCCTGTTCTTTATCCTCAACTATCAGGTGGAAAAAAATAAATTCAAAACAGTTGCAGGGTAAAAAAAAATTAATGAATATTACATTCATTAGACCGTACAGTTTGGAGGCCATCAGAACTAGTTTCAGTTTGGGAAAAAAGATCACAGATTTTAAAAAAAAAAAAAAAAAAATCTTCCTTTTCAAAGCAAGGTTCTCATTTTGCAGCACTCAAAAAGGTTTTAAAAAAAGATTTAACAAACCAGGTGAAATATTTCACTTCAAAAACAGTTTTTACCCAGATCAAAACTTAACAAAAATATCCACCCTGCCCAAATTCCTTGATGACCACTCCATTTTTAGGTTATTTTCCCCCTGAGTCTCCCCACAGAGATCCTCTTTTCTGTCTGGAAATTTTGTCTAAGTGCAAGAAGAGAGAGCTGGCAATTTGTGCAAGACTTTTGGGACATCCAAAATCTCAGAAGTCCTGGTCAGTATGAAATCCACACACGCGGGTCACGTGTATCCATAAAAGAAACCAAACAACCGACGTACAATTTCATCCAGCACGTGAAACCCCAGCTCCAGACAAGTGTAGTAAATCCATCACATCCCAGGTGCAGAGGATATTCTTGGCGCAGCAGACAGAGTGCATGCACAAACATCCCAAATGGAAATAGCAGAGCTTTAACTGGTTATACATGGTCTGTTTAGGGCCTTCCAGGGAGAGGATGGAGTGGTTCTGAGCTGTAGTCATCTCTCTTCATTTTTTATTTCCATTCCTGCATCTCCTTTTGCAGGACATGTCACACTAGGATCATTAAAAACGAGGGGACAGTCTATACTACAGCCTCCTAATTCATACCCAATGGACTGGATTTTTTTTTTATTAAAGATTTAAAAGGGAAAACCATCTGAATCCACCTAATTTCTCTTCTTTCCCAGCTGGCTACTGGGAAAAAAAAAAAAAAAATGCAAAGGGGAATTTTTTTAAAAATTTTTTTCCTGCAAAGCAATCAATTTAATCTGCTTTGAAGAAAAGATTAATTAAACTGAGCCTACAACCAGATCCAGATGAACCAGATCTGACTTCTCAGCACAGGCACCGGAGCAAAGTTGTCTCGGGGTCAGCCACAGCTGCTCTCAGTGCCGCAGCCCGTGCACGAAGCCACCTTCTCCCCGAGAAGATAATTCAATCCCCACTGTTGCCGGTCAGATTAAAAATCAAAACCTCAGAAAACCAGCATGTTTCTGGCTCTCGCACAGCCGAGCGAGGCGATCGCCCTCCCGAGGGATGCCTCCCCGTCGAAGGGAGATGCACAGCAAATCACTGCGGAAGTGCTGGCCCCTGACCCGCAAGAGCTCAACGTGCCCGTGCAGGAAAGAAATACAAAATATAGCAAGAGGCAAGCACTGATGGACGGCGAAAATTACTCCGTTGGTATTTTTTTAAAGACTGCCACGCAGGAGATACCCATGGATCCCGTCCTCTTCCCGTGTCGCTCACTAACTTCAGGAGACTCGGGAGCAGGCTGAATTTTGCAGCCTCTAATCCAATCAAGTCTGCAAAAACAGTCTGTCTCTTCACGTCTGCCTTGTTCAATGTTACAGAAGGATTCAGCTTCTTCAGTTCGCCAACAGCCTCTTCTTTGGACTTATTGCAAATTCTGCAGGGCACGCGGTCTGACACTTGCACTATGCACGTTTCCCAGACTTAAAGGAAATTTTCCTACTTGGACTGGGGAGCAGAAGGTATGGAAAGTGCTCAGAAATTACTGCTGAATCTGGAAAATAACTTTATTTCTCTGTTTGAGCTGCTGCTGTTTAAAAGATGCACGTGTTTGAGCTGTCTGCACTCCCCAGCCCCACGTTACGGGAATTAAACCTTCCCAAGAAATGCCTCACGGGTGGCTGAGCTTGGGCTGTGGAGAGAAGGACCCATGGATCCACGACCTCTGCCACAGGGTTCAAACGCTGTATTTTGGCAGAGCTTTTCCTCTAGTCTTTCAGAATGGTAATTTTTTTTCCTGTTTAAAGAGCAGGCTGTGCTGTAAAGCGAAGAGTTTGCGCTCGACTGGCGTGCGGCACATCTACGCGGCCTTTCACAGACAGACAGGAGATTTTTGGGACGTGCTCCCCGCCAGCTGGACATCGGCCAGCCCTGAACTGGAAACCTTCTAACAACGCGGTCAGAGCTCACACAGCCCTGGAAATGAGGATGCTGAACAGTGCTTCTCACTTTTCTGCAATTCAAGAAAGATCAAACATATTTTTTTCCTTTTTTCCTTTTCTTTTCTCTTCTTTTTTTTTTTTCCTTTTTTCGTTTTTTCCTTTTTCCCTTTTTCTTCCCTTTTTTCCTTTTTTTTTCTTTTTTTCCTTTTTTTCTTTCTATTCTTTTTTTCTCAGGCCACAAAACCATTTTGTGCAGTGATTTTCCTCTAAAGCCACCTAAAAAGCAATTTAAACTCAGCAGATCCAGCTATGACTTGTATTTCCCACACTCTCCTAACCCCCTCCATTTTCATTTGGTTAGAGTTGGGAGCCTGGGGGGGTTGTTCTTCCAATTCTTGTGTGCTCTCACCCTCTGGCCTCCAACCACCCACAAACCCCAGGCAGCATAATACCAATGGAGCAAGGCTTCGTGCAAGAGAGGGACAACAGTAACACAACTTCAAAGCCAACAGGGCACCAGGCAACCAAAACCAGCCATCGTTCCAGCGCTTGACCATCGCCTGGCTGCAGAGGGAGGGAGATTTTGCCAGCTGGAGGATGGTTCAGAGAAAACGGCGCTGAAGAACACCTTGTTGCAGAGCTGGAGTTTCCATTTCCCACCTACCCGTGCCTCCGCCAACCCTCCTCTGCCAAAACCCACATTTCCCTAAAGAAACACAGAGCCAAAGCCATGTTCAGCTGCTTGAGTCTCTGCTTTTGCCGATTTTACCATGCAAAGGCAAAAAACAAACTCTTCCACCAACCACTAAACCAGGAGCAAAAAATTCCTGGTTTTCTGCATAATGACCCAGAAGTAATTTCCAGCAGATTGGCCATGTTGACGTGGAATTGCAGGATCCAAACCACCTTTCAGTGTAAATGCCAACTGAGATAAAGAGCAGGCATGTGCTTTAAAAGCTTATAATCAGTATGTACACAAAAAAAGTATCTCACAACTGCAAAAAGTAATGATGACAGCTATTTTCAAGCAAAGGTAGAGTTAATGTTTAATTACTGCGCATGCTGCTTTTGCAGGGCAGAAGTGGTGGATCACACAATTTCTGCACTGGGTTACAAACCCAGTATGAAATTCTCACAACGGAGGTTTTTCAGGAAAACAGCCCAAGTGGTATGAGTAGGGACACGTGTGGTTTTACTTTTTCTTTGCAAGAGCTTTTTTGTAAATGACCAACATTGAAGGAATGTCTTATTTGTGCCAAATCCAGGGAGAGAGAACGGTGCTATCGCCACCCTCGGAGGACTGAAAAAGGTCATCTTAAGTTTCCAGAGATAATTGGAAGTCTGGCAAGTGAAGCAAAAAAAAGTGAAAAGAATAAAATTAGACCAAATCAAAATAATTTTTACTTTTGCCAGCATTATTTAATGGAAGATTTTAAATGCAATAAAAGGACTGGATCCAACTGAGAAAGAAGAAGCTGCTATACCCATCCCATCCCTGGGTTCCGATCCCGCACAAGCTAAACTGCCATGAATTTAATTGCCTAGAATAGTCCCAGCAACATGCTGCAAGATCAGAAACATGAAATATAACCAGTTTTCTCATGGGTGAATACAGACAAATCACATACCTACATTTTCAAGCTGGCTGTTGATCGAGGTAGCCCAGTCTGAGGTACCTTTGGCCTAATTTCAGATGAATTAATCACCTGCAACTAAGCACCAGAGCTATTAAATGTTTGCTCTCACCTGTAAGACCGTGAACTGGCAGGAAAAAACCCTTATGGCATTATTTATATTACGAGCAGCATTCGCCCAGCTCAGTCCTCCTCAAACCAGTAGATCAGCTTCCCCACCTCGATGCAATGACTCTTGGTCTATGTCAATCTTGGACAGGTTTCAGATGAGGAGGTGTTTCCACCAGCCCCCTCAGTCATGCGGGACTCTGCTCATCCATTCGTCTCTGGACCCAAATATCAGTGTCCAGGGATGCTACTGAGCTGCCTATAGGTATACCATACCTATAAGCCCTTTAATGCCATTTAAGACTCTCATTGCTATTCCACCCAACCTTCAGCTCCAGCAGGGTGCTGATCTCCAGCACATCCAGGGTCACTCCTGCCAGCTTCATGTGGCTGTTTCAGATACCCTGGGACATCCCAAATGACACTGAATGCCTAAATTTAGCCAAATGCACCTAACCCTTGTGGATGCAGTGAATTCCACCCAGCCTCTTTACTGCCTTTAAAAAAACAGTAATTCCTGGAAAATAGCAGATTTATCTGAAAAAGCAGTACTTTTCACAGTCTCTGCAGATCCTGCAATGCACAAGGTCAAGTCAGAACGTGTCCTTTCATCAAGATTTTGAGATCACCAAGTTTTATACAGTCCACCTAAAGCACAGCCTCAGATGAGAATAAACCCAAATTACATGCAAGAAATTGTTTTTGTTCAAGACCCAATTTATTGCCTTGGGTTATACTTTCCGATACAATCCTTTTCTAAGAAAAGCTAAAGCTATCCAAAAATAAAAAACAACACATTTCCTTTGCCTGTGATGGAGGAAAGTTATTTTTCTGAGCACTCAGAGTTTATTTTATTTTTAAAGGATTGCTTGATTAAATAGGAACCTATTAATATATTGAGTTTTCTTACTGCATTTTAAAGGGCATTTCATGAAGGTTGCTGTTCCCTTATTGCAGTTTTTATGGAATCGAGAAAAATATTTATGGTGCATCAACAGCATGCTACGCTAAATAGTTTTTTCCCTCTCACCCTGCCAAGATACTTCTGTGGTGATGTTTTACAAAATGACTTAGCAGTGCTCTGATTCACGCTCCTTGCGGCTCAGTGCTGGGTGGGCGCAGGACACCAAGGGCTAGGCATCTCCACCAGATGTGGGGCTGCCCTGTTCCGGCAAAGCGGTGGTGATACCTGTTGGCATCCGTGTCCCAGCAGGGCTCAGGTCGGATCCACAGCTCCCATCCTCCTCAGCTGCAGTGGTGAGAGAGGTCTCCCACCCAAAACCACGGGCTTTTACAGCTGCTGCCGTGAACTCTAGGTGGGATTGCAAACCTGGTCCCTTGCATTATGTAGAAATGTACAGAAATACAGAGGACAATCGCTCAGGAGGACTGTTCATGGTCACCTTTCAGCAGTCCATACCTACCAAAAAAGCAATTAAGTGCTTAATATTTTGGCTCCTGCTGAAGTCCCTTTGACTTCACACCTCTAACAGGACTTCAGCGTGTGCTTGGGGATAAGCACACACTGCACTATGCATAAGCAAATTAATCACACACTAAGCAGAGTGAAGCTTTAATAAATGTTTTAGCAAACTGTGATTTTCCTTAAATCACTAAGGAAGATTCACTTCAGGAAAATCTCTACGCTCATATGAAAGTGCAGTCATCGTATGCTTTGCTAGTGGAGCAGTGGAAGTGTCTTGTAAGAAGTAAAAAACTGTGCTAATAAAAACTGAATAGAAAGATCCAAATATTGGGACCTTAATTCAGGACAACATCAGTGGTTTGCTAGATCACACTTTATTTGAGAATATCCACATGGTTTTTTGAGCACGGCTGCTCTCCTACCCACGGCCCAGCTGAGTATCCTTTTCCCCCAGGGCTCCTTGCTTATAGCAGCCATCGGTTGAAGAGTGAGACCTACAGCTATTCACCTTCCTTGCAAGCTTCTGAGACATTTGACAGGACATCCATCAGCTGGCACTTGTTCTTCAAAGTGGAAAAAGACAGAGTGTTTTACCTTCCAACTATATAACTTTGCATAATAAAACTGTTTAGACTGGGAGATTTTTCTGATGAATGCCAAATGCTCTACAGCAGCAGCCTTCACCAGCAGATCTAAATCATGCAGCTTAAATGAAAGCCCGCTTTCCAATTTATGCACTAACTTTACTTTTTTTCCAGAATCAGAGAAAAAAACCTGAATGCACTCTGCCTACAGAAAGGCTCTTTAAAACAGTAACACTGCAGTGACTGGAAACACAACTCTATTCCTGTTGCATCTCACAGGTACACTTGTTTCCCCACGACAACAAGGAAACGAAGACAGTCCTCCAATTGCTTTAATTGTTTTTTGAAGGTGTTTCAAAAAGCTTATCACGTCAGGGTCACCGTAGCTACTCGCCATGCTGACTGCAGTTACTGAACTGATTTTCAAGAGGCACAAACATTGTTAGGCATTAAAAAATTGTAATTAACAGATAACTAACACATCACTAATGCTACAGATGTATCTTTGAGGCAAGACCACATTGTCTTATCACCAGAGGGCTCTTCAGGGCAGTACAAATCCTTATCCACTGCTCTGCAAATCCCACCCTGTTGGCAGTGTGATGCTAAAACCGCTGTTATTTTCTAACTCCCATTTATAACCCGCATTGCACAGGAGGGGAAAACTGCCTTGCAGCTTTACAGTTCCTTCCAGTTGTCTCCCTAATGTCCATCCACCAGTGAACCAACGCTAGAAAACCCATCAGCAGGCTGGAGTTGAAAACTAAGAGACATTTCTGGAAGGTCTTTCTGCCCTGCTGGGATTCCCAGCACACTGAAAGAAAACAACAGCTTCAGAAAGCAAAATGCATTTCAGTTGGGTTTACTCTCTTGTCCTATTTCTAGTGTTTTTGAGGTGGTGCAGTCCACATTTTTTTGGAGCCAGTGGTATTTTTAGGAAAGGGAGCATGTTCTTGCAGAAGCATCATCTGCAAAAGACCAGCATTGCAGCCAAATTCCCAACATACTTCGGTGCAACAGGGACATTCTTACCATATTACCATGACAAAAACAACACCTTACATAGTACATTTTTAACATCTCGCATAGCAAGCTTTAATTAGCTAGATCTCAAAGTAAGTTACAAACTAGGTCGGTGACTGTTTCACAGATGGGGAAACCAGGCCAGCGAGGTGCTGCAAATTTCCAAGGTCATAAAAAAGGCCAGTGGCACAGTCAGAAATGAAATCCAAGTCTCCCGAATCATTATCTAGTGCTCTTCCACCCAATAAATGCCTCTACCACTAGCCCACACCATCTCCAAAGCTCATGACTTTGCAAAGTCTGGCTCCCGACCTTTGACCAGCTGGGGGGTATGGGGGTACCAATACTGGGGTACCAATACTGGGAGAACAGCAACAGCAAGGACACTGGGCCAAAGAAACTGGTTGGCAAAGTAAAAGGAGAACCTGTGCCTTTGCAATTACCTTCATGTGAACTCTAATACACATGGACGGTCAGGAAGGCTCTCCATATTTAAGTCTTCTACTGAATCCTGCCCGTATGAAGTACTACAAAGACAACTCCAGCTCAAGGACAATCCAGCGCTGCTGAGACACCAGGTATTTCAGACTGGTGATGCACATCTATTAAAACACTAAGCGTGCCCATCTCCACGTCTTCAATGGTATTTGGAGGACTCTCGTTTCCGTGCATGACCCCACTTCTCCTCCCTGTCACCGCCGCATGTGAGTGGTGCAGAGAGAGGAAGAGACTTCGTAAGCGTCTCAAAATTAGTTTAACACAGTCTCATTGACACCAAAGGCCAAGTCTCACTATTTTTATTGGGAGCAGAGTTAGGCTACTACAGATAAATGCCGACCTAGATACTTTTTGACAGTTGCCTGCACTTGTCATGACCAGAGACAGAGAATGCTGGAAAATGGAATTTCTATTGCGTTTCACAGTTCAGACATGGACACTACAAGTGCAATAAAATCTACCATAAATGCTGATGCTATCTAATACAAAGGACAGAGCTGAGGATGGAGAGCTAAACCCAACATGACAGTGGGCTACACAAAAAGGAAGATTTTGTTCTGGACTCTCAGGAGACAGCACCCATTTTCCTACTTGCATCCTCTGCAGACATCTCATCCAGGGCCTGTCGAGTATTGCTTTTGCCACCAAAAGCTTCACATCAGAACACACTTGGCTATGTTAAAAGCTAACAAGAAGCCCATCAACCTTACAGATACAGTAAGTGATGTTTAAAAGATGACTTATCTTGACCATTTGTTAGACAGAGTTTCATGTCAAGGCTTCAGGCAGATCTAAGTTTATTCCACATCCCTCCATGATCAAAGGCAGACAAATATAAACCCAAAGGCCGCTTTTCTTCTAGCCTGGGAGCTCTGATATGTTTGCAGACATGCCAACAATAAATTAAGAGACATCAATATGGACACAGGGCCTGATTCTTGCCTGAAACTTGCCCTTTGGAATAAACTGTATTAATCTGTATATTAAATTACACAGATATAAGGTCATCCAATGTTCAAAGTCTGCTCTCATTTATTTCAGAAAAAAATATCTACATAATACCTTGCTGAAACTCTAATTTGTCCTTATAGACCACGATACACGCAAGTATTCACCAACAGTCACAGCAGAAACAGATGCCAGCAGATGGTATTATCCTGAACAAAATCAATTAAGGACATTTACAATATGTCAAAAGTGCAGCTACAAAAACAAAGTGTAGACCTGTACATCTGTTTCTTAATGAAGCCATGAGTATCTGACAGTTAGCCAACAAACCACGAGATAAAGGCTGCAGCAACACCAATAATAGATAAGGAAATACCGTACGTATTCAGATTCTTCAGCAGACACCAGAAAATACAAGATGTTAAGCAGAAACTGAGTAACCAGACACTGGAAGTCCATATGTCATGCTTAAATACAACAAAAAATATAAGCATACAAGTTTTCCGTATCAAAGATTTTGTAAGGACAGTGATTTGCTCAGAAATTTTAGTAATGGCAGTCACGTGGCGACAATAAGAAATACTGTTGTCCTCCATGACACAATCCTCTGGCATATTTAAAAGGCTACTGGGAACCCTGTTGCCTTGTCTGAAATAAAAAGAAAAGTGCTCACGGTTCCCTAAAAGCTGTTTACAACATCTCTGTTGAGAACCCAGTGACAGCCAACATTACAGGCATAATGAGCTATGCAGCCAGGTACATTGATGGCATCTTGTAGACTATATAAAACACAAATGGACTGAGGGAATCCCAGAGTTATTTGTACAGGGATTTTTTTGAACACAAATCTTACGTTCTTGAGTTCCCCACAGAGATGAGAGGTGCAAATATTTCACAGATGGGGGAGGAAATAGTGTCTTCTGTGCCACACCTTCATTACACCATGCTACTTGAGCACATTCAAAGGATGGGGACTCATTTATGGAAGAAAAGGATAAGATCAGTGAAGTCCTACTGCTGAAGATGGCATTTAGTGTCCACTGCGACAGTCCCTGTAACTTGTTATCAGTGGTTTGCCGCAGATACCCATCACTACAAAGAGGGACGGGACTGTTCCAGTCTCAGTCCGTTGCAACATGATGAAAGATCTGGTATTAAAATAGATGATCGTGTCACCTCCGTGAACAACGCTTGTTATTTAGCTCCTAGGGAACTCATACCAAGTTTCTCCTATGTTTGTTGCCAAACAAATACAATATTCAGAAAGATTTACATTACGTGTTAATGAGGGCTGAGGGCCAGGCTTCCTTGAGGACCCTAGAAAAATACAGCCTTAGCACTAAGTGAAAAACATACTTACACTGTATATTGGAGCAATGCATCATTCATTTTTACCAAGGCCCAGATGACAGTGTCATTAGGCCAGAGATGGATAAATGACAAACGGTCTGGTGGATAATGTCACTTTGGGCCATGTAGGACTTCATCCAAGCTGTGCCACTGAAAACAAATGACGGGTTAGGGATTGTAAGGATAAAAAACGTAAGGCTTTAAGAATGACATTCCTGGAAAAAAAGCACTGCATATTTATATTTAATCTGCTTTGTAAATTGATTTTGTCATGTTACCTTGTCAAACCATTGAACAAACTGAATAATTGCTTAAGCAGCATTGATAGAGATGTGACAGATTATTCAAGCATTGTGATTCTTTTTTCTCATATATCTCATTAAGAAATGATGATTAGTTCCATTTACAGCTCTTAAGTTGAATTCAGCAGCCGCTGACACATGAATTCAACCTGGCATCTACCAATTTTTTATTGTTCTCAGTCAGAAATTGTTCCTGGTGAAGTGGCTCTTGCAAACCATTTCAGTGTAGCGGCTGATGATTTTTTAATCACGCAAAACAGAAAGAAAAAAAAATGCAACTGACTTGCCTGCTGATTTATAGCATCTATGGAATGAAAAGAAATAAAACTTCTTGTACTTTGTATTTCTTCCTTTCCCCCACCTCCTTTTTGGAGGACTATTTTTAACCTCTATCGTTTCATTAAATAAATTCACAGCACATCCCTGCAAACTGGGCTGGCAGAAGACGCGAACCGCCCCATGGGACATACTCAGCCGCTTCCTCTTCTGCCCTGGAATTGCAACCTGTTCCTCCACAGCCTCGTAACTTTATATTGCCGTTTGAAACCCGAGCGTAAGGAGCATAAACCGCTGCTGCTCCAGCGTGCTGCTGCTGAGTAGTATAGGCTTTTCTTGACTCCCAAAGGAAAACCTCCAAGCTGTGCACATCAAAGGCAGAATTTTACATTCACTTTGTGCTGCTACAAATGATTTAAGAGAAAATCAGAAGAGAAACAGGCCTGGTGTGCTTTTGTGTGCTACCCTCTGACTTCAGGAAGATCTATTCCCAGTGCCAAGCACACACAAGGAGGACTCTAGGAAGACATTTTACAGGCACCTTCCGATGCCAAAACCTTTTTGTAAAATGTTTTTACTACAAATTTCCCTATCTTCCATATTTTGCCTTAGTGTTAAAGTACCAGAATATCTAAGCCACTGTTACGTCCCTAGGGGTATTGCTTAAATCACAGCAGAAAAGGGAATTGATTACAGAAACTAATGTACCCATCACCACAATGACATTAGCAGGGTAGGTTTTTAATCGGCACGACTTTGCGAGCCGTAACCGTACAGCAGGCAGTGGTGCAGATCGGAGTTAAATGTGGTCAGTGAAGATACTCCAACCACCCCGTCTACAGAGGGGAATCCCTCACAGGCTATCTGAGACAGACCTCCTAACATCCAGCACAATGTTAGTTAATTCACCTTCCACTTGGCTGCTGTCAAGTTTGCACCCAAAAAGCTCTAACAGATTCCATCTGCTCCCCACCACCTTCATTTACCCACATGAAGGGTGCTTTATCTAAACAAATAAAGCCCTTAACTGACCCCAAGGAAGACTCTTTGCTGTCTTCCAGCTGTGCTTCCCAGCTGTGCACACCTGCGGGATGTGACTACGGCACTGCACCTGACCAAGCGGTTTGTGTAGGATTTAGTCAGGAGATGGAAAGTGGTGATTTAGTGTAGCAGAGGTAAGGTGGAGATGGAGGAGAAGAGGAGAGGGAAGGACCATCGTGCTCTTACTTATTTGACTGGATTCACCCCCATTAGCTAAATGAAGGAGGGAGCACCACACAGCTCCTGTTTAAATCTTAGGCAAAGTGGGCATTTTCCTTCCAATATTTAAGAGGACCTACCAGAAGTGTCTCAGAAATGGAATTTGAGGGCCATGGGGGACCTGGGGCATCACAGAGCTAAGATCACCTGTGAGAGCTTTCCATGTTCTCTGGTCACAAACTGAGCAAGGTCAAACACCACGTATTTGAGCAGCTGTGAGGTACTACCAAAGTCATGTCTGTTAAAGATGACAGAGCAGGAAAAAGCCTCTCTTCCCCTTCCATCATTGAAGGCAACTGGTGAACAACAGCAGAAACACAGAGCCATTGGTTGGACCCAAGTCTTATCTCAGTAGCTGGAAGGACACAGCAAGGCATCAGAAAAACATCTGTCAAGAAGTCACTGCATAGACAAAGGCATTCCGAAATCAGCTAAGGCCAGTCTGCATCCAAAGACAAATACCAATATCTGTGGATATCCTCATACTGTATTTTGGATTAAACCCTTTATTAGGGATAATGAAACTTAGGTGTTGTAAGCAGGCATGATTGTCCTGTATATGTTACCCAAATAAGACAAGAAATTCAAACTACAGAAGAAATTAACAACGTTCACAATGCTCTTAAACAATTTTTACCAAATGGCACAGGTTATTCTCTATGCATTAATTAATGAAGCCAAACAACATGCTTTGTGGCAAGAAACTAGCACTATATATCACTATACATCACTATACATCACTATATATCACTATATAAATAGTATTTGTAATGTGTGTATATATACACTATATATATGCACATACACATATCCACTATATCTATTTATATGTATGTGAAGGGCTCTTACACCTTCATCATAACCACATGGCAATGCAAGATAAAGATGTCACAGCACCACATCATCCCCAGAGCAAACACCGGCACTGAAACTGCTGGTCATTTCAGTGGCCCTTGACTGACAATGATTAAGTGTTGCCTGGTGCAGTGCACGAGCGATCCTGTCCAAGGGACCCATGTCTATAAATTTTTGCAGTTGTGTATCTCATGAACAAGCTGGGGGACCTAGCTGTCTCTAGAGTCAATTAAAAAAAAGCACACCATTTAGTCGATTCTTTTTTGGGATTTACCTGTAGCCAAATTCCATTGCTCTGCTTTGCCCCAGACCTCCCCCTCTTGGCTTTCCCCCAGTGCAGGTCCACTCACCTGCAGAAGCAGCATGCTCTCAGCTTTGGTACTCATTATGTTCTCTTTCAGCAGTGCCAGAAGGTCACACGTCTGCTTTCTGGACACAAATCATCTCAGCTGTCACTCAGGAATCCTAGAATCACTCTATTTTCTTTCCATTAAAAATACAAGATTCATCAGAGAAACTCATTCAGTGGAGTTGCCTACAAAGCTCTGCAAGATTTTTTTTCAGAGTCTCTCTCTTAAAAGCATAGGATTTATGTCCATGACATCCTGGCTACGGCCAGGAAAATTAGTCAGTAAAATTACTCTCGACACACCCTAATGGACCCAAGAGCAGAAGTCTCCCTGCAGCCTGCAGTACCTGTATGTCCTGTGTCTACGCGCTTTTGAGAACCCTGGTTTTTTTCAGCTCGTGATACATTCTCCCCTAACATCCAAATGTATAGCCTCCTGCTTCCTAAAAAGCATAAGCCATAAGTCAAATCTGTGACATGAGACATTTCCCTTCTTTCTAAGTTATTCCTCTTGCGCCCCAGTGACTGGGTCATTCAGCCAGCAGGAGTCCTACCATTCTTCTGCTCCATAATGGTTTTATCCAAGCATCTTCTCATGGTGCAAGCAACTTGGCTAACAAGCCACACGTTGTTTGCCTCCCTCTTCTCTCCCTAAAGAGGGGCACACATGTGCAGCAGTCTCCTAGTAGGGGTTTTTGTGTTGTTTTGGAGGTGGGTGGGGATATGTTTGGGAGCATTTTGTGTTGGGAAGGAGAGCTTGTTTGCTTTGCAGTATTCAGGTTGCTATGTAATTATGCTTGAGAAGGTGTCTCAAAACACCGTGGCTTGGACTCAAGAGAAGGAGGTGGTGTTTTTATGATGATCATCACCAGCCCATGGAGAAGCTCAACAGTGTCAGATTTTCCCCTCAAAAAATGTTGCATCTGTTGAACAAATTAATTGCACCCCTACGGCAAGAAATCCCATTAACGCAGAGGTGTGAGGCTGAGCATGATCCCCCGAGCTTCAGATAGTCTTTTCGATATCTCAGGCCCCAGCTATAAAACGTCCCTAAGTAAAAGACGACGCCTTTGAATTTGTTCAGGCACTGTGCAAGAAAACAGGGTAGGGAGCACGAAACAAGTTTAATATGTTCACAGCGTCTTCTGCCATTGACAGCGCGCACCAAGCACTCTGCTGCGCCTGAAATTTCCAAAGCGCTGCAGGCTTCATGGCTGGGCGGATTGTACTGATTTACTTACACGGAGAGGCAGCAGAAGACAAGAGCGAACAGGGGGAGGAAATCTCCAAGCCAACTCAATATAACTGTAAAGGATTATTCAGGGATGCTCGGCAGTCTCTCTCAACTACGGCTGAATTTGATTAGCAACCTGTGCCTTCCCCAGAGGAGTTTTCCATGTGGCTGCAAATCCTCTAAGTACTCTTCTCCCCCCACCCAGCTCCCTTCTATGTCATTTGGGTTCTTCTATGTGTTTTCATTTTTTTCCAGTTTTTCTTCCGGTAGTTTCCTATAGTTTCCCTCATTTCGGTCCTTGTCCATCACAGGGGAAAATGGCAGGGTCACAGTTTGGTTGGAAAGTCGAAGCCTGGTCCCTTGAATTATTTAAGCCGGGATGGGAGGATGGGATCCTGCTGGGCACGATCCCACATCGCCCTGGGAACCACCTGGTCTGCCACAGCTCTTTATAGCTCTGGGAAGACTTCGATTCCTCTGAGCATCTGTGAAACAACACAGCAATAAAGCGCCCACACTGTTACCAGCAGCATACAGACAGCACTTTGCATCTTCAAGCCTGAACTAGTAAAAACTAATTATATGTGATGACCCTGGGTGAATCACATATAAATAAATACATTTTGAAGACATTGGTGCTGACACGGTGCCCACTATTAAAATAAGCAGGACGGTCCACTGCATAAGACACACTTTCTCGTCTCTAACAAAATAGTGTTAGCATTTTCGTCTTACTTATTTAGATTATAAGTTCTTCTGGGTACGAAGTCTTTTACTCTGGTGTTTGTAATACTCCTAGCTCAACAGTGCCTGATCTCATTTGAGGCCAATAAAAGGCATAGTAATAAAACTCCCAAATATTTTAGACCCTCTATATTTCACTTGCTAGTGTCCAGCCCTCAAATACACACTGCTTTTCAGCCTTTGCAAATCTTTACATTCAAGCACGAGCAGCTATGCTGTTTTATGTTGTACTACCCTCAAAAACCTGTCCGTTTCTGCGACCGGTAACGTAGCTGGTGGGAGAAGGGTGGCCACATTTCTCAAATGCATGTGTCATCAGGGCAGCAGGCAGGTTTTAAACATGCTGCTCAGCTAAAATACACCAACGTCACAGAATGACCCTGTGGCACTGAGTGGTACTGTCTTAAGGGAGATACTTGCCACGTCCAAGGAACCCTTCCTTTGGAGCTCCTAGGAAGACCTGCAAACCTTCACACCCCATTGCTGATGAACAAGGATGGTATTACTCTCCTTACTCTCCAAACTGCCACACCAACACTCACCAAAACAAACACAGAGGTTGAAGGCTCCCAGACCTCAGACTTTCCACAGGTCCTGACCTTGCTCCACTCCCATCAGCCACGGATGAAATTTCTAGGTCCTCTGTACTCTGACAACAGAGCATCAGAAGTAATTCCCAAATTTTGGGTGCTCAAGCTTGAAAGAACATACCTTCAAATACTCAACTTAAATCAGGGAGAGCGTTAAGAGCAGGACAACGACAAGAATTCACGGTGAGCAGAAAGGCAAAAGGTCTAGGGGAGAGATGCCACGGTGCTGTACCCTATTGCTGCTGATGGCAAATGCTCATCTTCTTTTGCATCATTACAAGCACCTCCCTTTCATTTCTCTGGGAAACTATAAGTAGACTGAAACTGTTTCATTTATGTCCAATTGGGAATATAAGAAAATCAAAAGAAAAATAAAAAGAGATCCTCAATACATCTAAGCCAGCATGTTTTCTCTCACATGCTTCTTCCCCTTTCGACTCTTGAAAAAGGTATTTTTAAGAACTATCTTCATGGTTATGTAGTCCACTTGTCCAAAACTGTTGATGCTTTAAATGTGACATATGATATTGCCCAGGAAAAGAGCAAGAAAAATCAGTGATCTGTTGTTAGGGAGGATCTCCAGCCCTGTGCTCAGCTGTCCTACAGGCACATCAGATCCAAAAGAGAGCTTCCCAGTAGCTTTTTCTTAGCATATCCAGTGTTTAAAAAAAAAAAAAAAAAAGCAAGCTTTTTAACTCAGCCAAAAAATTCTCAAGAGTATTATTTTAATTTAACCTCATACAATCTGTTTGGTGAGTAATTCTGGCATAAAACACAATACACAGCTTTCAACATGAAAACATCAGTGAAGGGCCTTGAAAAGTTTATTAACAATCTGTTATTTATAGTTTTCTTTTTAAAAAATGATTGACACAACATTCAGAGGAAAATTATAGGAACCACCAAGTCAGATAACAAAAAAACATACCAGTGTTAAGATTTGACAGAAAGGTTTTAAGGAACAGTACGATTTCTAGAAAAGAGAAATATTCTGATTGCTAAGCTATTTGTCATTCAAGAACAGCCAAATCACACACATATGTTTGCAAATTATTGTTATTGTTGTTAATTATTATTTACAGAAAAGCACTGAAATGCAAGGTGGTTTGAATTCCAATGAAAATGACAGAATGCTGCCCCGAGGAACTTTTTATCCCTCCTTTCACTCATTACCTGTTTACTAACAGTACCCGTTTAGTTCCAACTTGTTTTCATGCTATCTAAAATGACTAGAAAATTAGGTCCTATTAAGTAATCGTGAATATACACTGTGACTCACTGGTTAAGTGAATACCATTACTGGCAACAAATTCAGAATCCTATTATAAATGCTTGTTATTGTCAAGCAAACCAAAACAATACAACTTTATTCAATATTAATTGTATCCTTGGATGTTTGAAAGGATTAAATAACTCCGACCAACATTCTGCCTGTAGTCAGGAGAACTGTGTGTGAGGGGCAACAAAAATAATTGAGGTCAGTCACAGAGGCAGAGAGAAAAAGAGACAAAAAGGAAAGAAAAAATACATAAAGAGATTATTTCGGCTCCTATGTGAAAGCAGATGGAGGGTGAAGGAAGCCTACAGGCTGCTCCAGATGGCGGGAGCGGTGGAGAAGGCTCTCACACCCACCGTGTTGTGGCTGTGATGGGAAGAATAGACTTTTGGTTAAAGGATTACTATAGGACTCCAAAGAGTTGGTTCGGCTCCATCCATTACCTCTCCACTAGGTCTTCAGACCCTCTGGGTTTTTCTTGTTGCAAGCTTTAGGGTGTCACCTACCTCTGGGGCTGACAAAAAATACCAATAATTTTAGGCATGCTTTGCCCTCAGCTCGCATCTGCACAAAGAGCAGTTGTGGAGTTGATATGAGTTGTATTGAGGTCCTCACTAGTAGTCGCACTGAGCTTTGGCCTAAGCAAGGATCACATTGTGCTAAGCACCGCGCAAAAATGGGAAAAAAAAGCTCAAACACCCTATTCTGACCCCACCCAAACGGGTTGCAGTCACCTTGCCGGTCGAGCACACTTCTTGGTTGCACAAGCAGGAGGTTGAGCAGGTATCCTCCAGCAGCAGGGAGCTCGGGCAGCACAAAGACGTACTTGAAAGAGAGCAGGCATGGAAAAAGAGGCAAGGCAGGGCAAAAAGAGGTAAGGCATCAAAACTAGCAGAAAATAAGGCTCACAAACAAAGCATGAGCACCTACGTGAGCTGACAATACAGCAAACTGGGTGTCCCCAAAATTATGTATTTACCTGAAAGCCTCTTATTATTTTGGAATCTAAGTTTTAGATGATGAAAGAAAAATTGACCACACTGTGGCCACACTGTTGCCCCAAACGAGCACTGTCCAAAACGTACCCATGAACAATGCTTGGAGAGCTGTCAAAAATCCCTTCTCACCAATGGCTGCAGAGTCTTTTCCCAATCCTCTCCATCAGCCTTTAAATCCATTGGCCATCCTGCTTTTCTTTTTTTCCCATTTCAATTCCCGCTGAATGCTCAAACCTGTTATTTTCTGTAACTGTTCAAGGAAGACCAACAATCTACACTACAAGATACTACAATTCACTTTGCAAATGGTAGGGACGCGTTATTTTTAAGCCTCCAAGAACGCACAGGATAGTAAACTATGCCACACGACAGCAGACAGGATTACTTAGTTTAAAACAAATGTGTCACCTTAAAGGAGTCCTAACAGTATTTTTCTCCTTGCCCTATACAG
The DNA here is from genome assembly GCA_013397275.1 of Burhinus bistriatus. Classification (NCBI taxonomy): domain Eukaryota; kingdom Metazoa; phylum Chordata; class Aves; order Charadriiformes; family Burhinidae; genus Burhinus; species Burhinus bistriatus. The sequence goes on along the minus strand of VYXH01012426.1, from coordinate 43,518 downwards.
AGTGCACAAACTAAAACATCTGAGTTGTTTCACAGCGTTACATTAAACATTAATACCCAGATCTTAGCTTTCACTCCTCTTCCCACAGGTGCTACAGAGGTGCTGTATGTACAATGTACCTCTTAGCATGAATTATCGCTGGGTTTGATGGTAAGATTCCCAGAGTTACAGATTTTAAGGTCAGAAATGACCATGAAACATCTTCCTCTGTAAACGTGGACAAGAGGCTCTTTCCTGGTGATTCCTACACAAAGCCTGAGAGCTTTCAGATGGCAAAAGGATTTCTCCCAGCAAGTTGTCCCAGAGGAGATAGGGACCACTTGCCTTCATAGTTTGCCCCAATGGTTCATCACCCTTCCTCCTGAAAACATATGCCTTAACTTCAGCCCTTTGGGACCCTGTATTTTCTCCCCTGAAGATATTTTTTAACACAAAATGTTTCTTTAATGTAATTAAAAAAAAAAAAAGGAAAATACTGAACTCGGAAAAAGATGAAACAGTCTAACAGAGCTACTGCTGCTCACTGGGGTGTCATAAGAGAGAGGCAGAAATTGCTGGTAATGTCAGCAGAAACATGAAAATCAGCCAAACTCTTCAATCTTCACAGGGGGTATGGAGCCAGAGGAAGCACAAATACCAACATGTTTCTTTATGTCTTGAGAATTTCCAAAATCAGAAGGGGAAAACAATGGAGTAACTTTCATGATGCCTCCAGTTAAATTGCTAAACAGTGACAATTTGTTGTGTTGAATCCAATACAAGGTCTTTTGGCACACAGCTGATGAGAAGGGAAGATCTTTGACCAGAGACAACCAGAACTTGAGCCTACTGGTACCTCCCAGCACCTCCTCTCTACATGGCAACTCAAATGCATGGGGCATCTCTGCCAGAACCTGACCTTACTGCCAGAGTCTTCTCAATGGTGGAAGTCGAGGCTAAATGCCTGACCTGAGGCACGTCACCTCCATCAGCCTTGTCCTCCATGAAGGTCTGAGCAACCAAGAACAGACAAGAGCATGAGGTGGACCAGCTCATGAAAAGCCTGCGTGTCAGTGTGAGACTGCATGCAGGGGAAGATACCAGGAAGGATGTGAGAGGACAAAAATACAGGAGACAGCATGTAAGAATTTGTGACAATGTGTGCGTGTATGTGTGTGTGTGAGAAGGAAAACAGATGTGAGAGCAGGACATGGAGTGACTTCATTTCACAGCATGAAGCAGCACATATGGGTACACAGAAGAGTCATGAAGACCACCAGGAGCCCATCAAATGGTGTAGGAGCATGGAAAAGATACAGGACACACATGAACCAAAAATTACGGTAGAGCCCTTGAGAAAAACAGAACTGCCTGTAAGTTTTCTCCATACTGTATTTTAGGGAAGTTCTGGATGCATTTGTCTTCCCACCTGGTGCTCACTGTGTTATGGCTATATCCATGCAATTCCCTATGTTATCATTACGAAGCTTTAAGGAATCTACCACTCATTTTTAAGGACAGCACCAGTATTTCCATAGTTACTAAGCCTGAGCCTTTCTAACTCTGAGAACTTCATCATAACTCTAATGCCAATAAGGCCTAATGACAGATACCTTGGAAACATGGGGCTGATCCAAGTAGGCAGACCAAATGACTGCAGGCTTTCCTTTTTGGCTGGTGGATGACATGGTGTATGTTATTACTTCTTGGAATGTCAAAATCTGAGTTTTAAAATACCTTAAACATGCTACCATTTAAATATGGAGAAAAAAAAGATACTTCAGTGATCACCCATCTTCTTATTAGATTCCTGCTACTGTGAAACTTCACATCTCTCAAGGGCTGGGGCAGGAGTCCCCCTCTCCAGGCAGGCCTGCGAATTGAGTACAGCTACAACAGGTAAGTTTACGGAAATTTTAAAAGATAAGCAGTTAGTCAAATCCTCTTCTTTCCTCAAGCCTACCTGTCTTGACTTGGAAGGGACTCTCCATCAGCTGAGGATCTGGCCCGGTGCTATGATTTTATTTTATCCTTGATTTACTTCGTGTATTTCTTCCTAGCTAATTTTTCAGGATCTGTAATTTCATTTTCTGTGGCTCAGCAGTGAACAGGTCCCGTTCCAAGACGAGGCGCCCACTGCATGTATACAGCGTGGTTCACTGCCGTGGTACTGCAGTCCTACATGGAAACTGAAGCGGCTCAAGAATGGATCAGGACCATTATATATATTTTATGTATAATATAATGTGTTATATTTTCTTGATTAATATTACCAAAATATTTTGTTGACGCTCTGGTACCCAAGAGGTTGCAGCTGCAAACTAAAACCGCACGTGCTTATGGACTGTATAAGTACAGAAGAGGGTAAATACAGGTTTGAGTGCCACCTGAGCCAGCCACTGCGTTACCGGTAACTTCTTTAGGAAAACACTATTGCACAACAGACCTCTGCCACCAAAGGAAACAATTCTTTGGGTGGAAAAGGCTACTTTCTTACATCTGGAGGCGACGTCCAATTCAGGATGCCTATTTTGGTATCAGTGTGGCTAGACATGATTTACAGGGACATGTAAATAATTAATTCCAGCTCTGGAAGAGAGAGCTGGGTACTCATTAGAGGTTCCTTGAAGCCCAAATGATATAATGATTAACTGAGTTAGGATCTTTTTAATAATTCCAGCAATTTCGACTCTCCCATGTTAAAGATCTGCTGAAGAGCTTTTATACAGATGAAAGACTCCTTTCAGAGAACAAAACATTAATAGAGTACACACATAGATTCAATATTCACAAATCAATGCACTTGAAATAAAGTATGCTTTTAAAGTTTCTCTTTCACTTTCTTCTCTGATTTTGGGGTTTAGTGCATTTCTTTCTCTAACCAATTTTACCACAGGCAGTTAAGACTGCTGCATGAAAAAGGGCTGCTTTTCTGTTAAAAATGCTTTTAGCAGTTGGGCATCCTGAAATGGAAGGTGGAAGAGAAATGCAAATTAGAGGTACTACACTAATCCAGTGCACCTCATCTGAGACACCAAGTTTTTCACTCCAAGCCCATCCATGCTAGAGAAAAAACTATTAGATGGTGAGCTCAACCGACGGATGTCCAACACAGTTCAGCATTACAGTGCAGGAGGGATCAAAGCAGATTTTATCCCATCTCCTAAATAGTGCCAGAGGAAAACATTTTGATCCAGATGCTTTAAAGGTATTTAGACTTTTGCTTAATTCCTATTTAAGTACTTTTCTATCAATAACTAAGAACACGTCCCATCATTTGGACTCCTGCAGCCTGTATATCTGCCACTCGAGTCCATGAACAGACTGCCTTCCGTGGGAATGGAACAAGTACTTTAATGCTTTGCACAGTGATGGCCTAAATTTTTTAGAAGTTTCACACCCTGGTAAGTCACACCAGAGCTGACAGGAACTGCAGGTGCTGCACTGGTGGGCGGGCAAGGACAGAACCAAAACTCAGATTCAAATCTTCTAATTATCAGCCTGCTCTCCGAAGCTAAGGAATGCGCAACCAGAAGGCAACCGATGTGTAGGCTGTTAAATACACATACATTCATAATTAATATGCCTAGGTCTGAAAAAGACAACAGCTCTATTTTCTTTATACAGGCCCAGGTTTGTAATCCAGTTATTTTAATTTTCACTGTTGGGTCAAGTTTAAAAACTTCACAGCCTCCACTCTCATCAGAAAGGACTTACTGACCAAACCATGAGGCTCAGACACTAAGTTTATAGTTTGAGACACTAATTGGCCATATTTAATGAATTTAATTTGCAACAGCCATCCTGATATGCATAACTATTAACTCTGACCAACTCTGCGTTCCTTGGGACCTACACCTGCTCCCATTAACGTCAGTGGGATACGGATCAAGGCCACAACATTAATTTTTTCTGGACCTCTTCAGTGGCACAAATTAACCCTCACAGATGGCTGCATACACAACAACGGGGAAGGCGGCAAAGAGTTGTATAATGGAAACCACGGCAAACTCTCCTACTGCTGTAACGAATCTCTTGGCATGAAGACTTTCCTCGCCAGCTCCCCTTCGCTCAGGAAGGGAACTGCACACCTAAGGTGACAGGCAGGGACACATCTCCCCTGGCAGGAAATTCTGACAGCAAAAACTCAATGAAGGTGAGGAGAATACACCGTAACGCTTAGCTCTTACGCTGCACTTTGCTACTTCAAAGACCTGGACAGACATTAATTTGAGTTGCTAAGTCAGTGTTTTTCTGAGGGCTATGCTATCTGCTCATCACAACGGAGTTTCGTGAGCCACCTCCATATTAAATGACCAGCCTGATTCTTACTCACAGTTTGTTCATAGGAAATCAGTGAGCCCGTGAACCAGAAATACTCTGTTTATAGAGAGCCCTCCCTTGGAAGCAGAAAGAAACTGAAATATTACAGTCAAAACTTGTTCAACCGTATTTTGGAAGTGGCACGCAGAGTATGAAAAGCACTACTTGGGATTAAGGACGCTTTGTTTAGAGACATGCTTAAAGTTGCAATTAAAGCAGGGGGGACACAGCAATGAGGAGCATTCCCGATACAAGTGAACTTTAATTACAACATATACGCATACAGCAGCCCATATGCCGACTTCCTTCAGTACTCCCGGCTCTCTACCTCTACAATATCCTATAAGCAAAAATTTGTTTTAACAAACATAAAACTCCCTGCTCAGCCAAAAAAGCATCAGCCTGCACCCCGCTCCCTTGCACCATCTGCACATGTTTATTCTCAGCCTTCGGGGAAAAAAAAAAAAAAATAAAATAAAAAAAAACCCTCTAACGTTTTACTAATCTTTATGCCCTGCCACTATAAATAACAGAAATAAACCCCAACAACAGTTAAGCGTTGTAGCTAAAACACATCCAATCCACTCCGATTATTTCTGCTCGCCTGTCCACAAATAGATGCAGCCATCGGCTTTAGGGGAAAGCGTGCAAGTCAGACCGCATTTATTTACAGTTACACTATCAAGAAAAAGCCTTTCCCCGTCTCCTCGTTCTATGAATATTTTAAAACACTTGGGGTTTTTTTCCTTTTTTTCTCTTTTTTTTGGGGGGGGGGTGAGCGGGGGTGTTAGCCCAGCTTCTGCCCCACAATTATATTTTTCTCCGTGTTTCCGGATCGCCCCGACTTCTTGCTGGGATGGATGAGCGGGGCGCGGAGCGGCACCCATGGGTGCACACGCGAACATACACCCACCCACCCCCACCCACCCGCGCACCCACCCGCGGGGAGACCCGCGCATCCCCGCGGGGAAGGGACAGCGCCGCCCGCNCCCCCCCCGCCCCCAACCCCACCCGTGAGGGGCGTGCGGGGCCCCGCGGGATGCTCAGCCTCCCGAGCGCGGTGCGGTGCGGAGCGGTGCGGCCCCGCCGGCACCGGGCGCAGCGGCTGTGCGCTGTTGTTATGGCAATGGGGGGAGGAGGAGGAGGAGGAGGAGGAGGAAGAGGAGGAGGGAGGAGGAGGAGGAGGCGACAGCCCCGCCGCTGCTCTGCTGCCTGGCGCTGCCCCTCCTGACTGAATGACTGGAGATAATTCGCATTGCACCAAAACCGCGCACGTCAAACGGGAGGGGAGGGAAAGCAAAGAGGGGAAGAAAAAAAAAAAAAAAATNAAAAATTAAAAAAAAAAATTAAAAGCCATACCACAAGCGGCCGGGCTGCCTGGCCGGGCGCTGCGCGGCTCTGCGCCGGGATACGCGGGGATGCGCGGGGATGCTCGGGGGCGGTGGTGCCCACCTGCCCCGCACACACACACACACAACAGACGTACACACACACACACACGCCTGGGATGCAAAAACTCGCCCCTTGGCAAGTCCTGCCCTTGGCCAGCACAGCCCTCGGTGCACCCAGAGAAGTAAAGGGCACCCCAACACCAGGGTCGCCCCCTTGAGCAGCACCAAGCCCAGAGGCAGGTGGACGGGCACCACGCAGCCTCGGCGAGCGGCCCAAAGCCCGGCACTGTGCCCGTCCCACCGGGCACGGCACCGGCCTGGCACACACACGTGTGGTCCTGCTGAGATTATTGCTAAAAACAGCTTTTTCTTGGCGACGCTGAGACCTCTAGCGTCGTCGCATCGGGCATCGGCTCAGCTCTCCGATGCGGGGCGATGGGCAGGAATCACCAGAGGCATCAGAGAAAATTATCGTCTAGAAGAACTGAGCGATGTTTATAAGTAATACCTCTGGGCTTCAGTTTCAGAATGGGTAAGATGCTAAGAAAGTGCAGGGCTTTTGGGACACCCAAGTTAGGTGACTGAATCAGAGGCCTCGATGCTGGCAGGTACAGGCACTCCTGCGCCTCAGGGGCAGCTCCAAACCTGATCATCAAATTAAGTACCCAAAAATAAACCCCAATACAAGCAGCTAAATGATGTTTACTTAAAAACAGATGTGATTTTATGCACATAACTGTTTAACGTGCATTGTGTCCTTTACCAAATTCCGTACAATTCTACTTTTGAAGCTGATTTTCCAGATTTCTCATCATTTATGAGCAGAATTTATAAGGTATCAGGCTGTGAGGCTTTCCCTGGGTCTGGACTGATCTGTGCCTCCCACTTCAAAGGGGATGTGGTGAAGGTAGGAGTTCAGAGGTGTGTGAAGAAGTAAACTTGGAAAACAGGCTGGGGTGTTTGGGCGATGCTACCCCCTGCTGGGCAGAGCCGCTCGGCTTAGTCTGTGCCAGCTCCTACGATTTCTTACTGCACCCCTCTAATTCGATGACTTGGTGGCCATCCTACCACATGGGCAGCCCAAACAGCCTGGAATTTCCTACGATCGTGCTCGCGTACTGTCACGGTGTGCACTTTGAAGAGCTTTCCTTCTGCCCCTGACCTATTCCTATCATCTTGCTACCCTCAGGATTTCCTTCATTGCATGATCCTTACGACCTGCTCCATGGTAGTGTCACCAGGAGTCCCCAAGCAGGCTCTCCGTGCCACTGCATACCGGGAAATGAAAGATGTGATCGAACTAAAAAGATGCAAGTTTCCCTTCAACCCGCACTACCATGATATTTTCTGTCTTTTTCACACATAAATCACTTGGTATCAGAAATGCCATGCTGTGATTTGGGTTTGCTGAATGGGGCTACTGAACGTAACCTCCTGTCTTTGGGAGAAGATTGAGAGTTTGAGGCCAGAAAGGGCAAGTGTGATCGTCTGCCCTGACCTCGAGCATGACTGAGGCCAAAGAGCTTCATCCATCCAGAGGACAAGTGCCATAACTTATCTTGGAGCTATGGCATACCAAAACCATCCACCACTATTATTCACGAAGTTGCGTTGGTTCCTACGACATCACATTAAAATCTCACTGCACAGACAGTATCGCCCACTTTCCCAAGCCCGCTTTCAGCAGGCAAGAATTTTACTTAAAATTGCTCATATCCTTACCAATGCTGCAATTTCTCAGCATCAAAATTGCATAAGGTAAAGGTACACGTCAGCCTGTAAATCTACATTCTTTTTTCCTTTTTTAACTCGTGCCTTTAGCATCGCATAGCTACACACTTTTTTGTGATAAAATAACTCGTATTTGAAGTAACTGGTAATACAGAAATCTCTGGAGCCATTATAGGTTTAATGAGAAGTGTATGAGATGCTTCTGTTAGGCAGGGACCACTGGCACAATAGACTGTAACAGCCCCTTCAGAGTCATTATAGCCTGTCATGTCAGGCTGAATTTAGGGAGTCTGTAATCTTGCTTGACTGACAAGCTCCTGCAGAGCTATTGTAGCTATTGGAAGAACAGGTATTTTTAAAAAAATTAAAATCTTACATGAAAAGTTCTCTCTGGAGTGGCTGCGTACAGCAGGGCGTGCTGCAGCTATGTGGCTCTGTGTGGCTGTATTCAATGTTTAATTGCATGCAACGAGATTACAAGAGCATTAATAGACTGGTAAAATGAAGCACGCAGAAATGCTAGAATTAAGACTGCCAATGAAACAACAATTCGAGCCTTTTTTGTGGCTGTACAGTGGCAGTCCCTCATTACCTGGGCACGCTCTGCAGCTCTGCCAAGGGTTCAGATCAGAAAACGGCTAATGAGCCGACGTGGCTGATGTGCGTTTGAAAGGGCTACACATGCTGCACGTGCACACAATCACTCCATGCAACAAAAACCCAAAGCCTTCTCTCGGAGATGTACAAGTTCCAAATTTTTTATAAGTCCTCCTATGGAAATTTAGAGGATAAATTAAACATTAACTTCTAGGTGACATATTTTATTTCAAAATACAGTGATCTCATTTTTGGAGTAATATTTAAAACTATTTTTACCACTTCGGTCTTTCCAAATGATGTTGGGGTTGCATAAATATGGTACGGCAGCGCTGAGCCACGCTTATTGCTGGCCCTTAATATGGGCACTGTGCAAATTACACTATAATGAGCATAAATAAAGGAGTCACATCTATTTTCCAGGCTCTTTCGCTGGCAACCTGGTTTTCTTCTGCTTAAATACTATAATATCGGATCTCTTTCCCAACATTGTTTCTGAGTCATACAATATAATCTTCCTTTTCAGTTACAAATCAGCACTATTGATGCTTTTCTGCAAGAACGGCAGAAAAGTGCCTGTTGCTCAGCTGCCCAGGTCTGAGCCCGACAGACGAGTGCCCGCACGTCCATGCCCGTGCTTAGCCTTAAAACCCCACGTTCAAGCTGTCGTTTGCAAGGCAGCAACCTCCAGCATCTGAGGCGGAGCGGCTTCAATGTAAAGCAAACAACACTCCAGCACACAGCTGTCCTGTGTGGAAGTTCCATTCAAACATAAGGAAAAACTTCTTTACGGTGAGGGTGACAGAGCACTGGAACAGGCTGCCCAGGGAGGCTGTGGAGTCCCCTTCTCTGGAGATTTTCAAGACCCGCCTGGATGCAGTCCTGAGTAATGTGCTCTAGGCATTCCTGCGTCAGCAGGGGAGTTGGACTAGATGATCTCTAGAGGTCCCTTCCACCTCTAACAATTCCGTGATTCCGTGATTCCACGGTCCTCCGCTGCCTTTGCTACCACGTAGCAACCTCAGACAGCAGCTTTTCTGCTCGCGACAGAAAAAATTGGGGCCAACCCTACTGAGAAGGTGGATTATTGTTTTCACACGCGTAGGTACGTACACACCCAAACTACGGTACAGCAGGAGCAAGGTTATTTGGTGCTGGTCTGAGCCCGTGGGTGCTAATAGCAACGCTGCCATGCGCGAGCGTAGACCTCAGCATGTGATTCGAAGCAAAATGACATCTCGGATGCTTCATAGCCTCTAGGACAAGCCTAAGATGAAATAAAATCCTGGAGCAAGGCATCTTCAAATTTGGCAGCATGGGTTACCATCTTAATTTTATTAGATGCCAGGTCTGACTTGCGTGATAAACATTCCCCCCTAACACACTTTTTTTCATGCATTCACAGCATTTCTTGGCATTTTTAAGGGTGGGAATATTGTAGCTCCAGTCTCTGACCCAAGGTGACCCATTTGGAAATTTGGAGGAAATCCTCTTGAGTATTATGCTGAGTCATGAGAAAAGTAACTTACGACAAGAACTGCTTACTTAAAAAAGAGAGATAAAATTCCTTATTTTAAATGAGAGATTTAAATGCTTATTTAAATGAGAAAATCAGTTATTTTAAAAAATGGTTCGCGGCTACTTCTTTCATTGGATAGTAACTAAAAAGAACAACAGTTTGAAAGGTATATTTTGGTAGGGGACCACTAGTTTTCACGAGGGGTGAAACTAGTGCTTATGGTTGGGTTTCAATGTTTTCCAGGATAGTTTTGACACCGCAAGTTCAGTACGGAAAACAACAAACTTGGATGCCCACAACAGCAGGCTGAGTCTGCTGCAGCTGATGCCAACGGCAACGCTCCTTTGAGCTAACTGAAGACTTTTCAATGACTTTAGGGGACTTTGACTTGGTCTGTACATCAAGAGGATGCATATGAAGAAAAAAAATCCACCCCCAACAAGACACTTCTGAAGGTCTTACACGTTGGTTTGTTTTCTTTTTAGGGTTAATTATAATCAACGTCCTTACACCACCCTTAAGCACATTAAAGCCTTAGATCAGTTTAAGCTCTTTAAGATGAACTAAGGCCCTCACTCATCTTAGATAGCGAAAATGCTGTCCAAAACCAAACAAAAGCAAGGGAGAGGAGAGGATAGATGGTTGCTGCCTGCACTGCTCTTCTCACGGGGAGGAGGGAGTTTAAATTGCCGTAGGGTTTTTAACCATGTCTGTAAAGTGGAATAAACAAGTGCTGATATAGACGTGGATCCTCAGCCTGCAATTAGTTGCCTGTAGACCATCTGGTGCTTGGTTAACCCCCAGGTGCTTATATTACTTGTGAGGTTCATAGATGCCAGCTAACCTCTTTAGGTGGTGACTTTTCTTCCCTGGTTTTATTCTCATCTGAATAAACCAAGGAAGTTAGAGTACAAAAGTCTTGACAATGTGATGCAGAGGCCACTTGTTTTACTATGGGAAAATTGGGATTTAAGAGAATAATAACCAGGCTGAACACATCACATAGAGTCTGCCATGCCATGTGTGCATTGCAATAAATCTTTAAACTCAGGGTCGTAAATCACGATCATAAAAGTGTAGTGGGGGGAAAAAGAACTATCACTGCCAAAGCAGAAGAGAGAGGAGTAACATGGTGGTAAAGATGGATGTGAGCAATGGCAGAGCCAGCAGCAGCCAGACAGGAGAGCAGCGAACAGATGAGAGATGGGCAGAAAAGGAGGATGAAGGACAGGAGATGATCCTGGGGGCAAAAACCACACACACCACTCAGTTCCTGGTGTTGAGCTGCAGAGACCCAAATCTTGGTGTTTCCATGCTGCCAAGCACCCGTTGTGAAACCACCACCAAAATACGTCTCGTGACTTTAGAGAGCTGCATGCCTGACACCAGCTCTGCTCGTACCTCACCTCTCTCACTCCCTGGGCTGCGGAGGTGGAGGTCTAGGCTTGGAGTCCAATGAGCTGAGCTGAGCCAACGAGCCAAGTTTTGGTCAAAATGAGAACAGAGATCTTTCTCTGGTTGGTTTCGCTGATTTGGCTTTGCACACTTGGGTTTTGGGGGGAGCAATGAGTTGGGATATTACATCTACAAAGTTTACATTGAAAGAACATTAGGTGACAAGGTAAGGACTCAAAAGCTGCAAAAATATCACAAAAAGAATTTGCCCAAAGACTTCCAATTCAACATCGTAATACAGGTTTACTTGGGTTTGGGGTTTTTTTTTTCCCCCAGGTTTTCTCCCTTGCTATGAACAGTAGCATAGAGACTTCAGCTGTACAGAGAAGAAGCTGCCCATGAGGATCTCCTGCCTATTCCTGCTGCCTCATATAGCACACCTAGGCTGGATTTGCACTGGGAGGCAGGAACAAGTCAACGGGAGCTGTGCTTCAGGCACACAAAGTGCAGTGAAATGCTGAGTGCTTTGGAAGATCAGATCCCCGGTGTTGCAAATTGAGCACCCAAAATTAGCAAGTGCGTTTGATCATTTTGGCCTTAATCTCTTTGTGCCTTGGTTCACCAGCTGGTGATATCGCAGGAGCACTGTGAAGATAAACGCATTAATATTGATCAGATGCTGAGGCATTACAGAGGCGCTCGCAAGGAAATGAATGTTGAATTCAGTGTGTGGTTTGAACAGCGTGTGTTAATGTGGCCTAGAGCAATTCACTGGATTAAAATAACCCCAAATGATAGGTGATCAGATAATGAAAGGATGCATCACATTCAATGTGCACAAAGGCCCAAATTGCGGCTGTGCAGGCTGTTTAATTCTGGTGTTTCCCAGATCCTGAGAGCTTGACTTTACAACCTGACAGTCTGCACGTGGGGTTTATAGCCCGTACCCTGAGGAAGCGAGGTTTATCTGATCACACCCTCTCTCTGCACCACCTCCGTGCATGTACCTGTTGGTCTCCTCCACCCTCATAACTTCTGACTCACACCCAATTCCAACCACATATAACACCACTGTAGGAAAGCCCAAAAAGAGAAGTTTTCTGTGAATGAGGAGGCAGAGCAGGGAGAAAAGATCCAGTTTTCCCTCCCTGGAGAGACAGGTCACTTTGCTGGACATCAGGGAGCCCGCAGAGGATGCAAGTTCAGCTGGAGACACAAGTCCGTACGACATGGGGCTCCACTGGTTTAACTGCCCACCACACTGCTCTTTCATCCAATGGACATATCCATCAGGGAACTGGGCTTTTGGACCTCAAAATAACATATAGAGGCCAGATCCTACTGGCTGTGCAGCAGGCAGTGGTCACAGCTATGCCAACTGACACCATGGAAGAGCCTCTCTTCCCTCTCCAGCCCAGCCCATGCTTGCAGCGGGTCCGTGTTCAACCTGAGGGCAGATCACGACTCCTAAGCTGCATGCAATATTACTGTTAAGGCTGTACATCTACTATGAGTTTTCATCTTCCTAAGCTTGACGTGCTCATCTGAGCCACGTGAATGTTGCATCAACACAACTCACTTCCAGGGGTGACAGGCCAGACTTGTCCCCTCCAAAGGAGGTCACTTATTCTGGATGTCTCCTCTGCTTGCACCCAGAAGAAACATCGACAGCCTCCAGCACCATCTCACCACACCGATGGAGTCAACTAATGAGTAAAAAGTGGAGGGAAAAAAAAAAATTAAATGACACAGGCAGGGGAAGAAGATATGGAAAGCCAATCAATTGCCTGTGAAGTAATCACTTTTTTCATTTAAGCAGAACACTCAGCTATCTTTTATATTGTTATTGGTAAAGTCCTCAGAAGCTGGAAATTAATTTTTTTTTTAACCTCCCCATTTTCTCTCTTTGCCTTTTGGCGAAACGTTGTTTTTTCCGTGTTTCTCACAGAACTGAAATGAACTTGGTTCATTTTCTTCTTTCCTTCCACAGACATTAATGTTGCTGAATAACGAAGAGAGAAGGAGCTTTGCTAATTAACTGCAGCCACCGCATTAAGCCCAGGCTGACACTACACTCGTGCAATAAGCAGCGCTGTGCCATCAGCAGGCGATGAACACATGAGCCAGCAGCCAGAGCTGAGTCTTTTTGCCCGAACCGACCCAGAAGAGAGATCAGGGGTTTTAGTCTTTATCAATGGGCAGAGTCCCCATCCCAATACATTATTTAGGCCTGCTTTCCCACTACTTATTTTTAAGCATCAGAGGATTCCAGGTTAAAATTATTATATTTATTTTTGATCATGACATGACACAGAAATACACATTTGGAGCTGTGTCTCCATTCTGGTTTTCTACATAAACTTGCTGCCTTTATGAAATGAAGGCTGAGATTGTCCCCTTGGCCTTTCACACCAGGTGTTGACTGCCAGAAAAAAAGTGGATGCCTTGCAGCAGGCAGTGGAAAAATCTAGTTGGCAGTACTTTTAACTCCCACAGACAGATCTCCATTTGTAGAGAGAAGCTTGACTGCCAACAGCGAGGTCTGCTGGGGAATACATTCCTCCTCTTCCTTCTGCAAAAGCCCCAGGTGAAGACCAGCATCCCTGGCTAACTGGACAGCAAGCTGCTAAGCAGCTGAGACAGCCTGATCTCACATTTATTCACCCCATTTCCCTCTCCATCATGGTTTTTATGCCCTGAGGGCCTGCATGAGGCAAGCTTGGGCCATTAGCACCAGTTCCGTGGCAACAGGGTTGTATTGCAGGGACAGTGGTGGAAAGGAGGAAGAAATGTTGCTGGGTGTATCCTGGCCTCTTCCAGCCCTGCAATAGCTGGGTGGACCTTAGCAGCCCATGGGAAACTGGAGATCCCCAAATCCGGGGTGGAACCCATTAAAAGCTTGGGGTTCCATGGGTTGGAAAAAAAGCTAATGGGTGAAGAGGACCTACAGGAGAAATGGGTCCCACCTGCTTGGAAGGGAAACATAGAATTTCATGTAAGCATGAGCTTGCTCAAATCTAAATTTTATTTACATAGAACATGCTTTTGCAATGGATTCAGACCATAGCCTAGAGCTCCCTGGCAGGCAAACCCCAAATTCAGTGGGTGCTTTAGACAAAGCACAAGAGCTTCATTCCTGTAGAAAAGGAACATCAAGACTGCCCTGGGCCGTGTTTCAGGCTCAGCTCTTCCTATGTAGAGGGTAAGTATCTGAACTTGAAGCTGCCAGTTGGGCTGACAGTGGGCAACTAATTCAGGTGATAATCCTGTGCACAAGACCAGGCATTACTCATGGAGTAGCCATAAACTTGGTGTGGGGCACTGGGATGATCTCTTGCATCTAGGCTTAAACACTACCTCTCTCTGCACAGTCCCCATCAGCAAACAAGTGATGGAGTTGAGCTGAAGTTGCCCAAGGGCTAAATCAGTGCCCTCCACTCTTTGCAAGCCATGCTCCATTTGCACAACAAAATTACCAGATGAGTTGCCAAACAAAGAAAGGGTCCAGTTTTGCACTTTTAGCCAAAAGTATCATTCACTGCCAGAGCTGAAAACAGAAGTTGCCAGTGTTTAGCAAAAGCAGATATTGTTTGGAAAGTTTTACTGGAATTCCCGACTTTCAGGCCACCAGGAGCAGTGGCAGCTGGTGTAATTCTTCCAGCTGTCCAAATTCATGTCTGCTGGGATGTGAACAGACTGTGAAAAGATCTACAGAAGGTGAGTTATGCACACTTTGGTGGAGGGGGGAAGGATTTTAGTAGAAGGTTGAATCTCATTTTTCAGAGCTCTATAACTCAGCTGGAAAAATGTGCTTTCATCTAATTCATATGAAAGCTAAGCCCCACAAAGGTTGTTACATGGTGTTTAATCAAACGGGTGTCGCTAAGCCTTGTGCCACAACGCGGGTGGCTTTCGCTGATGGAACTGAAGTTCACTTTGTGCTCTTTGAAAACTCATTTAATTGAATGGCATATTTTAGGCACTCTCCCTTAATTACATTTGCATAGGCATAGAAAGCAAGGAAAGCCAAGGTGCTTTGTTGAACTACGCTCCTTTCATTTAGCAATACCCATTTTTCCCTCCACCATGGAGCTGCTAAACCTTCTCTCAGGCCAACAATGGGCTGAATCACGCCTTCACAGGCTGTTGTCGGCTTGCCTTCCCTCACCTCCCACACATGCACGGGGCTATGAGCAGTGACTGCTACAAACATTCTGCTCTATGGCCACATCAAACCCCAGCAGCTGTCAAAAAGAGGCTCCTCGCCTCGACTTTGCTGTAATTTCTGTTGGATGATCTCTGTCCTATTTGCCGTCAAGGCTCTTGTCTTGATTTATCCTCACTGCATGCTGTTTGATAAGCATCATCATCATCCTCATTATAGAGGGCGAAACTGAGGTGCAGAGAAGCCGCTGGCCTGATCATCCATGTCATCGGCATGTTTTAATTGGGTTGAGTCTCACTGAAACTCATGCATCTCAACACAACTCTTCACAGATGCCTACACTTCAGCCCCAAATGTAGGTCCATGTCTCCAACTAAAACAAAAGCCTGGTGTGAGAAACAGCTCAGGAGCTGCGCATCTCATCAGCTGCTCCTCCTGTCTTGCTCAGTTTTGATAACAGCTTGGGCCAAAGACACTAATTAAATAGTGGTGCCGGATATCTCTCCATGATTTCTGTGACGTGCCTGTGAGGGTCCACAGTTGGGCTGGGACCTGGCTGTGTAACAGGAGAGGCGAGTCAGAGCTCATGGGAAATGAGCACAAAAGCAACTATTTGGAAAGAGCCAGGTACGATTGGGTAGGAGCAACCTCCTGCCAGCTCCCCACAACCCCCAGGCTGCCATTGCCCCAAAAGTATCAACCAGACAAAGCATTCAACCTGTGTTCCCACCACCTCGTTATGCCCATGAGTGACACCTTCTAGCTGCACCCTCATTCCTTCTTCTCCCAAACTAAGTCATGACTTTTGGCTTTTCTCCACACACTGCATCTCCCAGCACAGCTGCTGATCGCCCTCCCACTGGAGGGGAATTTGGCCACTTTTTTTTCCCATGAGTCACTTTTTGAGTGGGACCACACTGCGTTTTGCTGTGTCCATGTTTCCAGTGCCCACTGGCTGTGCCAGTTGCGCTCAGATAAGATCTAATCAGGGCTCTGCAGGCAGGAAAACACCAGGTAGTGCAAGGTTTTACATTGTGCACCACCATCTTCCTCGCTGAGCATTTCCATGTAAATTCATTCCCAGAACAAAAATGTTTTCTGCCCTACATGGCCTTTGCTTTAGCCCTGTTCAACCACAATTTAGAGCCTGGCTGCTCTAGAGCAAGTCTTGCCCTGGTCCCATCTCCATGGTAAGACTTCAAGCACCTGAGTGGTAGCGTCCCTTCTGAAATGGACTTTGGCAGATGTTCTGTAGTAAAACCAGAGCATGAACCTCATCCGTCTGACTTCTTAAAGTATCAGAGCCCATCAGCTTCAGTTTCATTTGCAACAGTGGTTTGACTCGATTCATTCCCATGCTCAGAATTCAATGAGCAGGTTGAGCCTTGGACGTAACAATCCAGTTTTCCTAACAAGTCTAATAACTATTAGGGCAAACTTGCCAGGGCTACCTGTACAAATCCCATGCCATTGCATCGATTTGTATGTTTAAAAAAATTAGAGAAAACTGATGGTGTCCACCAGTGTAACTCCCATGTAAGCTGCCATGCTCAAATCCTTTTTATTGCAAGACTAATGATGCATGAGTGCAGTGTGCAGACCCTTGGAAATGTTATATCTCTTTATACAGCTGGATTGTGTGCACCACAGGCATGCTATACAACTGGTTTTTACAGTCTTAATTAGCCTTAACTAAGAACCCTGGGCCAGGGTCAAATGGTAAGGCGGTGACAGAAAGGTTTATTTATCTGGCAGAGGCACCGTAGCACAGATAGTTACAGGTCTATGGCCAGATGACTTCACTAGTGTGAGTAAAGCCTTGGAATTAGGGTGAGCTCAGCCTGCCCTTCCACAGCTGCTTCCACCCTTCTGCCAACTTGGGAAAACAGACAATCACCAAGTATTGCAGGGACTGTCCAGAAAGATTCAGACTTCTTGGAGTTTGGGCATGCACCATCCATGTTCACCCTTGGATTTTGGGTGCATCCACTGTGCAGACAAGGCCATTGCTCCTCTGCAGTGTGGTACAATGGGGCAGTCCTGCTGTGGATGAAGGCCTGGAAAAACCACAACACACCTGCAATTTCCCCTAGAAGCCCATGACAAAGACCTGGACTCATCTCACCTACCTTCAGTTTTCAAATGCACAGACCATGTCTGAACTTGCTGTCTTGCTTAGGTACATCCAATCCACATCAGACACCTACCAAGGGGATGGAGGTGTCCATTACTCAGCATTCACTGAGAAGCAAAGATGGGCTGCTGGCTGCTCTTGATGGCATTGAAGGTGACCCATCCAAAAGTCTCTCTTGGGTTTCCACCTTACTGCACACCTAAAAGGCCAACTGGATTTTTGTCCCCTTGCCCACCATCATCAGGGTAGGTGAGGCAGGTGGATGGTTTCCAGCAGTGCCACTGCTCAGGCAGTTTCAGACTGTTAAAGCAAACCAGATCTACTGAAGGCAATGAACTGAAACTCACAGCGCAAATGAGAACAGATCTAAGCCAGATCTTGTGCTAATACCCGAACAGTACTGGCTTTTCCTTAAAGCCTTGGTTATTTGCATCAGGAGGTGGATAGGAAAAGTCTGTTTGACCCAGACTATTTGATTCTTAATTTATGCACCAAATGGGAAAATTAAGATTTCAACAGGGTTTTTTTTCAACAAGAGCTTTTTTAGTTAGCGAAAAGGGCTATTCCAGAAATGCCTGCCGTTCTCCTGGAAGGAGTAATACTGTTCTTGATGCCACGTGTCTTATTATAGCACTGTGACATGGGTCTTCTTGTACCCTGGGTTACTCTGTGTTTGTCATGGGCTAGAGCGCACAGGACGGCTGTTCAGACAAACAGCTCTCTTCCAGGAACCACCGCACCCGCAAGCCTATAATAGCCACATCTGTGATGTTTTCGACCCAGCACAGGCTCGTTTATTTTTCCCATTACCTCCCAGCACAACAACGCCATCCGCCCTGCCGCTGCTTCCCGTCCCTCAGCTCCGTGCCACTTCATCCTCCAAGAGGAGCCTCTGCACTACCATACACGATGCCTTGCTCTCCTTAAAAATCACCTCCCAGCCAGAAGAAAAGCTCCCGTTTGCCTGAGAATGGCTGTCTTCAGAGTATATCCTATGGGGGGGGGAAAGGGCTGTTTCCTCTTCTTTCGTCTCTTTTCCTTACTGCTCTTTTTATTCCTCCCCCAACCACCTCCATACCACCCTAAGAAAAATAGCGACAAGGTCTCCTTGCTTTCTACGTTAAGGGAAGTCTGGACTAATTTGGAAAATCCAGGCTGATAGCCATGTGGGCATGCAGGTGTATGAACAATGGGAATATTTTCCTTTTAGGAAGTAATTTTTATGAAAAAAACTATAGCATTGCTGTGATCGGAGAAGAACAGGTGTACAAGCTGCTGATGATCTTGTAGGTATCAGTTTGGAACCACTTCTTCTTATAGCGTTAAACATATAATGTAGTAATTATAACAGATATTGGGTTATTGGGTAGGAAAAGAGGCTGACAATTAAAAATATATGAAGATTCATTTGCTCCTGATGTGTTTTCTTTTTAACTTCTGTACCGTCAACTTCTCTTTAAGCGGATCCACAGGGTTTATTTGTGGCGAGCCCAGGGCATTTGCTTCCCCAAAGCCAAGGCAGCAACCAGAGCAGATAGGCTGGTGGCCGAGGCAGTTTTCATGCCAGCATAATACTGGGCAACCTCACATCAAAAATTCCTGATCTCATCCAGCTGTGCCTGAAGGTTCCCTGCTTTGGTGTTCAAAGTGCCAAGCAGTGACTGACAAGTGGCACGTCACCACCATCATCCCTCCTCCAATGTCAGTTTGAAGCCGGCGCAGGATGATCCTGGTAAAACTCCAGTGGAGAATTCAACTGTCAGTGGAAATACAGTTATTCCCAGTTTGGCATGGGGGAATTTGTAGAAGTGCAAGGACCTAAATAAAGGGAAATTATAGGGATATTCGGAATTGGCACTACTTTTTACCTACTGGCATTGTACAGGAACAAGTGACATTTTGTGAAAGGTAATTAAAATTTAGTAAGAAAATACTATTCTTATGACAGAATCCAGTATTTATTCCATCACTGGCCACCCAACCCCAGTGAAGCGTGGCTGTGCGGACACCCAAAGGGCTTTCACTTTTGCAGTCCCACCACTCAGCAGTTTGGGAGCAGAAGTCAAACTGCAGTAAGTAGCTTTAACAGACTTTTTTACCCGTTTTCCCCCTTCTGTAGTAATGCACCGTTATGAGTGTCTTTGGTCGGGCTGTTTCCAGCCTTGGCAAAAAGAAGCTGGAGCCAAGGAAGCATCTTTGCTGCTCAGTGGCTCGGCAGCGTGGCCTTGCTGGGGCTGCTCTCCCACCCTGCTACTTAGTGATGCTAAATCAATATTAACCACAGGACCGCACAGCAAAGGGCTCTCACGCAGCCTGTTTTTCCATCTGATGTGCCCCGTGATGAATTGAGAAACCAAGCATTTGCTTTCCCTCACCCTGCCCTTCCTGCGCGAGGGATGCTCCCAAAATCCATTCCCCATGCAGCCCCCGCCTCCAAATCCTGCCTCCAGGCCTCCTCTGCTGCAATCGCTACAAGAAACATCATCCTAATTTCACAGCTGAGATGAAGCTGGCCTCTCCGACCAGGATTGCTTCATACGTCCTGCTGTCCCCTGACTCAGCCTGGAAACACCTTGGGGGAAAAACATCATCTTTTTGACCACATATAAAAGAAGAAAGAAAGTCAAGGACCAAGGGCTTTTTCTAGAAGGCATTGCACATAAATAATAAAAAGGGATTTGGTTTTTTTTTTTCAGTTTTACATAGATAAATTGAAAGCATGAGCAAACAGCTATGGTCCAGTGTCACCCTGACCATGCCGTGGCACCAAAAGACAAGCAGTCAGGCACCAGCATCGGCAGAGGGGATGCCAGGGCCAGCTGGGCACTCGGGGCAGAGCTCCATCACAGGGCTGGGGAAGGATGGATCCTAAGCAGGTTGTTTGGATGCAGCACAGAGTTTGCTTTGCATTGCTTCAGATTGCTTAGCAGCTCAGTGGGAGGGTTAAGGCATCCTTAAGGTACATCTTTTTATGCAAAAGCCCTGGGTTGCGTGGAGAGCTGCCCCAGGCGGCGCAGAGATAAACGTGAATTGTTTTCCAAAACCACAGCTCCCTGCACCTTCCCTGCTCCCCACCGGCCTCCAGCTAACAGTAAAAGAGCTGCAGTGCTACTCTTCAAATCACTTCTGCCTGTAAAGCTGTGGTCAGCATCTCAGACGGTATAAGTTTGAAGCTGCACCGATTTCTATCAGCAGAGAACGCGATTCTTTGGTTGTTTTTTTTTTACTGAGAGAAGATATGTGCTAAGAAGCACGTCTGTTTCCACTTTTGTATCTGAAATGAAAGGACAACTATTCCTGTTCGGGCAGAAAGTCTAAAGGCCTGCTGGCAGCTCTCTCCCAATGCATAAAACAACAATTTATTCGTCTAACCAGAAGAAAACATTGTTGTTTCCCTCTTTCTCAGCACAACTGAAAATGTGAACTAATGCCTTTTTTCCTACGTTCTCAA
Organism: Burhinus bistriatus; assembly: GCA_013397275.1. NCBI lineage: Eukaryota > Metazoa > Chordata > Aves > Charadriiformes > Burhinidae > Burhinus > Burhinus bistriatus. The sequence continues at coordinate 22,833 of VYXH01012426.1, read as the reverse complement.
CTGAAAAGTTAAAAAGCTGTTTTTTCCCTTTATCCTGGGTGCCCAGCTCTCACACTAGGGTCAACAAAATGACAACTGCTGCCCGATGGTGGCAGGGCTGCCAGTGTCACCCGTGTGCTTTTCAAGACATGCTGCAGGAAAAAAGTCTTGCTGCTGCTGCTGCGTACCCAGAGCTCTGGAACTAACGTGCCGGCAGCCCCGGGAAAGTGTGGTGGGGTTTTGCCCAACAGGCAACAATAGTTCTTTCTAGCTCCCATCAAGTTTTCCAGCTGCTTTAGAAACTAAGGAACGATGATGCTTTAGTAGCTCAAGGACTGTAACTGAGGCAGACTCCAGCAGGACTGATGCAGGAATAGCTGTCATATTAGAAGCTACTTAACCAAGAGCCTTTATTTAAAAAGTTATTTGATTCTGAGTATCTAAAACTTGTCACTGCTGTAGTGATTTAGTCCTTATTCAGAGAGAAAAGAAGTACAACTGGTGCAACGTCATTATATTTATATCACAAAGACAGAAAAAAACACCCATCTGAAAATCTTCATGCTGCTATAAAAGCTGAGAGCGTTTCTTAACTGTGTCTGAAATCTCCATTTTCACAGCCTGCTGATGGGACCTTTCTGCTGTGAGTGCCGTGCTGTGATTTCTCCCCATGGTGATGATGTGCTCCCAGACCCGGGGTGCACAAATTGAGTCTCCCCTGATCCCGCATGGGACTGTGAGCCCTGGGCACACCAGGAGACCACAGTGTGCGTTGTCTCCATGCAATGGCCAAGCCGGAGACCCTAGACTAAAGGGGTTATAGAGAGGGAAAGAGGGAGACGGAGGCAGAATTGCCCTGGTAGGATGTCTGGGGCTACTGCTCGCTCGCAGGGCTTGGGCAGGAGCTGGGGGAGGCTCGGGGAGGGTGCTATTCCCTGCCAGCCTCTGCATCAGGCTGCTGTCTGGGCAGTGCAAACTCCTCTTTTGATACCAAGATTTAAGTTTGTGGGAAATACTCAGTAAGACCCCGAAAGCCATTGCATTCCAGGCTGAGCCCTTGGTTCAGGTCCTCGGCACCTTCTGCTGCCCCAAACCTGGTTTTCTAGCAAGACACTCTGCTGTCACCCTCCTCGATGTTTTGGACTGGCAGCTCCCTTAAAATCAAGGGAGAATGTGGCTTTGTAAAGGTGCTTCAGGGTGTTCTGTACACGAGCGATGCTCAGGACCTGTCCGGATCCAGCCCTCCACAGGCAGCACAGCTTGCTGGTGCAAAGGTTCACTAAATAAAGGAGTCTTTCAGGCTCAGGTGGGCTTCTCCGGTGCAGCCCATCACAAAGCCCGTGAGCAGGCCTGTGGGTGCCTCTCTTCTTCAGCATTCTGGCTTTAATGGCTTTTCACAAGGAATATTGACTTTTGTGCTCCCTTAGATGAATTGGCAGGCCCTAATGAGCTATGAATGCAATTTAATAAAGCTCACATTTGGAGGACGGAAATGGTTCTGTGGAAGGAAATGAATGAAGGCGGGAAGGGGGAGGAAGGGCAGGGCTGTGCGCGGCCTTGGAGCATGAAAAAGCCAAAGACGAAATTGTAAGGACTTGCAGAGTCTTCAAACAAACCTTAGAAACAGGCAGAAGAGAATATCTTCTTCGTCGGGTTTGGTTTTGGGAATCGCTTATATCTATGCTAAGTTATTGCTTCTCAAATGTGCTTCAGGTGCTCGGACAGGAATGGTAGAAGTGAAAAGTTGGTCTGATACACCCGAGACCTTCACAAACAGGCTTGATGCTGAAGAGGAAGCCACAGAGCAGTAGACTGTGCCAATTGTGCAGCTTTACTCCAGAACGATGTGGTTTGCCTCGCTCTGATGTGAGCAGCCACGCTGCAGCGCCCCGGATTGAGGGGCTCAGCCCACTCCTGAGTTTGTAGGAATGACAAACCTATGCTGGATGCCCAAAATGCCGGAGTCATCCTGCTGTGGAGCAAGCTCGGACCCAGACTCTGATGTTCTCCCAAAAAACCACCCAGCAGGCAGGCCCCAGGCCAGTCCAAGCCAGGAGCTCTGACACCTACTGTTAAAAGCTGCAGAAAGAGGTCCAAAACACATCCTCTTAGTATATTTTCTTTGGCAGCGTCTTCCAGCACAGGACAGACTGATGGGATGTAGCTAATTGCTTAGCTGGCCTTCATTACTGTAACCTGAGCATTGCCTTTTCTGGCTTCTTCTGCTTCCTCTCTCATCACTGTCCAGAGCAGAAGTTGGCTCCGCACACACCTAATTTTCCTGATCAAGCATGGATGATGTTCTGAGAGCCAAACTGATCCCTTGGTCTCAGTCTGTCAATTTAGACTGAAAATATACTTTGCTTGCTCACTTTTCTTGCCTTTTTTGGGGTGTGAGGT
>VYXH01012426.1:0-10680 GCA_013397275.1 Burhinus bistriatus | reverse complement strand
AAGGTGCTACCACTGTTGCTGATGGGCTCAGCCTTGGCCAGTGGGGGGTCCACCTTGGAGCCGGCTGGCATTGGCTCTGTCAGACGTGGGTGAAGCTTCTAGCAGTTTCTCACAGAAGCCGCCCAGTAGCACCCCGGCTACCAAAACCTTGCCATGCAAACCCAATACACCTTGTTGAACCTCATACCATTGGCCTTCGCCCATCAATCCGGCCTGTCCAGATCCCTCTGTAGAGCCTTCCTACCCTCAATCACACTCTACAATTCTATGATTCAATCTTTGGCTGCTCTCCAATGACCAATGTATTTCTTGCAATACTGTGCCTAAAATGACACATCGCAGTACCTCAACCCCACAGCAAACAAAATAATCGCTCTCATTTCTTCCGCCCCTCTCTCCTGCTAGCCTAGAATGACACCTGCCTTTTTCCTCCCCCAACAGCTTATTATCGCCTTGCATTTAATGGTCTCTACTGTAACTTATCCACTCCCACTGTACTGCTGCTCTGCCAGCTCTTTCCCTATTTTGTACTTGAATGTCTGATTTCTCCTTCTAACTACAGCACTTTGCACTCGCCTTTATCAAATTTCTCCCTGTTATTTCAGGCCATTTTTCCTGCGTATTTACAGCCATTTCAAATTCTGATAAAGCCCTGGAAAGTGCCTGCATGTATTCTCAAGTTGGTAACAACCGCAGATTTTTATACGGGCTATTTATTTCACTGCTTCAGTCATTAATGAAGTTGTGCAAAAATACAGGCCCTACAACAAAATGTATAGCAATCTCACTCAAAATACCCTCTCTGGCTACATACCAATAACTATTCCAAGTGCAATTTTTCTGCTACATTGTGATAATTCGTTTCCTTCTTTTGCTTGTAAAAAGGTAGTGAGGGGAAAAAAAACCCCCAAACCATTAAATGCATGTTTTCTCCAAATCATCCATCATTTTTTCCTCCATCTCCTCACCTTTTCCCACTTAATCATGTGCCTTTCCTTCCAATTTCTGCCATTTCATTTTGATTGATCCTTACAAATTCTCGCTATGCCATTTTTCCTTCACATTAGGTGATTGCTGCTGGGCCATTAAAAGAAGGACCTGTCTTCAGTTATCCCACCCATCACCTCCCAAAGGGACCCAGGCAGCAACACCCGCACCTACTGAAACTGCCTTTTGAGGTGCTCATTCTGCTTCTCTCATCTCCCCGCTTTCTCAAGAGCGCCAAACACCAACTCCACAGCCACTTTCACCTGAATTACCTCAGACTTCAAGATTTTTAACCACTTCTAATAAGCCTGACTGTAATCCAGAACAGCCAGCTCTGGAATAACACCCTGTACCTTCTAAAATACAAACTCTGTCCTCTGGAGGAAAAAAAAAAAAAAAAATCCATTAACTCTGTCTTTTCATGTGTTCCCGTGTTGGGTACTTTCCCAACAGATACCAAAGTACTGAATACCTCCCATTTCCACCAGACTTCATTGTTTGGGAATACTGGTGGATGCAAAATTGAGCATGAACCAGCAAGGTGTGCCTGTGGCTCAGAAAGCCAACCGCATCCGGGGCTGCATCAAAAGAAGCATGGCCAGCAGACCAAGGGAGGCAATTCTGCCCCTCTACTCCACTCTCATGAGACCCCACCTGGAATACTGTGTCCAGCTCTGGAGCCCTCAGCTTGTTCAGCCCAACCCACGACAACAGGAAAGACATGGACCTGTGGGAGTGGGTCCAGAGGAGGGCCACAAAAACCATCAGAGGGCTGGAGCACCTCTCCTGTGAGGACAGGCTGAGAGAGTTGGAGTTGTTCAGCCTGGAGAAAAGAAGGCTCTGGGGAGACATTGCGGCCTTTCAGTACTTAAAGGGAGCTTAAAGAAAGATGGAGAGAGACTTTTTACCAAGGCCTGTAGTGACAGGACAAGGGGCAGCAGTTTTAAACTGAAAGAAGATAGGTTTGGATTGACATTAAAGAAAAAATTTTTCATGATGAAGTTGGTGAGACACTGGCACAGGTTGCCCCATCACTGGAAGTGTTCAAGGCCAGGCTGGATGGGGCTTTGAGCACCCTAGTCTAGTGGAAGGTGTTCCTGCCCATGGCAGGGGGGTTGGACTAGATGACCTTAAAAGTCCCTTCCAACCCAAACTATTCTACGATTCCCAAGCTTTGGAAATACCCACACTGTTAATGCTCAGCATCATGCTTCCAGCCCTTCCTGAACCCCAGGTCTTTGTTTCAGTGCTGCAGTTTAAATCAGAGTCTCTGCAATGCCCATCAGCCATTTTTGACATATTGACATAGAGTTCCTCCAGTGTGTTCCTCATACCAGTGTAGAGACATTTCAGCTTAATATGTTGCTTCATTCTCTCTCGCCTCGTACAGTCCCAGGTCAAATAAATAATTTATTTACATCAATGAACTGCAACAGTCTGGCAGGACATAGAGTTCCATAGCAGAAGCTAATTCAGAAACCAAAACTTCAACCCTCTCCACCATCTGGATTTGAGCCATAAAGACTAGAAATAACAAGTATTGATTGTTTTCTTTCTGTTGGCCAGAAATGGTGTTTAGGAGTCACAAACCTCTCCTGAAAGTTTATTTGTAACCAGCATGCTCCCATGAAGAAAGGTTCTGAGAAGTCAGCATTCTTGACGGACCAGCCAACCAACCTTTCCCTACAACCTGCCAAAACACATCCTTGGAAGAAGCCTGGTCAGCTATTAAGGGGATGGTACAGCAGTCAAAACACTCTCAGTACCCAGGGAGTACATTGCTACAATAGTTCGCACACAGAAATATAGCAGGGCCCTGCCTTCCCCTCAGAAAACCCTCTTACTGCAGTGTCAATGTGTTCATTACTATAAAAATATATAATAACACCTTACTGCGTAAGGACTCTGTACCTTTGAGAAAACTTCAGGTCTGCACAAAACACCCCAGTTACGGTGACAAGTCTTATTTTAATTCTAGGTAACTTCAGGATGACTACAAGTTGGAGAATTTCTCTTTAGAGAAGTCATCAACAAACAGGAGTAAAGACACCGTTAATTTCATCCAGGCAAACTTTTGTTGTTGAGACAGATTTATTAAGCCTCTTAATACCAGCATTACCAAGTATCCATCATTAATCAGAAGCACTATGGTCTGTCTCAGTATTACACCTTAAGGCCCATCTTCTCTTTGCCAAAATATATGTATTTTAGTTCAATATTATTTAAGTGATAAATCTGCTATCCAGACATAACCTGAATCGTATAACCTTGGCCTCTAAGGTTGAAATTATTTACCAGTTGCCAGGTTGATTTGCCCATTTATACTCACTGACAGATACCCCCTGGTCTTCTCCAGCTACCTGACACTCCAGATTTGGGACAGTTTGTGAAAGCAAGATTTACTCAATTGTGCACAAAGGTACCAGATATATTTTTACACAGGTCTGTGCCATGCTATTACCCATCTCCACCCTACCACTGATTTATTTTGAAATCCTTTCGTCTGGCAACTCTCTTGAAAGCCTGAAACCATGACAGTTTAGTCTAATAGTCTATGTTGCTTAAACGGACATCTGAACTGCATCTCACTAGGTACCTTTTTTCTGGCCAGCACTGCATCCTGGACATCGGCAACAAGAGATACGTGAAATTTCTGGCTAAGAACATCAGGTGCAGTTATGAGGATTTTACAAGCCATACACGGTGACTAAAATCCAACAAATGGTATTCATTTTACTGAGACTCAGAGCCAGCTATTATTCCCCTACTTTTAGGGTTTCTTTTCAGACCACCACTCTCAAAATCTCCAAGACGGTGGGAAAAGTGCATAGAATCATAGAATGGTTTAGGTTGGGAGGGACCTTAAAGATCATCTAGTTCCAATGCCCTTGCCATGGGGCAAGGACACCTCCTACTAGACCTGATTGCTCAAAGCCTCATCCAACCTGGCCTTGAACGCTTCCAGGGATGGGGCAGCCACAACTTCCCTGGGCAACCTGTGCCAGTGCCTCACCACCCTCAGAGCGAAAAACTTCCCGAGATCTAATCTAAATCCCCCCTCTTCAGTTCAAAGCCATTACCCCTTGTCCTATCACTACATGCCCTTGTAAAAAGTCCCTCTCCAGCTTTCTTTAAGCTTCCTTTAAGTACTGAAAGGCCGCAATGTCTCCCCAGAGCCTTCTTTTCTCCAGGCTGAACAACCCCAACCCTCTCAGCCTGTCCTCACAGGAGAGGTGCTCCAGCCCTCTGATGGTTTTTGTGGCCCTCCTCTGGACCCACTCCAACAGGTCCATGTCTTTCCTGTTGTCGTGGTTTGGGCTGGACAAGCTGAGGGCTCCAGAGCTGGACACAGTACTCCAGGTGGGGTCTCACGAGAGTGCAGTAGAGGGGTAAAATCCCCTCCCTTGGTCTGCTGGCCATGCTTCTTTTGATGCGGCCCAGGATGCAGTTGGCCGCCTGGGTGGCGAGCGCACATTCCCAGCTCACGTTGAGAGTCTTACCTACCAACACCCCCAAGTCTCTCTCCTCAGGGATGCTCTCAAGACGGGTTTAAATTCAGATCAGTATTACCTGTGCTGCTGCTTATTCTAATCTTAACATTCACCCAAGAAATTAGAGTGGTGGGTCAGGAAAGATGAGGGCAACACTGGAAACAGAAGAGTCAAAGGAGTACAAACAGAACAGACAGTCCGCAGCCCAGAAGTACAGGAGCATTATTCCAATCCTGAACTAAGCTAGTACATGTTAATAACTACTACTTACGGGGTTACTGGAATCCCAATCCCCACCGTGCATCTGGGAGATTAAATATCGCAAGCATTGGCTGTGAAACAACAAAGAGTCATCTTTGGCACGCCTGGTAGAGCTGCAGTCCAAGAACCGAGCCTCACTATACTTGAGCCATTAGACCTAGCCAGGCTTCTTAAGAATCTGGCAAGCATATGATCTGTAAAATACAACTGCATGCTACGTCCCGCTAAAACGTCTCATGTTTGTTATCTAGGTGAGATTATAAGTATCTTTACATAACGTTTTAAGCACATAATTAAGAATATATAGTTAGCCCTCACTCAGCAAATGGTGATCATATCATTGAATCACATGAATAATGACTTGAACAATGAGAATTTCGTATCTTCAAATTTCTGTATCATGTCTAGAGGCAGAAACTGACTTTATGATGACCTGAAATAGAACATACTGTCATATAATATTCAGTTTAAAACTGATCTGAAGCATTTTTAATGTATCAACATTAGCTTCCTCACCTCCCCAAGAGGAGTATGTTTGTTAATTATCCTCGCAGATCAAAAGGTCATATGGGATGAAAATTCTTTTAGAAGAGGAATCTTTAATCTAGCAAATAAAAAAAATTCAACAGCTGGTTACTTGAAGTTGGAGAAAGAAGCAAAGTAAATATAAAGTACATATTTAAACTGTAAGGATATGATATTTTGGGGAACCTGATTATTTAGAACAAATTTTTATAGTGAGCACTTCCTGTATCGGAACCTGAACATGGGACTAGTATGTTTGTTCTGCTACCTTTTATGGTCTTCATTAAGACTAAGCCCAGAGGAAGTGGCATAAATTCCTGCAACTCGGAAATAAAGTTTCTATCAGTGCTTGATAGCTCGGTTGAGCAGCTGATTAATTCAGATTGGTCATTTGTTAGCAGATCACAGGGGAGAAAAACTTTGAATTAATTTATCACTAGCATACTCGGAGACTTCTCTTTAGTCATATGTTAAACAGCTGTTGAAACTGATGAGGGATGGAGGGGTAGGCTGTGCCAGAGGGCACTGGGTACAGCATGGTATTATGGCAGTCCTTTGACTAGAGGACCAGTACAGGCTAGCAACAGGCAAAGCCGTTTAGGGAGCCAGGTGCTTGGCCAATGTCTGATTCCAGCGCGATTTGTCCTAGAAGAGCTCAACTATAAATGCAGAGCACCCCCAGAAGATTGCAGTTCTTGCAAAACTATGAAAGCTGCCGGCAAGTCTAAGAGCTCTGTACGGATGATGGTCAGTTCACTTTCAGGATAAGTAATGAAGTCATAAGAATCATAGAATAGTTTGGGTTGGAAGAGACCTTTAAAGGTCATCTAGTCCAACCTCCCCTGCAATGAGCAGGGACATCTTCAACTAGATCAGGTTGCTCAGAGCCCCGTCCAACCTGACCTTGAATGTTTCCAGGGACGGGGCATCTACCACCTCTCTGGGCAACCTAGGCTAGTGTAAAGGACTGTTAAAAGGCTACAGCTCCAGTCTACTCACCTGAAGGGACACTCTAGACTGTATAGGATCCCATCAAACTGGTCCCAATACTGTGTATGTTCTGGTGAATATCCAATACAGAAAGCTGTGATAATGGCAAATTAATTACTGGAGCCCATAAAAAAAATGCAGGAAACTATCTTACAGCTTTAAACCAAGACTCGGTATTTTTTAAAGACAATATTCTGTAGTTCAGAAGCATTTATGAAGCTGCTGGAAATTCCAGGGCATTATCTGTGTAAAGGAAATGTGGTTAGATCACAACAATAGTTCAAGTTATGGCTAGAAGCTTTAAAAGAAAAAAGAAAGCTTTGTTGACTTTTTACATTTTGAAGTTCCTACCTGATTTAGAGGTATTTATACTCAAATAATCTCTCTGATAAGGTGAGAAAAACTCATCCAAAGTCCTGCTGTATGGCAGAATTAGGTATATAGCCCAGCCCTAAGCTAATGATATCTAATTCATGTACAAAAAGCTATTGAGAAGGAGATTCCACCACTTCAGAAAAGGGTAGGGTAGATCTTGTACTCTCAGACTCCAGGAGCTGTCATCTGTGATGTTTCATCAATCTATTCAGTAGAACTGGATTCTTAATCTGCATAATCTTTAACCAGAGTAAGTATTCATTCAAAACTGAAGCTAAATAAAGACAGTAAGTAATAATTTAACATCTAAACTCAGATTTAACAGAATAGATTGTAACCGAGCACCATATCAATTTGCAAAAGCAAGGCAAAGAAACATGAACAGCTTTATATACACACACAAAGTATCACATAACTGGTTCGAAACAGGAACCAATTTCTAGGGGCTATGAGCACCTCCAAATGTCCTTTCGTTTCAATGGGAATTGCACACACTGTTAACAAATTACTGATGCCATGCAAACACCTACCCAAGTTAGTTGGTTCTTCATCTAAAATTGCCCCCCTCCCCCCACAATAACAGCAACCGGTAACAAAAGCTTCTGTTTCCCCAAATTTAGTCAAGCTTCCATTTATACAAAGAACATGAAGTACCAAATGCATACAGAATTTTAAGAGCTGAAAGAGTAATAATTTTCTTAAGAAACTCAGAGACGTGATACGAAAGAAATAAGACTGCATCTACATATAAAATTACAGGTTGATGTTATGTTTAACTATTTATGTTAAAGACAGTTGATGTCTGGTATGTAATGATGTCAAAAAATAAGTTTCAAGAAAGCTTTACTATGAAAATGAAATTAAATTTGATGAAGTTTAACAAATTTCATAGCTTTAGCTTCTGTGAAAATACTACTGTACTTGAAACGCATTCAGAATTTAAAATTCCTGAAATGCAAGTTTTTCAAACTTTAAGTAGTCTACTATAGCTATAGCTGTTCTCTGAAATGAAGTATTAGCCCTCATAACGAAGAAAAAAACCCCAACTATCTTCTCCACTTATTTCTTTTTTTACATAAAGGAAGGATGAGAAGTGCTCCCAAAACAAAGTCAATTTACAATTTTAAAAGGTTACTACAGAAAAAAATGTACATTCCTTTCTTTCCTTGTGACTATACTATATTTTAAGCAAGACTGTGCCTAAATTCAGAGAATGCTTGATGTTTTAACTGCACAAGCATTAAATGTTGTCATATTTATCATTGAAGAGTCTGATGGCAAACTTCAGTGGCATCAATCTTCTCATTATGAGATGGGAAAGCAGTTGTTCCGTTGCACTCAGATTGTTGCTTGCTTGCACCATGGTATAGCTGCATTTAACCTGGAATCCAGTGAGAACTCACCCTGACCTTTCATGTTTCCCCGAAAAATCTCTTCTACAGTTTTATACAAACCAACAGACACACAGGATGAACAGCTCTTCAGTTCTTTCATTGACTACAAAAAGCAGGTTTTCTTTAAATCAATAGCTTAATAGTTATGATAAATATAGCTATTGCCACATTTCTTGCTTGTAATTCACTGTAACGCTTCTTGATACCTCAGTCATCATCTTGCTGATTTCTTTTCTGTCAATGGAACAGAAGAGTTCATAATGTCAGGATGCAGTTATCTGAAGTAAGAGCACTAATAAATCACGACAAGTGTTTCCAGATACAACGGACATTAAACAATGACTGCATTTCTAAGCCATTTTTTGAATGGTAAGAGATAACATTTCCAGCAACAGAGCAACATCAGCCCTCTCCCCCATCCCAAACTACTGGATTTTATTTCCAGTAAAGAACAAGATTTTCCCTGTACATTAGCCAATAAACTATACAAGAACCAGAAAACACGGGAGTGGTGGCAGAAGTCAGTGGTCAAGATGAAGACAAACTGCCCTCCCTTCCCCAGCTTTCAAAGATGTCATATTTTCATGTCACTGTTATCAAAGGAACCAAGAAATTGTATTGAAAAAGGACCAAGTGCTTAAGGTTTTTTCCTAACATACTTATTTTCTATCTTTTAAAGAAGTTCTTAAAAGCATTACTTTCAGCAATTCCAAAAATACATCTCCATTTAGACTACATATTTATTTACATTTAAATAAGAAAGAAAACAGCTAGGTCCTTCAGTAAGATTTGTCAAACTACATTCATTGTTTCCCCTAAAGATAAAATTAATTAACTGAAGTGAGATCAGTATGAAAGCTTGCTCTTCATGACTTAAAAAAAAAAAAGTATAAAACAACCCAACAATACATTGTATGATGGCTTCACACATTAGTTTTTCTGTAATTATATAACCTATGTTAACTACACAAGCACAATTCCAGGCACTTTGATGATGCCATTTTACAGACATGGAAGGTCAGAAATTTTTTTCACTATGTCTTACCAGTTTAAGAAAGTCGATTAATTTGTGAACATCCTCTCCTGTAGAAAGGTCCACAAAATCTTTTGGCAGTCGGTAACTCAGGTATGGACTAGGCTGGACAGTAACTTTACTGTTCGTACAACGGAAAACTGGATAGTCCTTTGGAATAGATATTGGATAAGACAAGAACAGTATACGTGAATAAGGGTAGCAATGTTTCTCAAACTCCTCTGTGAGATTGTCCAAGCTACTTTGCCAATGAGTTTATTTGGCATTCATTCTACTAAACCTGTGCCTTCTAAAATTTGTAGTTTTCTTATTAACTCTGCCCATCGAAGAGCAAAAGTTGAAATCTAAATAACAGTCAAATAAAGGCATTCATTCCCTCACTTTACATTTTCTACAGTGTATCAATTATTAATGTATTTAATATACATATGCTTATAACAGTGCTGTAATAAGGGAGCTATAAGGCACTCTGAGCAATAGCATCTACATAAATATGTGGATAGAGAAAATCTTTAAAGAAGAAAAATCAGTGTTCATCACCCTCTTAGAAGGAGCACAGCTATGGTATCCACACAGCAGAAAGTCCTGTCCTCTGCACTTGGCAGAAAGGATGTAGCAACCAACACAGAGCTCCCACAAAAACATGCAGCCATCCAGGTCTCGGGCTGCAGGGAGTGCCAGAGCCTTTTGCTGGTAATGGATGGCAGCAGTGAGAAGAGCAGTGTGAGGTGTGATCAGGCGGACAATCTGCTGAGCCTGGTGGCAGAGCTATGAGAGGAAGCAGAAAGGTTAACGAGTATCAGGGAGTCCACGAAAGAGATAAGACTGGTGGAACCATGCTCTACTCTCCCTGAGACAAACAGGAACAACCATCAGAAAAAAAAAACCCCAAGATGAAGGGGATGCTGCATCCTCACCCAGAGAGGCTGAAGGCAGTAGCTTAAAGGAGAGGAGCGAATGGAGGCAAGTCCATGCTCAGGGTAGCAGGCAAACCCCCTCCCTGCTCACCTCACCCTCCCAGGTGCCTCTGTACAACAGGTACAAAGCTCTGGATGTGGAAGGCCTGTCAATGGATGATGATGTGGGATGACAGTCCATCTTTACTAGAGGTGCTGCCAAGCTCAGAAAGGCCTACTCCCTGTACGAAGACTACCTCCATGAGGAAGAAAAGACAGGTTACAGTTGTAGGCGACTCCCTTCTGAGTGGAACAGAGGGTCCAATATGCCTGCCAGACCCTCCTCTTAGGGAAGTCCGCTGCCTCCCTGGAGCCCAGGGTAAGGACAACACTAGGAAAGTTCCTAGCCTGGTACGACCCTCAGACTATTACCCATTGCTGCTCTTCCATGTGGGTGGCAATGAAGCCGCAACACATAGTCCAAGCGGGATCAAAAGAGACTTCAGGGCTTTGGGATGGTTGGTAAAGGAACCTGGAGCACAGGTTATTTTTTCCTCTCTCCTCCCAGTTGCGGGCAGCGACATTGGAAGAAACAGATCAGTCCAGTCTATTAATACATGGCTTGTGTCACCACAATTTTGGTTTTTTTTGATAATGGGATGGCCTACACAGTGCTAGGTTTGCTGGTGTCAGATGGGGCTCACCCATGACAAAAGGCTGAGGGACTT
>VYXH01012425.1:0-54960 GCA_013397275.1 Burhinus bistriatus | reverse complement strand
TCATCTCAGCAGTATGATATTCCCATTTGATGTCTTGGAAGTTGAAGTCTCCCATAAGGACAAGGGCTACCGATCCCGAAATTTCTCCTACTTGCATGGAGAATAACTCATCAGTGCTTACATCCTGGCTGGGCCATCAGTAGTAGACACCCACTACAACATCTCCTTTGTTTTCCATCCTCCTAATCCTTACCCAGAGGCCCTCAACCACATCATCACTAACTGTAAGGGCAGTGCAGTCAAACCTCTCCCTTACGCATAGTGCGACACCTCCACCTCACCTGCCCTGCCTATTCCTCCTGAACACCCTGTAGCTTTCCATCCCAGCACTCCAACCGTGGGACTCATTCCACCAGGTCTCAATAATACCAATGATATCGCAGCTCTGGCAGCTGACCAACACTTCCAGTTCATCGTGTTTGTTTCCCATAATGCATATGTTGGTGTACAAGCATTTCAGGTACACTCCTGAGCCCTCCGTGCTCCCAGAAGCAGCATACATATTCCCACTAAGATTGCCACCTTCTGGCGATGGCATACTAGCCCTTGGTTTACCTACTGCAATCCTGTTGGTATCGCCTTTCCCCATCAATTCTAGTAATGTAACTGACACTTCGGAAGGTATCATTTAGTTGAGTAACAACTCTGCCTGTATGCCAAATCTTTTTTTATTAAGTATATGAACCTTAATTACAAGAAAAATCCTTGCAAGATACTAAAGCTTCATGTGAACAGAGACAGATTCACAAAAAGAAATCCCATAGTACATATTTGTTTCATGTAAGCCTGGTTGACACCAATTACTCAGCAGACATTCTGACTTGAAAACTCTCTTTTCCTCTATGAAGCTTCAGATTCACTGTAGAATAAAAATGTGAATGGATGTTTGTTTAGCAGGAGATCTTATGCATGAGCATCCACCCTGAATTAACTTTAAAGTTCTATAAAAGATCCTTTATTCACTCTTCCTTCGCTTTATGGTCTTCAAATGTAGGTAAGAGCAAAATAAAGCATAACAAGATACCGTCTGGTTGATTTTACTGTACTGTAAGGGCTACAGTTATCTGAAGCAACCTTTACATTTCACATCAGTACCTTTTTTTAGGGAAAATTCATTTAAAAAAACCCAAAACTAATGTAACTGCTTGGACTACTCTAATTTAACCAATCAGAGTCTGGTTCTTAATCTTAACAGATTTGTCTTTCAAAGCGGGAAATAAGCCCCTTAGTGATTCCCTTTCTTGTTCCTGAACTGACATAGATAGAACTGATAGATTCTGGCATCTGTCAAAGGGCTGATCTGGAGATAGAAAGTAAACAGATGAACTGAAGTGCTAAAACCAATGAACACGATAAGAATGCTGTTGCCAACTACTATTTCAGAGAATAACAGAAAGCTTCAAAATGTGTCATATGCCACAAAGTTCTAGGGAAAAAATGACAGTGAAATACGTATTACAGTTTGCAGTATCTCAGCTTGTTCAATATGTACAGCAGTGAATACATCAAGAATGTAATCTGAAGTTTAGTTACTCCTTCAGAACAGATTCAGATCTTCTTGAGTTTCTTTTGAAGGAAAACCATAGCCAAATATTTTCCTGTTGGTAAAGTTTTTACATGCTAAAAAATCTACCTGATACAGAGAAAAAATACTGTACTTTCGATGAGCATACTAACTTTTTACTTTTACTGCAAAGCAAAATAATTCTTTCTCTTTCCTATATTTCAGAGCTGATGAGGTGTGATCATCAAATAGATGGTCTTTTAAAAATGAATCAATGATATAAAAGATTATATGATCTAAGCTGAGTGCAAATATGAAGGTGCCAATCTAATCTGTGGTGGAAAAACCATCCTTTTGCACAGGGATAAGTTAACATAAGAGATTAGGATCCATGAAGAATGATGTCTCAGAAATAAATTGAATGAAAATATGAAAAATTCAGTATTTACTAATATTAGAATATAAGTTAACTTAAAAGATGCATATGTAACATTTCTTTGATGATTTTCAAAAGAAAGATAAAGAGTATATTTTAATCATCACAACGTTCATATTTTTTCTTCAAAAAGCACAAGTAAAAAATTGTTGCCCTAAAAATTATTGCTGAACCAAACTTCTATAGCTCACAAATTGTGCAACCCACTTACTGTTTCAAGTACTGCTGAAGTTCTATGATTTTTTTTAATGATTGTGCACACAGAGAACTATAAAGAGTGAGCACATATTACATTACAAATAGATAAATTGCTCTGAAAATTACTTTCCTGACCATCACTTCAAATTTTGAGGATAGCTAAAATCCTACTTCTCAAGTAAAAAGGGATTTGATCAAGTTGAAACAAGACCAAAATTCAGAAATATGTAGCAGTTCCAGTGTCAGCAAATACTATAAGGGTAATTATTTAAGCTAATATTTCTGAAGAAACTGGAACAAAAATATTGATAAGAATCAGTTACGTAAATATGTTTTCAGAATATATAATTTTTGGATGCAGATTAACAAAGCATTTGCCATCACACTTCCTTCTTACCACATAGCTTTACTGGTTAAATCCTATACCTCTGCAGAAGACACCTTATGAACCACATCCACATCTCTCAGCAGAAAATAAGATAAAAACTTTAAAGGCCAACAAATATAGTAAATCCAGGCAAGACATAGTATCAGATTCAAAAACTCAGTTTAGCTGAGGTCTCAATGCAACAGGCACCTAAGCCTGAGTCAGCACCATGAAATTACTTTCAGAAAATTTTGTTGATGGCAACTAAAGGCTTTGGATGTGGAGGAAACTTAGATACCATAGAAATAAATTATACAAAGATGATATTGGAAGGAGAGGAAGTGAGAAAGTATTTGTAGAGGAGTTTGGGTTTCTTTAGTGGAGGGATTCATATGTGAAGGGTGAGTCTGTAGATCATATAGTGTCAATTTCTATACATATTTTAAAAACACCTTCAGATGGTGCCATTATTTGCCATTAACAACAGCATTGCAAGCCTTTGAGCAAACAGACTTTTTATTACATAGTATGAATGCAGAACTACTACAGCCTTTAGCTACAAGTAAACAACGGACTCCTGCAAAACATTTATGTTTATTTAGCTTTATACACATGCACACCATCATTTGAAATGGAAATACAATATCAAAAACATTTGTTCTGCAGGTGTATCCTAAGAACTAACGTTAGTCTGGTATTCCAAGAAGCATTGGTATAGTACAACGCTGCATACCAACCTTTTTCAACCAATGATGTGCTCTGTGCCCAGGTATACATGCCATACACTTTCTTTGGTATATAACCACACACAGACTATGCAAGTATCCAACCACTGTTTCCAAAATTTACATTAAAATTAGATTATTACTCTAGTTCTGTAACATGCATGAAAGTGAATGTCAAAGCAAACAAATCATAAATTCTAGTTATGTGACGTTTTTTCTTGTTTCGTACATCTCACTGAACACAAAGACTACACTTAAAGGGAGGCAATCTCATTAATGCCACTTACAAGTAGGACTTAGAGTGTTGCCCTTAATCAGGCTAGATCCTTTAAAAGATTGGCATGCAGCAATATATAACTCTCAAAAAAGTGAATGTCTAATTAAAAAAATAAAAAGGAAAAAGATGAAAGTGCTACATTATTTGTACATCAAAGTCTTTATCATCCTTTGAAAAGAGAACGTACTTCTCATAAACTTTTTTCCTGCAGGTCTATCTTTCCTACTTTTATTAAAAAAATACATCTGAATCAGAATCTATTTTAATGAAAATGTGCTTCGCAACCAGTATGTTACTCAGTATTTTTCTCAAATTAATAATCAAACCAAATAAATGTTAAAAAAACCAAAACACAAAAAACCCAGGTGTGATGGGAAAGTGGCTTCACCGGAAATTCAAAAGGACAGAGTTTATATCTGTAGTTGGAAACATTTTGTAGTGGTGGGACAGAAACTTCACTCCACTAAGGTTTAAAACAAGCAAAATAAGTGAGATTTTTTTTGGTTTGGTTATTTTTTTATTATTATTATTCCCATACAACAGTTAGCAGATCTGTAGAACCCCTTGCTAAAAGAAAGTGGTAGATGGAAGAAGTTTATACTGGTTCTGGAGAGGATTACACAAATACACAGAAGATACAAGGCATACAGAGTCCCTGGAACCTTTTTCTAAAGTTTGGTGTCATGTACAGCCCCCACCAAATATGAAGAACACAAGGACTATCGCCAACATTATAGTCCAAGATTATATATTACTGTTAGCGATTCACCTGTTTTGTCCTAGAATTCCTAGAAAGCCTGTTGTGTTGTCCAGGTGAATGCCACCCAGTCTTAGTGGCTGGGTAGTGGTAATTCTACTTATTTGTAACTCTTCTATTACTTCAGTTTCAGATTCCCTGGTGAATGCCCTTTATGAAAGGGTTGTGGTATGGCTATCTCTGCATCTTTTTCATGGTGAATACTCCCGTAAAAAATTAAATTACCTTTTCTGCAGTGTCATCATCCTTTCCAGGAATTCTTTTTATGCTCTCTGTCCATAGACCTTATTCTGGGGGGGCTTCTTTTTCCTCATGTCTCAGGAATTTAGTACAAGTTTTGATTCTCTAAATTAGCTTTTCATCACATTCTTTTTTGACTTAACTATGTTTACATTTATATCTATCAGATTTCACAATCTTTTTCTTTGTTCAGATGCTTCTTACTGCTGCTAACCTTTCCCTTCGTGTTGAGCCATGCTGACCTCCTTTTACACTTTCTCAAGCATTTCATAATAGGTGGTGTAAACTGGCACTGTGTTACCAGTATGGTCTTCAACAGTTCCTGCAGTGCCCGCAAGCATGTAATTTTCTGAAGCATCTGTCCCCTTTAGCTTCCTTTTAACAAGAGTTTTCATTTTCACCTAGTTCTCCGTATTAAAATTTAGCTCTGAATTCTTTGGCCATTGGTACTTCTGTAGGGATGCTGAATGTAAGTACCTTACGGTTGTTCTTACAGACAGTGCTTCCACTGGGAGATTTTGAACCAGATCCTGAACTTTACTGAGCCAAATAAAGGGTTGGTTTTCTTTCTGTGGTCTTGCAAGCCAGCTATTCTATTACAGAATTACTGATACTACCGAAAAATATAATCTGTGGTTCATGTAGTGATTTGGCCTTTGTCCATAGGGTAATTGAGTTCACCTATTTACTTCTTACTCTCTGATATACTCAGGATATAGCAGTCAGTGTCACCTCTCTCGTAGTTTGGGTATCAATATATACTGCTATACTCTTCTTGTTTAGGCCTGGGATTTCGATTCTTGAAGATTCTGGTACTTGGAGTGTAAGTTTATTCATTTGGCTTATTTCTAAGAGCTCTTAAGTGTATACTTCTGCTTCACCACCACTGTTTTATGTTGTAATTCCTATATATTTTGTAGCCTGATTTTATACTGTTCTGTTATTATCATTTTCCTTCCATCAAGTTTCTGATTTCAGCATTGCCTTCATTTAAGGCATAATACATCAGTTTTCTTATCTTAGTTCTTAATCTTCTAATATTTGTCTTAAAGCAGGTGTGCCACACTACCTGTCTCAAAAATCTTTTTAAATGACACCTATTTTCCACTTGTCTATTTGATTATTTCTATCCTCTGATGTACCCTTCACCTGAAGATACAGAATTATCATGACTTCCCCTTTGGGACATCCTCCTCAGCTGTGTGTTTTCTGACCGTGCAGTCCTCTGTGTAGAACTTTACTAACGATTGCTTAGACAGACTACTGCTTTGCTGGGAATCCCCCAGCTTCTGATGAAGCTAACACCTTCCGCTTTATACTACTTTTCTGCCAAGCATTAAAACCTTACCCCTGCCTCCCTTCTCGGTCCTGTTTGGAACTGATGGATCAATTTGGAGAATGGTACTATTAAAGTTTAGGGAGCTTAGAGGGTGATAACTCACACTGAAATAGACTCCAGGTCTGATCAATAGGTCTGACCAGCTGACCAACAGGTCAACTTTATAGATATGCAGGTTCCACTAATTGTATTGATTACCTCTCCATTGACTATAAAGTGTTCTTAGATATAAGTTAATTTGTGGACACTTACATGTAGACACCAAAAGTTCAGATGTTTTAATCTTTAAATAAATCTAATCTTCAGATTCTCCCAGCTCCAACTTCTCTGGAATATTTTGTCCATGATCAGTAGCTCTCAAACAAGGTGGTGAGGCACTGGAACAGGTTGCCCAGGGAAGTTGTGGAGGCCCCATCCCTGGAAGTGGTCAAGGCCAGGTTGGATGGGGCTTTGAGGAACCAGGTCTAGCAGGAGGTGTCCTTGCCCATGGCAAGGGGATTGGAACTAGATGATCTTTAAGGTCGCTTGCAACCCAAACCATTCTATGATTCCATTTTTTTCCCTCATCTTCCATGCTGTTGGTGTGACTTCAGACTTACGTTCTGAAGGGAACGTAATATAGACTTATGGCAAGCAAACAAATTGATACTGTGTGCCATGATTATAAAATGATTAAGAGTCTGGAAAGTTTGTCTTTATAAAAGGTGAGAAAAAGGGCTTGCAAATACATTTTCATTAGTCTAAGTGTTTTGCAAATTTTAGCTAGGAATGACACAAAGAAATAAGCAGAATATGACAGAAGTGCAGTACAAGTGTACTGCAAGTTACTAAGGGACCTTATTACTTGATCAAAACTAGGAGCAGGATACAATTTTTTCCCCAAAAATTTTGAGATGAGATGGAAATTGTCCTTTAAACAAGCAAATGCCAAATAATTTTATCCAGACCTAAAATCACTCCCTTGCTGATGTCAAGAGCACTGCAGATTCATTTTATATGTAAGACTTAGTCTTTATATCAACCTGTTATGCTAAAGGATTCTGATATTATAATTGTAGATAGTTTCCATAGATACATGGAAGAAGACTGGCATATTATGGTAAATATTGAATTACACTGAGAATGCACTGGGGTGTAAATTTTCAGATGACAACATTTATTTTAAAGTTTTGCAGAGAGGAAGGACAAAGCGAAGGTTTTTATAAAATAATAAACTCATGGATGAAATAATATGTTGAGCAGAATATGAAAATAAAATGCTTCCACTTTCAGTGCTTTTTTTCCCCCAGTGAATTGAAAGAGACTCAAGCTCTAGTCTTCAGTGTCCCACCAAATTGGTGTGCCTCTGTTTGTCATAAATGAAATGTGGAGAAAAAAATATTGGTTTAGTTCAGCACAAAGAGGTCTGCAGTGAAAAACATAACCCAGTGGCCAATATTCTTCTGTATGCCATTTGCTTTCCAACATAAACCTGATTCAACAGAAGGGAAAAACTCCACAATATCTTTTTCGTATAGTTTAGCTTTTGTATTTTTCTAACCCTTTTGTTTTGAATGACTATTGCAATACTGTTATTCATAACTGAATTTCCAATATTTTCTTAATCATTTGTATATTTCATTAGAAACCAGATTTCAAATAAATCAGCATTAGAGGTACCATAAACCTCAGTGGGCTTTGGAGACGGCCCTTTATGCCTAAGTTCTCAAAATGATTGCATGGAAAGAACAATTATGGACAAACATTAATATCCATATACATGCACAACTTAAACTTTTAACAAGAAAGAAAAGAATTATGTCATACACTTAACTTCAACCAACCTTTTTAAAGGTAAAAATGGAACTGTATACAAAAAACCATAATTCATATTGTACATATTCGATGAATAATTCAATTTTAAATTTCTTTAAAAATTCTTGAAAAAATCATTCTTTTCCATTAGGCAAATAACACTGTATCTGTTTTCTACAGAAGAGAACTTTCTAAAGTAACGATATAATACCTTAGATTAAGAAAAGGATTTTGTGCTACCTAACACAGGTGGGGGTTAGTCATCTCCCAAAAAGTCCCACATTCCCTGGAATTCAAATCTTTGTCTTAACAGTGGCTGACAGCAATTATGCAAGTATGAATCTGAGCTGGAACATAGGATTCCTGAGAGATCATTCTGTGAGACCGCTTTAAAAGAATGCTGAAAAGCATTTGTATATTCCATACAGCTTCATTAAGGTAAAAAAAAAAAAAAATGTTTATCCATTTGGAAATAGTGTGCTTTCTTTTAAATCATGTCATCGCATAATGTCATCAGATCACCTGCAATTTACTGTACATAGAAGACAATTAAAATGAATAATTTAGAAATGTTATATGCTGTGTGAACATACAACCCTCTTCCTTCCAGTGGATTCCCCCAACAAAAATATATATTTAGTATAGAATGCTATGTAATAAATGTTTATTGCCAATACTGATATCTTTTGTCACTCTTTGGAAAGCACTGTACTGTTGAACATGTGCATTAGCTCAGCATTCAATTCTACAGAGGCTGAGAGGCCTCAAAAAGAGATTAAATGGGTCATCACTCATTTACTGCATACGCTTACATGTAATCCAATATATACCTGAAAAAATAACAGATATACAAATACTGAAGAAACTCTCTAACATTGCCACATCTTAGTACTACTTGATTGTCCACTGAAAGTCATGAAAAAAGGTTACAGTGGATAGTACGCTGTGTCCCTCTGAATAGTATAGAGTCAACTGTTGATTGTCGGTAGAAAGGAAATTTTCCAAAGTCTATTTTATTTCTGGATTTTGTCAAAATCTTTATTAATTACATATGAAAAATTTCCATATTTTGTGGGTAACCAGCAAGAGTCAGAATCCAACTTGTATTGCTTTGCATAAAAGCCAGAACCAAGAAAACACTTAAACCCCACAGGTGAAACTGCAAAGTATACAGCATCTCAGCTCAGTTACAGAATATCAGATTGTGTAACAGTTGACTTCTGCAGAAATAGAAGCAAAATCTCCAACTTTTCTTTCTTAATCTATACAACATTGCTATTGTCTTTCCCTTAAAATAAATGCATTTGAAATAAAACTAGGAGAAAAAGACAAAAACTCAGCACATCACATTTCTTTTTCTTTTTTTTCTTTCTTTTTTTTTTTTTTTTTTTTTGAGCTGCTCATGGGATCTTGCATTTGCAAATATTTCCTGCTAGCTTTGACGTTCAAACTTCATTTTTTCTATAGATTCACTCTTCAAAGTGATTCTAATGTACAGACTCACTGTGAACAGCAAGCCTGTTGGGAGGAAAGAAAACTGCTGGTGAGTTTTAAGCCAAAACACTTGGCAGTTCTAAACTAGCAGGGAAAGGAATTTGCTCTAGGTCTGTTAACAAATGCTATGTTATGCATTTTTAACTAATCCATTTCCTTCCATATTCATCCAATCTTCTACTCATACAATTGTTCATGTGCCCTAATATTATTTTAGGTGATGTGTATACTTTAGGAGGATACGCCATATGTTGGACGAGATATTAAAGTAAACCAGTTGCTAACTGTGTGTCCACATCAATACAGAAGCAGCTCATAAAATTTAACTATTGGTTTGAATTATTGATTTCTTGCTTAGATTAACCAACTTCTCCATAATCACTTGTAAAACTAATACATTATAATTAGAGGATGAGATAAGTAATGGAGATTGGTCTCATCAAATAATTATGCTTCTCAGTTTGAAAGATATTAAAGTAATGTGTTTCCCACCTAATGGGTGACAAAAGAGATAATTTATAATAATATATTTCTCATTTGCAGTTGTTTCATTATGTAAAGAAGAATTATTTGCACATACTCCCATGTGTGTGAAAGGAACAAATTCTCTTCTGTTTAATCAGAGTTTATCCAGATAATCTGTAACTGCAGTATGCAGTAGGAAGCCTTCCAATAAGAAGCATTTTATTGCAAAACTATGTTTATAGTTTTCTTTATTCAGTCTGTGAGGAATGCCATGGTAAGACTGATTTCTCTTTCCTTTTTATAGATTTACTATCCTGTGTTGGCTTCTTGATTCACTGTTCCATCTTGATTGTCAGAGCAAAGTGTCACCACTGGAAAAAAGAACAAATAGGAAAAATGTTTTTAGCATGACTGGCACAATGTAGCTCCAACATTCATTGCTGTTTGTCACTACTGAAAACAAATGCATTAATTCATATGATAGAATCATAGAATATCCAATTAATCCAATTTTGATCTTGTCTATCAAGCAAACTATGAACAGTGTTGTACAGTTTTAAGTTGTATTTGTACATGTAAAACAAGTGTAAGACATAAAAATACATAGATTATAAAATTATAATAGATATTTCTATGCTCATACATAGCATCTTATCAAAATTTCAGATATTTAGTAAAAAAATGGCCCTATTAAAAAAAAGACAAAGTACCCACAGATTTTATTCAAGATTTCAGAATTAAACCCGATATTAAAAAGGATATATTTCCTAACAAAGTACAAAATGTAAAACTTTGCATCAGTTTTGAAAAGGGAATTTATTTGTTAGAGCAATGGACTTAGAGCAATGGAGAAGCCAAAACTTCCTTGATAAATTAGTTAATGGATGAAAAACACGGATATGAGAGATGAGTGAAAAAATCCTAAAATTAAAAAAAACAGTTATTACTTTTCAAGCAGAATTCAATATGACTTATTTCCTGTTTTTCCTGTCACATTTTCTAATGGAAAGGAGGAAACAAGAAAAGGTGAGGAATTAAAGGAGAAACAGAAAAGAAAGGTATGTTTAATTTCTAAATGTTGTTGCAAAAAAAAAAAAAAAAAATCCTAAACAAAACCCAAACCAAAACTTCCCCAACAAAGTTTGAGCAAAGTGGAACATTTTTAAGAGCCTTTTTTCTTTTGCTAAAACTGCTCCAATAGTATGTGGTTACAACAATCAGTTATTCTTTTCCTTTTGGAGTTTGTTAAAGTATCTTGGAATTCAGTCATTTGGAGTTCGTAGCTATAATCTAGACCACTGAGATAACCTTTTTCACTCTTTCATGAAAAATACTCATAATTCAAGCTTGACTGTATATAGAATATAAGTTCACTTCTAAGAAAGGTGTAACTTCTTGACCAAAGATGCACATCATAAATGCTTTGTGCATGGTACAAACATAGATATATTAATAGATATGCACTATGAATAAACGGGTTGCATAGTAAACCAAATTATGGTACTATAGTCTTTATTTTTTTACACTTCTATAAAGAGACGTTACATTTATACTTAAAATCTGAAAGTAGTTAATTAGAAAATAACAAATTAATTATCTTCAAAGAATTTACCCTGCGATCATGTGCCAAGCTTCTGATAATACCAATTCATTACTTCATATTTTGAATTAGCATGACTATTGATAGTCTAGATTTATCTATTTTGCGCACGCATGCAACAATGTAGCATGATAGTGTAAAATAGATGTGTTGTGCTAGATTTGAAAAAAACAGAGGCTTCATTCAATGTGGAATGGAATCAAATCTCTTTTACAGATAGAAGACAAATATTGAAAAAATGGGATCTGTAAAATTTGAACACAAATTTTTACTGTTTGGCCTTACAAGCTCTAAAATTTGAACACAAATTTTACAGCTTGTAAGGCCAAACAGTAAAAAATCCAATGCACAAACAGAAAGAGACATCAAGACTAACAAATTGATGTTCTGTATTAGCAATAGGACAGTGACTGAGCTTAGTAATGGTTCTTTAGTGGATTAGTAAAGCCAGCAAATATAAGCCTGAGAAGTGCCTAAGTGTTGAATGCTTCTTTGCAACGTAAATCTTCATTAGTCTTAAATAAAAAGGTCAGTTTAAATCAGACAGTTAATGCAATTAATATCAGAAAAAAGGGGCATCAACACAATATCAGAGGCAAAGGATAAGATTTCAACTTTGACAGAAAAAGAATGACCAGACATTATTTATGAAAGCCTTCAATTTAGCCAAGTAGTCTCTAACTTGCTCTTTCTTTATTCAAGGTTTATCTTATTCCATTATAGTTGCATTTATTGTGATTGTCATCTGAATACTTTGTGAAAGGAATCAATATAAAAACATCAAAGTTATCTGCTGGACCTGACAAAGTCTTTTCTACATACATGCAGATCTGGCTGTAACAATCTTAGATTTGCTAACAGTTATCTTTAATAGTGCATTGTATTGAAAGATAGGACAAAGATAAACTGGAGTCTTGACGGAAAAAAGGGGAAGAATTGTAAATCAGTCAAATTACCTTCAGTTCTCAGACAAGTACTGAAGCAAATTAAATCATTTGTGTCACGAAATGAAAAAAACAAGTTGCACACTTTTTTTTCCTTTCTTTGTAATGTGATAACATGCATTATGAACAGAACAGAAGCAACAGCTAAAAAATCTGGGATGTAATAAAACTTCTACATTCCTTTGCATTCTATTTTCCTAAGCAAGCTAGGGAAACAATTCCTAGATTAATTCATTAAGAAGTGGCCACAGTGGTGAATAGAATAAAATAATGTTTTGTTTTCTGTCCAAGGAAAAAGAGACCCATAACAGGGTTTCATTGGCATCTGATCTGGATCTATCAGTAACGGTCCTAAAAATGGCCCAGTTGAAATAAACGGAAGCTATATTAAGGAAGTCAAAACTGAATTCAGTGATATTCCGTTCTATTATTCCAAGGCTAGATTTGAATTTGCCAAGTCAGAGATTGTCAGTAGACATGGATACTTTTATAGGGATACAAGGAGGGAGAAGTTCTTCAGAAAAAGATCTGTCGTTATAACAGACATGAGTCAACAATGTCATTCTGTTATTAAATACATGTGTGTATATCTATATATATGTGTGTATATATATGAATGCATAAATAGGAAATACAGAAAGTAATTAGTCAGTAGCTTTGGTTGAAATACTGTTACATTTTTGTATACTGCAACTCAAGTAATTAGCAATCTAATGAGTGCAGAAGAAAAAGGCAGAGATCTAGAAATAATGGTCTACAAAAAAGAACTGAAAAATATTTCACTGCTTAGTTTAAAATGGAGAAGATGTGTTAGGGATACAATAGCTGTTCTCAGATGCATAAAAGACCTCATCAGGAATAATCCATAGTGAATGCAGGTAAGTAAAAATATAATGGGTTTGAGTTGCAAAAAGGACTTAGGTTAGACATTAGGAGAAGCTTTCTAGTCATAACAATAG
Source organism: Burhinus bistriatus (assembly GCA_013397275.1). Taxonomy (NCBI): domain Eukaryota; kingdom Metazoa; phylum Chordata; class Aves; order Charadriiformes; family Burhinidae; genus Burhinus; species Burhinus bistriatus. The sequence continues at coordinate 41,861 of VYXH01012425.1, read as the reverse complement.
TAAAACATTGGAGTAAGTTGTCTGGGGAGTCACTATAATTTCAGATCTTGCAAGAGTGTATCTAAAATTATTTAAGTATAATTTATCCTTCTATGAGGTATGCAGAATGATATAGATGACTTCTTCAGGTTTTATTTATGTATAAAACTTCACAGAGATTTATTCTAAGAGAGTAGCAAACATGAATAAAATTCATAATGATAGCATAAGGGATAGAATCAACCTCGCTGCCGGAGCCATTCCTCCCTAATTTGTATCAAAACTTCTCTCACAGTTTTGTTTACCCATCATTTCATATAAAGCCACCAAGGTGAAAAATGCTACTGTTGTAAACTAGGTAGCTTGGTAGGCATTTTAAAGAGAAAATAACAAAACCATCAAAATAAGCAGATAACTAGGTAAGCATCAAGGAGAATGATAGTATTAAAGTTTTATAACTGTAATATGAGTTAAAAGCAATTCTAAACATCAGGTGAATGTATTCAGGGCAAAACCAAGCTTGGATTAGCCTTTACACAACAAAAGCAAAAGATACACCAGCATAATCCCAAACGAGAGAGATCTTCCTGGCAGGTTAGGTGCCTGTAAACTACATCACTTCATGTGACACCTTAAAACTGAAGTTATTGCTTCAATCCTATCAAATTTAGAGAGGATAATTAGCTGAAATGCAGCTCTGAGAGCATTGGAATACATCTTTTGAACTGGAGAAAACTTCACTGGAGAGGCTCGGCACGCAAACAACATGGAAGATCTCCTTACATTTCTTGGCATACCATTGGGCAGAGAGGCAGGGAGACTGTGAAAAAGTCACCTTCATCTGCAGAGTGATTTCTCAGTCCTACTTTTACTGATTTGAGAGAAAACACAACAAACCCGCTAGAGGACAACACACATTTCCCTTTATTCTTTGTGATGGCAACAGTGCTTCAACTGGCACCTTTGGATAAGAGTAGTAATTTCTCTCAGTGAAAGAAAGAATGTTTTGGTCAAACACATACCTTAGATCTGTTTATAGGATTTGTAAGAAACAATGCATGAGTCTAAACCAACCCCTGAAGAAGACCAAACACACTGTCTATCCTGAGAGTACCCTGCAGTGAGTTTCCAGCAACAAGATGCACAGGTTTGGTCACTCAGTGTTCAAAGCAGGGCTCTGAGCAATAGTTGTCTACCTGATGCCATGGTGAGAAACCAGAAATACACCTGCTGACTAGACAGAGATGAGTGAAGCCATTACAAGCTTGTTAACTCTTGATCAAAGCCATCCAGCACTTTGTACAGATTTTGAAGATAGGCTTACTGGACTTGCTCAGCTAGCTTGCCTGGGCAAGTTTGTCACTTGACTCTGTGTCGGCTCTATCTGGAGGAAAAGGGTGCCTCCGATAATGGTGTACAGCAGTCTGCAGGCCTGTCATTAAGATCTGTATCGGGAAAAACTGTTCATGCACACTTAGGTTGCAGGGTTCTGCTTAACTGAAATTTCAGCATAACCATTTTAGAAGAAAAGCTACAGCTTTACTCACTGTCAGAATGTTTAAACTGCAACAAAACAAGGCTAGGGAAAGTCTAACATACAATATTTTTCTTGTACATCCATGGGCAGCTTTACTGGAAATAAGAAGCTGGTCTGTGTCACAAAGTATGGAAAAAAAATCTTATTTCTCCTCTACAACTTCTTATATAGAAATGCTGCAATCTCATATGTATGATCATTCTGTAATTAACGCATAATATGTAACTGACTATTTCAAAGTAATTTATCACAGAAATACATTCTGTCTAGAACATGATCTACTGGGTGAGATGGTGTTACATGTAAAGAATAATAACCTTTTCTCTTCATCATATTAGTAAAGATAACTGTCTCTCAGAACTGGAAAGGAAGTTTCTGTTGGTGACAAGCTGAAAAGAAGTTGGATCAATCATGCTGAACTAGAGACAATAAAGCATAACATTGCTTTAAATAATTCCTACAGTTTTCTATTGCACATATACATCAAAATAAGCTTTATTTCAAATCTTGAAGCAGCGAAAAATTGAAGCTGATTCCTTTTTAAAATAAAGTCACTACTGTGACGATGTAGTATAGAGGCCTTTGGTGTATGTAAACATACATCTAACATCTATCAGAAGTCAACTTACAGAAACAAAATGCAGCTGCATTTTCTAGGTGATGATGAAACCTTTTCCCATAAATGTACACCAAATTGCCAAAAGGTTGCTTTTGGGACAGAAACATTTTCTGGAAAAAAAGGTAAAAAAATACAAGTAAAGTGAGAACATTTTTTTTTTACTAGTAAGTTAATTAGTAATAAAAAATAAGTTAAAAATTACTTCTTACAGAGTTTAAGACTTATAATTGAGGACAGAGCTTGGCTTTATTTAATCACTGGGAAAAAAAAACAAACAACAAACTTGCAAAAAGGAATTTAAAAAAAGATTAAATATGTAGCATGCAGATTTCACTCACATCTGTTTATTCATTTTCATCTGATGCTCTAAACTCCATTAGATGTTGAAGATAAAATTCACCCATCTGTTTTAATATGAATGATTCAGTTCTGTGTAACAATTGTATGCAAACTGAAACACAGAAATTGCTAAGCATACTGGGAATTAAAGCACTATATTATATGCAGTTTAAGCTATTTTGAGCTTCTGCTTCTGCTATTGACTCTTCTAGAAATGTGCATTATTCATCAAGTAAAGTTTTAAAAATCAATTTAATAGAGCTGCCAGAATCATTGTCTATATGTTGGTTTAATAAATATGCAGACAAAACTGTAAAACGGAATTAGTTTCAGATAGAAACAGAAAATTAACTCCTACCATCACATTCCTACCTAGGAATGCAGGTAACAGTTTATAGTCTTACATGACTTTCAAGCAGGACTACTAAGAAACCGTTTTATCCTTTTTGTCTTCCCTTTCGGCTGTTCATAAATTAATTCCCACTTTAATCTGTTAATCACTGGCCTTTGGTGTTGTCATGCTAAAAACAGGTCGTGTCAAGCTGAGGATCTGACAACTACTGACTCTGGAAGAGCTTTGATTTAAATTAATTTCGTATCAAATACCGGGCATCTTGTCTGAATGAAGGCAGGTTTTTAACTGATTGTTTGATTATACACATTTTTTACTTTTTTTTTCTTTTCTAAAGCAGATCTGCAATTGTTGCTGCTGCATATAGCCAATATACAGAGTAATGTTGCTTCACAGTGCTGACATTGATATGACAATCACAGAGATTCCACAGCATTCTGTTGATGTGAATTGCTATTTAGAAATTAACCCCCACAGAATAAAAATCAGACCAGGATGACAGACTTTCTAAAAATTGCCCAACAAACCTTCTCTAAATACTGGGTGCCCTTTTACTGTGAATGGCACATAACTTCAGAGCCTTCTACGAGGAGACATTGTTCTCTAATGCTAAAGCAGGAAGTTGATAAATGAAGTGGTCCTTTTAAGAAGTTATGACCTGGTGTTTAGAAGCTGATGTTTACAAGGTACAGAGCAGACCATCTGCAGACAACAACTCAGATTGGAAAAAGATTCTAATCAGAAGAGGAAATGTCCATAGAATGCCCCTTGGGTTTTAGTTATGGCTCTGGTACCTAATTTCTGAATTTTATAATCATGGTCATTTAAAAAGATGAAGTATTAAAATTGTTTTGGTATGAGAATTGTCCTTTGATATTCTCAGTTTCTAAGGCAAGTTTCCTTTTTATAGAAGAAACACTTAACAGGAGAAGTTTACCCAGTTTTACTTCCTACTTGGTGGATAATAAAGTCTTCTTCCTGCTTTTTAGCATAACTTGAGAGAACTGTGCCAGTCAAGTACTCTCTCCCCAAACATTATTTAGCTCAATGTCAAAACTGAAAAATTTCTCAATCTAAATAGTTGCCAATTGTTAGCCATCTAACTGCTGGTCAAATAAAGTATTTTGTTTTTTCTTATTTGTTCTGTTATGCAGTGTAAATTCTGGGAGAAGTCCAGGCATGCAATATGTAAGTTCATAAATCAGTGCAAATTCTTAAGTGATTCTCAGCATAGCAATGCAATGTAATGTCCTTTTTAGATCAAGAGTAATGTAAAACTATTGGACCAACAGCTGAGCAATTAATTTTTGATAATTTCAGTATTCAATAAAATATAAAATAAAATTTTTGAATACATTCAAAGTATTAAATAAAATACTTTTTCTTTCCCACTTTGCATAACTTCTATGGTTATCATAGACAAGATTTCTATTCTATATTAAGTTTTGAGATGGCAATTTTGACCTATCTATATTTAGAACTTTAAGATGATTCCAGAACAGTAATTTGACTAATGTATTAGCAGCTTAAGTATACTGTTATCTGCCATTACATTAGTTGGTGAGTAGTTTGGAAAAGAGAAGACAATGATACTGAGAAATATCAATACATGTGGCTTTTACTGGTGAAATAATTTACCGTCAAATTTTGAAATGTTGCTTTTTAAATTTTGCTTTAAAATTGCCTATTGCAATTCTGGTTTTTACACTTAGATTTCTTTGACTTGAGGTGTTGTACTTCGATCACACAGAGCCACATAATCTGACATAGGTAAAGAAAAAGAAAGAAAAAAAGAAAATGAAAAAGAAAATCCTGACTGGTAGGCTAACAATGAACCAGAACTGAAGCTTCATAAATGTGGAGGACAACAGAGGGAAGTTTAAATAACAGTATACTATATATCTTCAAGCTAAAAATATTGCTGTCTCATGCCAAGAAGTACTCCTGAAAGGTATTATAGCAATGAGAATAGCAATTCTTGTACAAAGAACCATAGAAATATGGTTAATTATGTGTAAAAAGAAAGTTTACTGATCTATTTAGGTATGATGTGAAGCTGAAATTCCAGTCTGACAGCCTGGAACCAATGGAGACAACAGCTTACTAACAAGAGCTTACCTTCTGGCTGGCATCTTGACACTTAAAATAATGAAAAGCAAACAATTCTAGAATTAATTCTTGTCAAATCAATTAGAATTCACTAAGCAAAGGATGCTATCTAATCCAAACTAGGGCTAGAAAGCAGATACAGGACAGATGTTTTGATAATAAATCCTAAATAATACAAGGAATGCAGGAGAGAGAAAGTGGAAAACACATGTCAGATAGAGATGAAGCAGAACTCAAAATTCAAATCTATGGGCAGCATACTGAGCTGTTCATGTTGGGTCAAGCATCATGAGCTGAGCTATGGTCACATAGCTGGAGAAAAAAGCAATTAGAAAGACTATCATTTGAAAGAATTTGCAAGCTTCACTAAGTTTGTGCAAGGAAAAAAAGAATTTTTGCAGAAAAAAAAAAAAGATTAGGCTACCACCCTTAAAGCTAGCAGGACATAACATAACTTTGCATTAAAACACAGATATCAGTGAAGGTTTTTCTCAGGCTACATAACTGGGAATTTTTTTGAACATAGATCTTAGCTCTAGACCTGTCCAGGAAAGTAGCATCAAGACCATTTCTTTCAGCTTTATAGAGTTAGAATTACATGTCTGCATTTTCTGTATGTATTTGTCAGTACAAAACACAGTTAGGGAAACAGTTCATGACTAGAAAATGAAGTTATTTAACCTCAGATCAAGTAATTTATACAGAAAAAGGCTTCATAAAAATGTATTTTTCAACAGAAACACACTAAAACTTCGATTACATTTAATATCATATGAACATGAATTCTTGCAAAAATGTTTAACTAAATTGTCAATAAAAGTTTTAAAAGTTACTGTAAGTGGTGCTTTGAATCTGCAAATCCTACACTGCTTCCAGTTGAGCTCTTGTTATCTGAGTAGCGTGTTCTTGTTGACTTTTGTAGGCCAGAGAAGAGTTTCTAGTAACACAAAAGTTGTTACTGAGCTCATCAAGCCATTTAGCAGTTATGCACCTCATCTTCATTATATCCTAATATTAAATGCATTGACACAAAATAGCTATTTTTGACTGAATTTAATACTGATCTGTTTGACTGAGCTTTTAATTAAATTGGACTTAATTTGATGAGTATTGTGCTGCACTGTGGGGTACTTGTATGTAGGCAGTTATGTACGTGTGATTTGGTTTTGTATATTGCATTTTTATTGAAATAGTCCTGTTATTCGCTCTTCATAATTAATCAGTACAGACAGCAGAATATATGAGCTATGGCTGAACATAGATCTGAAGCATCAGAAACTGCTGTTAATTGGTGTGCCACAGAAAGTGGGAATCTTTTTCTCTTTAATTTACACCTTTAATGGTAGCATTTATATAAGCTACTTTTATGCAGTGTATACAGTAGCTATTTTTGATTTCTTTCTAAAAGGACTCTGTTGACTCTGAAAGTTACATATAAATTCTTAAGCATTAATTTAATAGTTATAATGGCTCTACTCATTCCTACAGCTAATGAAAACATTAGAATAGGTTTACATTCCTGTCCTTTTCAAGAAAGTTCTTAGATTTTTGTTTAAGTTTAGATGTGCACGTAACTCTTATATCAATGAGACATAATCTATGTTTCAGTGCTTTTCTGAATGGGAATGATTTCCTAAATTGATACCTTTAATTTCCAAGATTTGCTACTCTGATTATTGATGTAAGAGGCAGGTAAAAAGAGCATCTTTCTCATTTACTTGAAGAAAAATACCTTTAGAATCAAAACTTCAACCCAATGACAGGAGAAGAGGCAGTGGGCACAAACGGAAACTTACGAGATTTCATCTGAACATCAGGAAACAGTTTTTTACTGTGAGGGTGTCTGAGTGTTGGCACAGGTTGCCCACAGAGATTGTGGCGCCTCCATCCTTGGAGACACTCAAAAGTTGTCTGTACATTGCCCTGGGCTCTCGTTGGCCCTACTTGAGCAGAGGGATTGGACTAGGTGACCTTCAGAGGTCCCTTCCAACCCCAACTATTCTGTGATTTTGTGAAATGTTACATCTTGGAGAATAAAGCATTCTATTGTCAAACTAAACTCATTTAGGTGTGTTATTCTAGCTCTGAGAGAGATAAAGAAAATGTGAAAAACCTACAAATATAAAACATGCACTACATGCACAGCATATACACTTTTACAGAAATAAGTACAGACGTACAAAATAGACTACAAGTCTATAAGACGTTCTAATATGCTCCCCAAGTGAAAAAAGTATAGCAACAGATGTTATGTATAGACCATAGGAAAAGAATATATGCAAAATTAGAGTTAATCGTCTAGAGTTAACCCATCTGCAACAGGAAATGGAAACTGTTAAATATTGAGACTCACACTTTCTTAGAAGAGCTCTTTTCTGGTTGTATTCAAAGGCTTACTAAACAAAATCCAATTTAGATAATTTCTGAGAATTAGGCTGATTTTAAAAGCAGAGAAGGGAAATGCCAAAAATAGACATTTTGAGATCTGAATCCAACCATACAGGTGACAAACTGACCTTTCTTCCTCTTTTTCACTGATTTTTTTTTTTTTTTGAAAACCTGAAAATGTTTTCTGTTAAAGTTATTACGACACTAATCCTACTTAAAAGTAGAAAGTAAATGAACACTGTAAATATAATGATTGACATAATGCAAAATTCACCAAAAAGGTGAAACACACACCCCCAGATATTTGAATTATTTTCAATATTAACTAATTTGGACAGATTTGTCTTAGTTCTGTAGATGTGTGTAAAAGTTTATGGTTGTATCTGTATATGTAAATATCAATAATGTATTTACATTCTTTGTCTCAAATTCTCTTAAGTGGAGGATATTATTCCTTATTCAATTGCATTACACTGCTCTAAATCTCTAAGTGACTATGATCGATGGTTAAATATTAAATTAGAAGATATCTGGATAATTGTAGACTTCCTGCATGAATTAGCAATGGTGTACCACCAACCAAAACACTGAGAGTAATGAAAAAGTGTATCCTGAACACAAGCTGTGTGTTTTAAATGGGAGGGGAAATAATGATGAGAATATCTCAGCAAGACATCTGCAGGATAGTGAAGTCTAAAATTAAGATGTTTAATGAGCAAGATAGGAATCAATAAATCATTATATCAATGAAGAAATTACTAAATGTAGGACAAATTAAAAAAAAACGAACCAACCACAATAGCCCAGTAATGCTTTAATATTTGAAACATATACTTACTTTCCAATATAATAATTCCTTGCTTTCCTTTTTTACTTTCTCAGCATTTCCCCACATTTAATTTCATTTTTTTACTGAATTTCTTTCCCTTTCCCTTTCCTTACTTTGTTCTTCATACTATTTATAAAAGATTAATTTTTTTTGTTTAAAACTTCCTCAGTACTGATATTCAAGTAGGTAAAAAGCTCTCTAAAACACTTAGCCTTGCCAGCCAAATTCAGTCTTCCTGGGGTGTTATGATTCCCTGAAGAAATTGCCAGCATCTTCAGCAATAAATAGAGGCCAAACTTGTAATGCATTTTCTTGAGTTCTCTCCCTCTCTGTCCTAATCGTTACTTGCTTTTCCAAAGAATCTGGCTGCTCTCAGTCTTAACTTTTAGAGAAGAGGCTATAGTAAGCCTCAAATCATTTAATTGCTCCCAGGACCTTCCTATGTAAAAAGGCAGAATAGCTTTCACTGAAAAAGTAAGTGAAGAAGCAAAGTGTTGTTTCCCTACAAAGTTTGGCAGCATAAAAAATATTTGTTGCCAAACGTCATGAAAACAAACTGTACAAATAAAAACAAAGCCTGTTAGCTTCCAAGCTACCTAGACTTCTGAAAGCATTCAATTAACAAGATGTTTCCACAAGAGACTCCCATAAACCTGCTATAATTAAAATTTTAACAAAAAAGCAAAATTAAGGAGAATCTCAGGTCTTCTAAACATGCTAGCTAAGTAACATACTTAGCTAGGAAGTAAGTTCACCCACATAATACCACAAACGAGAACATGTATAAACCATTCTAATATATATCTAATAGTAATTCACTACTCACATAATATCTATTCCCATCTTGATCCATCATTTCCTTGTGTCTTTATATAGGTGTAAATGCCCTGTTAAACAATGTTAACATTCTTTCATTGCAGAACAGTGGAAGACTGGACCCCTGCAGCATCTAATAGAAGCATAACAGACATCTGCTTTTTATTCCTTTTTGTTCATCATACAACTTTCAGGTTTTTTCTACAAGATAGAGTAATTCTTGTGTATCTTACCCATTAGTCCCTGCCTTCCATTCCTCAGTTATGATTTTCTAGAGTTCAATAGCTTCTTCAATTTATTTTACCATTATTCTTCTCTTGCTTCAAATCCTCTCTTTTTTTCTATCTTGTTTTCTTTTATTCCTGCTCTTCTTTCACATAGAGTTTTTTCTCATGCTCCTCTACTAGTTCTTCTTCTCTTATCAAAGGCTTTTTTTTCTCTGTGTGCTGGAATATTTATTTTTATTATTCTTGACAAGTTTAAATACTTGTCAGTAAGTACAGGCATCTTTGTCTCTTACTGCTTGACCTATTGCTGCAGGCATATCTCCAGACTAGTGCAAATTGTGCTATTGTCATGTATGTTTTCTTCTGTAAAGAAAGAAGGAAGAGTATAACTTGTTCTGCATACTACTTGTCACGCATAATAAAATTATTTAGCAAAGTTTCTGTGCAGGAAGACCTCCTCATAAGAATCTAATTTTTGTACAATTCAGTCCAGTGCAGGAAACAGTTATTTTGATAACCATTCGAGTTTAAATGCTGGATTCAACCACACTGAATCAAATCACAGCAGCCAACTGTGACCCATGGTCTTGCTCCAGCCACCGACGCAGAGCTCCTCACTTGCCTTACTCACCCTGGTCCCTCCCAGTAGCTGGTTTTCAGCACATACACCACTCCTGCCCCAGGGGCTAGGGGCAAAGAGCCCTGCTTGCTGGACTAGCTGACACCGCAGACCAGGGGCACCTAAACCCTCGGGTCTGTCTCCGGTAACTGGTACCCAGTCTACTCACACAGATCCCACCAGTAACTGACATTTAGTCCTTGCAGCACTCATACACACTGGATACAGAGTGAGATTACGCAGAGGGATAGGTGAGGAAAAAATTAATTAGAAGATAGAACAGACTGTACTGATCAGGACTCAGCCAGAAGAACTTTTTACATGCAATCAGCCCCTTTTGTACCTGTTTCAGTCTACCGCCCTTTGTTTCTCCCTGCTCTTCCTACCACTGCACATGGCCCATGGATTTGTACAGCCCCACTGATTTCCTCACCCCCTCCCAGCTGGATGTCTGGGATGACCTCTGGTTTACAATCTTACTAGTTGCAAAGTCACTGGAAGTGACACCTGTAGTTTCTTGATACCCAATCTATTAGTGGGAGTGGTGATGTTTGCTTCTTACTGTCTCGGTGTTTGTTTTGTCAGTGTCTCTATATGTGGGATTTTGTTTGGTTGTTTCTTGTTTAGGTTTTTTTTTTGTCTTCTCCCTTTCTTATCATGGCTATTTGCAAGGTCCTTGATCAGATAAACTTACTGGAATAAATGTTCTCACTCTCCCACATACCCTTATCAATTAATGTGACTGACCAGGTTTGGGTCTCCTCACTGCCTCTTTTATCATTTTTTGGTCGGGTTTGTGTCTCTCTATGTTCTTGTTTGTGGATTCCTCCTTCTCTCATTATCCTAATTTGTTTCACTGATAAAGTCCTTGAGCAGATAAACCTAAAGAAGGAGCCAGTCTCTTTCCACACATCCTTACAAAACATACATTCTGGTTTAATTTAATTTGAAGGGAATCTAGATGATGAAGTCTAAGACCGATACACAATGTGAGCCAAAGCCTTGTAAGTGGAGTTAGTCAGGAGAGTATTTTCCAGAGCCAAGTCCAGACTGGTAAAAGACCTGAATAACCATGTTTGACCCCACAGATGACCCAGCCTTGAGCAGGAGGTCCCTTCCAACCTGAGTTTTCCTGGGGTCTGTACAGAAACACTGGGATGATCAGGAGTAATTTATTAACATGTTTAGTTAGCAGCTTAATGACATTCATATTTTAAGTCACCACTGTGCTTTGCTCCAGCTTGTGTATATTAAGGGTGAGGCTACTGCATGTAGGACTTTAGAAGTTCTGAAACAAAAGAACTAATGTAAGTGCTGCTCATACACAGAACCATCTTCCAAAGATAACAGAAACCTTATCACAATTTACAAGCATTAGCCACAGAAGAACTAGTTACCAGAGCTAGACGGGACCTTAGATCAACAGGTGGGCAAGTGCATTATTGTAATCAAAAGAGCATATTAAATATGTCCACATAAATAAATAAATAAATGTTTACTAGTGGATAAAACACTGATAAATAATAATAATTGACTCTTCAAAGAAAGAGTATTGATGGATTATTACACAGAATATTAAAAGTTAGAAACAGTCAAATAGGACGCAAAATAAGTTGGGCAGGTCTTTTTAATGAAAAAGTTCTATCTGTTATTTATCATGAGGCAATAGTAAGGATTTGTCTGTATGGACTCTTATAGAAAAGGCTTAAGAGTTAGCTGAGCTGTGTGTTGGTTCTCTCACACAGTAGGCTTAGATTTGTTTTGTCACAGGAGTGAAATGAAACAAATTAGGGAGATGATACTTCCTGTATCTTTGCCTGCATAGTTCAATATTAGGTCATTCTTTCTAAGCATATCGTAGTCTTAAAAAAAAAATAAATATAACTGATTTTCTTCTCTGTCTTACAAAAACTGGAAGGTATTTTTTTCTATTTTCTTGCATTTCTTCAATATAGTAATGAATAAAACAAGTCAGATTTCTCCTCCTGCTAGATAAGACCTACACCACATTTGTCAGGTAATATTATATACATATTTCTCTGTGCTTGTACTTGGGTGAATGTGTTTATTTTTTTCATAACTCCATGATCTTAAAGGTCTCTTCTAGGTGATTCTATGATTCTATGACTATATTTTGTTTTGTCTTAAGGAAGAACTTTCAGGATATTACTGGAAGATATGTTCTTTGTACTATTTTTTTTTATGGGATCAGAAAAACTTAGGACATCACCTCAGCCAAATAAACAGTATTTTGAGTAAGTATTCAAAGTCTAGATGCTAACATCAGCCATACTGAGTCAAATATTGGAATTATATTGACTAGCACCTATTAAGGCCAATGTTAAACTTCTTTTTCAATTGCCTCGAAATGTATTAATTTCTTGTGACAGTTGGTATGTGTTGAGCCTGGCTAACAATAAAATTAGGATATTAATTAGCCATATGGGATAAAGGAGTAGCTTAATTATAAGAACAAAGGAGCTCCTTGAGCATCAAGAACCCACCAATTAATCCCTGTGAAAGTTGTAATGGTGAATAGAACTTTTGAGAGGGGCAGAATTTGATCTTCAGTGACAGCAACAGCAAAAGCCAGCTGTTGGAAGCCAAATTAATTTGAACAGGTCAGTCAGGAATTGGATATTCTCTACCCAATCCCATAACTAACAGTATCCAGAGTGGAGAGAGAGAACCAAGAGACATCCTAAGTGTTGCGACGGAGGGAAAACAAGCACACTCAATATGAGTGATCAGCAAGCTTCGTTTATTAAGTGATACATTCGTCTTTTATGCTTTGTTATAATTAGCTCATGCATATTGCAAAACGGGAGCTCCTAATTGGCTTATTCCCTTAAGTGTCAACTCCACCCCTAGCTCCTTCTTTGTGGTTAGCTATACTCCTTTTCCCATGCCTGGATGAGCACAGGCATTCTGTTGTTATCTATCACGCGCTGGAGTGTCCTTGCAGGTGGCTGCAGGCCTCCTGTTGTTATGTATCCCACGCTGGTGTGTCCTTGCAGTTCTGGCAATTACAGAAGCTGAGTATGGTGTTTCCCAAGCTCCTGCTCGGCCAGCTGGATTATGTCTACGTGACCTTTCTCTGCTAACCAATCTTCCACACCTAAGGACTCCACAGGCCCTGGTGACCTGCATGGCTCAAACTAGTGTGTCCATCCACCCAACTTTCTTCCTAAACCATGCGTTCTCTCTTGTAGACAGTCATGCAATTCATAAAACTGCATACTTCTGTGATTAAAGTGTTTTGGTATCTGAGCCCCTTTAGCCTCTGCACAGTCATTTGGTCTTAAACCTTGACACTGCTTTGAAGGGATGTAATAATTTCCTTATATTAATGTCTAATTTATAAAAGGAAATAACTGGTAATACCATTTACCAAAAGTTACCACTCAATATTGTCTGGGATTTCCTCTTCATTTTCATTGTGGAATGTGAGAAATCTTCAGGATGTTCTAAGACATTTGGACCACGCTCTCTAAAAACAAAATAAGTTTAAGAAGAGACATGGGCTATTGTTCTTACACTTTTCTTCACTCACTAGCATAGAGGCCAAGTTGTTTGTAGACCTTCTTTGTCTTTGATTATTGCTCTTTTTCTAAATTATTAATACCTCTTGTACAACATCATAAAAAAAAAGGTTAAAGGAAATTCATTTCAAAGAAAAAGATTAAGTTTACATCCAATGTAAATACCTTTAAGAAAGCAGTCTACATTAAATCTTTGTGCTGTCTCCATATCAGAGAAAGAGGTCCACATCTCTGTAACGTAAATTTACATTCAAAATTTGAAGTATGTAAAAGATCTTAAAGAAGATAAGGACTGCTCATTGTTTTAGTCCATTTCTGCTATGGGTACCTTAATTCTACAAGAAAAGAGCACCTCTCCTTTCTTGTGCCAGTCCTGCTTATGAAATTTTAACTAACACTCCAGTCATCTGAGTTACCCTACCAATTTTCTCTCATTCTACTTACATCAAAGCACATTTGTGGATTCATCCACTATTTTCTGCCTTCTTTCTTCCCTGTTACGAATGACCCATAGTGCTGACAGCATTGTTAATATTCTGATAAATAAAAAGCTGACAGAATTGTTTGTTGGGAAGATTAGCTTTTAGAATATTTGAATAACATCTTGGAATCAATATTTTTTGAAAACAATGTCTTCACTATGATATCAGGTTTTGTTGGATAATAATTCACTATCACCTTCAGGAGGAATTACCTAATTGAACTGTTTTTTTCATCATGGATGATAAAGATATCAATCTCAGGTTTGATGAAGTTTGCTAAATATGGGTAAAAATGTGGCTCTTCCTCTTCCATCAGCAGGATGTGAATATATCTTACTGTTGAACAGGAAATCTGCTCTCAGAGTCAGAAGTGACTACTGAAAGTGATATTGTGGGAGTAAGCCTAACTCCAAAAAAACAACTTCATCCTTTTGGGGTGGACAGTTCTTCTGTTATTGATGCTCGTTCTTAGAAATCTCCTCTTAATAGCTATGAAAGAACACTTCAGCCTCTCTCTCCAGGCTTCCAGACTAGTTCTTTAGAAGTTTCATGCGCTCACCAAGTAAAAGGGTGAGCTGTTTTCCATAGCCAAGACAGTTATTTGTGCATGACTGAAATAGCTGAATTCTGAGGAATTTCTAACAGGAGACATGGCCCGCATGATGCTGAGCTTACTCGTTCCTGTTCTGTATGCATCAATTTTCTTCCTTTCCTTTCAGAAACTCCTGAAAGGCACTAGACCACTGGTTTGTAAAAATACTTGCCTAGCTGAACTCTTCTTCCTTAGAGCAGAGCAGTAAGTCAAACAACGGCTTAAGCAATTCCAACAGGAAGTAACTAATTTTAACTTATTTCTGATTTCTCCACAGGTAAGAGAAGTAAACTTGCAAAACCACCAGAAGGAGGTACAACTAACAAGGGTGTAAAAATCGCTGGCTACAGACAAAAAGGAAAATTTTTTTCTTCATGTGTTACAGGAAGATTTTAGTTGTTAAAAAACCCCAACTATACAGACATCTATAGGGAAACATCAATAATTTGATTAATTTTTTATTAATTATGTATTTAAGGCTAAAACCTAAAATTTCAGTGTCAAAAACATGTCTGTCATTTAAGTATTATTTACAGGAAAGTCAGTGAAATACTAGAAACTCCAGGAGGCTAGCAGATCAATGATGTGCATAGTAATTACGCTGAAGTGTTTTTCAGAACACTCAAAGCAGCTTTGTATTCATGCTAAGCGAAGAAACCGAACCAGGTAAACAAATCAGCCAATTCACAGTATCCTTGATCAGATAAAACTCTTTGAAGATTGAAAAGTGACTACTGTACTATTTTCTCAATAATAATTTATTAAAAACCTACATTGGCCTGCTTCTCTGTGTGTCTCCTAGAATAAATACCACAATCAGATGTGGTATCATGAATTTACAGATTTTTTATGTTATACAGAATGTTCTGTTTTCCCATTAGGATGTCAAAAAGTAATCAGAAGGGAAGACTAGAGTTTACTATACTTAGTGGCATGGTAGAAAAAATAAACTGCTTCACATAGTGAGTTTTGTGGTCAGTATTTCCTAACAAGTGAAGAAAGACCAAGATTACATGAGAAAACAGCCAGTTCTATTGGACTGCTTTTTCTGCTCATCTTTCCTATGATTTCTGCTTTTCTTCCCCATGGCAATTCATCCAGGATAACTTCAAATTAATTTTCAACCAAAATCCCTCACTTTTCTCCTTTGTAGTCTTTTTTCTTGATCTTCTTCTACTGATGTTTTCAAATGAAGCTTCCAAAATTCCTCCAAGACATTTCTCCATTCTCTAAATTCCCCCTTAAAAAAAAAGAAATTAATCCAAAATTAAGATCTCTATTATTTATCAGCTACTGAAAAGTAATCACTGTACTATAACTGGAGATGATGTATCTGCTCTATAACATGTTAGCACTATGCTGAGCAGGTGATTGTGGTGCAATTAAGATTGTTTTGCTTTAATTTAGTAAGTGAATATAAATAAAACCAATTAGAAAAGAAAAACATGTTTGGATACACTGCTGGGACCCTAATTGACAAGAAGAACTAGCAGAAGTTCAGCATTGTTTCTACAATCAGTTCCTAAATTCTAAGAGAATTTCCGCTTTGTATCTGAATTTCCTCTCCTCCCCCCGCCCCCAAATGAAACAAGCCAATAAATATAACCTCAGATCTTGGGGAAAAAATCAAGGTATGTCCCACCATGGGAAAACATCTCTCTCCTTCCCCACCAGACTCCTCCTGTTGGATGAAAGCGTCCTATAAGCCCTCACAGGTCTAACGATTACAGCCACAGTCAGGATAATTGAATCCTTGCAGCATAGTTAACCAGGTTTCAGTTTTTGTCATGTGGAAAAAACATAAAATGGGGCTGCCCCAGAACTTGCCTGCCAAGTCAAAGCTTCCCATCTACCCATCGGATGGAAATTCAGTAGCTGTTTGTTGCAATGGGAATTTCTCTAAATAAAGCTTCATAGGAAAAATATGAAGTAGTTGATCTGTTTGAAAAAGTTGTCAATGTGGGAAAAGCTCACTACAGAGAGAACAGAGTTGAAAAAATAGAGGCAATGTTTTTGGAGAATTTGAAGAGAACTAGATTAACTGAATTTGATGTGTAAGCAAATTAATTCTGCCCATACAACCATGTGGGAGCCAGGTGCCTATAGGTAATTGAGATTTGTATGGAGAACAGTTGTAATTTCAAAACCTTTGTTCTTTAATTTTTTAGTTCAGATTACTTGAAGCTGGTCTGTGTTAGGAAGCTGGCTGATTTTCAATCATCTTGGTTATCTTTTGAATTATCCTGAAAGAAAGAAACAGCAAAAATCTGTATCCAGTCTCTCAAAGAAGTACAGATGATAAATGGAGCATCATGACCCTTTCTTTGAGTTGATTGTACCAAGACAGTTTCATATCCACATCAGTCTGGATGATCTGCTGTGCTCACTTAAAACAAATGTAATATCAGGTGACTATATCAGGTTAGTCTACGAAAATATCTGTAACTTCTCATGAATTCAGAAACAGAACTCAATCTTTCAAATAATACTTTCCACATCTGAACTATTAAGACAATGAAAAGTACTCCTTGGTGGTGATCACATCGGAGATTTAGTTTAGTTGTCATGCCATTTTTAAATTTGTCTTCTTTGATGCTCTCTCTCAGTGTCTTAAGACCAAAATACTCTGTTAGGTAGGGACATGGTGAGAAATAATAGTTATTGAGGAAAAGTTGAGAAGTTTAGGTTACTGAGTTCATCTATGAGACTCAAAGGCATACGACCCCAGGGCTCATTACTTCCTCTGTTCATTGAATTGTATGGCACACTCACTTTTAAACACTGATACATCTAAATAGTCTCAATTCTGTATTGTATTATTTGGGTTTTTCTTTTATTATAGCTTTTTTTAAGGCATTTTTCTTTGTTTTGTATCATTGTGGAGTTTTTTTGGCATAATATACTGAAAATGCATTAAATTTTTACTAGATATCTCACACAGACCATCAAAATGCAGATCCTGGCAGTATAACTTTATATTGAAAGTAGTGCAAAATAAATTTGAAATATCTTGGACAATGTTTTTAAGCAATCCATCATACTCCAAATAAACCAATTGTTTATATGATGTTACAGAAATCAGCCATTTCAAATTATTTTGGCCAATTGTGTAGAGGGATAAACAGGAAATAAACAAATACAGTGCAGTAAAAAAATTTCTCTACTACAGAACCTTAAAACTAATTTTTGCCATAAGGCATTCTGGCAACATTTGACAAGCATCATTACTAATAAAGCTTTTCTCATAAAAGTCAATAGGTACTTATTAGAGAAATGTAAATTTCTAGTATTTTTTTCTGTTTAGCCTGTTTCTTCTTTCGTCTACAACAGTGTTCTTACTGTTATTAAACAAAATTTATCATCTTTTATTTTAAACAGAAAAAAGGCTTGTTTAAAGCTTACTGATAATATGTGGTTAAAATGTCTTTTTTAAATGTATTTTTTAGTGTTTCTTTTTTAATGCATGCCCATATAGGAATCAAGTTTCTACTATTCTAACAATATCCTTATGTACTCCTTCATCCTCAGCAAGTCAATATGGTTATATTAATATTGTTTTAGTTATATTGATATTGGTTTAGTTAAATATACCACTAATTCTACAGCTCTTTTGGAAACATTACCTCTAATCCCCAAATCATTTTATTAACAAAAACATTTGTGTGCAGTATTTTGTCAGTGAGACAATGAACAAAGAAAGGAAAGACTAAAGAAATAGAAAAAATCTCACAACTATAAAAACCCTACTTGTAAGGAGCAAAGGTTCTTTTTCTCGGCGGAAGCTTTGTACTTCTTAGGACTAGGTACCCACTTAAATTGGAATGACTGTCTCTAGGTTGCTCATAGGTCAAGGATCCAAGACACAGATGGCAAAAACACAGAAAATGAATCTCTTTTTCTCCCTTGTCCACCTCCTTGTCACCCACCCATACGAGCAAAAAAAAAAAAGACAGTGAAACATTTGTTTACACTGAAATATTGTTGATATTTCCAAGGGTCTCATAAACCAAAATCTAAACTGTTTCAGGATATAGACGTTTTTTATTGGTGTATGAAAAATTAGTAGAAAGTTTGGCTTTGGGATGACAGCTGTTTTGAGAATAACCTGGAAAATATCTTTGAAAATTGACATTTCCAAATAATGATCCCTCAAAAAAAATTAACAGAAAGTCAAACATTTTTGAGTGTGACCTTTTACAGGAATAAAGGAAGAGCTGTTACTGTCATAATTCGGTGAATTACCTTTCTAGTCTCCAACAATTTTTCTTCAAATGGTGGCCACCAGAAAGACAGGACTGGTGGGAAAAATCTCATCATCACTGGATCTTTTTGTGTAAGATACTGATCTAACGAAGATCAGGCTCATGGCTTATTCAGGAAATCACAAAGTCAGGTAATTTTCATGTGTAAGACCTAGTTTGTGTCTTGATATACCTGCACAAGTGTTCCTCAAGGGGTAGGATGTACACATTTTGAAAATTTCACTCTCAAACTGTTAGCTGAATTAAAATATTATAACTTACATAAAACAAATAACAGTCTCATTTTCATATTGATCAGAAATGTAGTATAACTTTCCACTGAATTGATAAATACATAGCATCAGACATTTTTAGTATCACGGTGTAACTGTAACCTTTATTGTAAGAAAATCCATACTCTCAAAAATCAATGTGGTATATAGTAAAAAATGTATTTCAGATTGGCTTATCTTTAACCATATTTTATTCCTCTACATTTAGGAGTTAGAATACTAACATTGTGAATGTATGTAGTACATCTCTGGAGACTAATATTAATTTGTATCGAATAAACTGGATTTGCATAAAGGAAAATATGAATTAAAGTCTTTCAAAACACTTTACACACACAGTTCCTTAGTAAGTACACTGCATGTTCCTGTAAGCATCTTAATAAAAAATAAAATTTATGTATCATAAATGTGAAGCAGAAACCTGTTTCTCACCTTGACTACTACAGATTCATGTAGTAGGAGCCGGAGTAGGGAAGTGATTGTGGCCAGCAGGAGCAGGGAAGTGATCGTGCCCCTGTACTCAGCGCTGGTGAGGCCGCAGCTTGAGTCCTGTGTTCAGTTTTGGGCACCACAGTACAGGAGGGACATTAAGGTGCTGGAGCATGTCCAGAGAAGGTCAAAGCTGGTGAGGGGTCTGGAGAGCATGTCTTATGAGGAGCGGCTGAAGGAATTGGGATTGTTTAGTCTGGAGAAGAGAAGGCTGAGGGGAGACCTTATTGCTCTCTACAACTACCTGAGAGGAGGTTGTAGTGAGATGGGAGCTGGTCTCTTCTCCCAAGTAACTAGCGACAGGACAAGAGGACAAGAGTTGCACCAGGGGAGGTTTAGGCTGGATATTAGGAAAAAAATTTTCACTAAAAGAGTTATCAAATGTTGGAAGAGGCTGCCCAAGGAGGTGGTCGAGTCACCATCCCTAGAAGTGTTTAAAAGTTGTGTAGATGTGGTGCTTAGAGACATGGTTTAGTGGTAGACCTGGTAGAGTAGGGTCAATGGTTGGGCTAGATGATCTTAAAGGTCTTTTCCAACCTAAACGATTCTATGATTCTATGTTCTGAGCTTTCAGTCTTGCCAGTATACTTCATTTAGCCAATGCAGAAACTGACACTATATTTTAGACAATATTGTATTTTCCAACAATAGCTAAGTACAAGCCTTGATTGATTTTATCTTCCATGCTACATAGCCATATAAACCTCGGTGAAATTAATAAAACAGTCTAGCAGATGAAAGTAGTAGCATTTTCCGCCTACTTTGCACTCACTGTGTACATGTTTAAGCAATTATAAAGGTACTGGGCTGTGAAGAATCTGGTTGTTAGTCTTTAAAATCAATATTTTTATCAATATAAATTAATCTGTAATAATCACTTCTGAGGATATGGAAGTCATCTCATCTACCCAAGATGTGTGAATACTTAATGTGCAATAGGAAGTAGTGAAGCATCTATAATTAAGGAAAAGGTCAACGCTGTATGAAATCTAAATTCTCTTCAGTCTCTGGAATGAGAGTTAAAGCACAGAAAACATCATGAAAGTTTCAAATCCAAGGAATCGTAACTGATTAACTTATGATAGGTATTGAAGTGATTACCAGTGAGTTTAGAATATGTAATTTCAGAATTTCAGTAGTATTATGAAGAGCACTGTTTGCATATGCCTTAATGTGGGTAGGGCTTAGATGCATGTGGTTTCACTCATTTCAACATTATGACACTTCACTGGTATCTGGGGAAAATTTAGGAAAAAAGATTTTCAGTCAGTCAATAATGAGGTTTCATGTCTTTTTACTTGTCAGTGTTTTTTAGCACATGGACATCTGTGCTTGCAATATGTGCATGTAGCCAGTATTGATTAATCTGTGACTCTTGAGATTTAAACTGCAAACCTCAGAGTTACCTTTTCACCCTGAAATCAACCTAAAAAAAAAGCCTAACAAAGGAGGGTATTTTCCTTAAAACTGCAAAAAATGCACTGTATTTCATACTGCTGCAGGGAACAAAATAAAGCTTTGGACCACATAACAAATCATTTCTTTTGCAGATGAGAAAGCCTCATGAAATTTTTGATGAGAGGATAATGTGATAAAACTGCCCATGGGAAACGCACAAACTCAGCAAGAAAAATTCCTTCTTCTGAACAACTTCCCTTTCAGTTCCATTGAATCCTAATCTCTGTTGAGATTTGCCCTGAAAAACACACTCTTTCAAATAGAGACTGGTTTACTGCAACCTTCATGTAATATATATATAGTACAAACTAATTTATCTCTGACTTTTAGCCTTGTGGCTTTAAACAGATTTTGTTGTTTAAGTTTAATCCATCTTTGGTGCATATAAAGTCCTCTCTTTGTCTACAAGCACCTGACAGTCTTGATAAAAGGGTTCACAGACCCTTCAAATGAAATAGGCAAGCAGTGGCAGTGGATTTATAAATCTCTAAGGATGGGCTTTGCATTTTGTCCAATGACTGCTTAACTTCAAAGTAACAATCAGTCCCTGAAGTAACTCTTGGAAACCTCAGTATCTTGATAACTGCATACAAGAATCTTCCATCTGACTCAGTGATCTTTCTTTTACTCAATAACACAGCAGCAACAAGAGGAACCAGACATCTGACAAGCCTGACTAAGACACCGTCTTGTGCAGTTAGACATGGAAGTTGAGACACTGCAGTGTAAAGGAAGTATCAACCCAGGTCTTACACTTCCTGGCAAAACCAAACCACTGACCTACCAGACTAAGAAGACGCCAAAATTCCCTTTTCCCTTAAAAAAAACAAAAAACAAAAAACAAACACCTTTTTTTTTAAGGGAACAAAATGACACTTCTCCTTCCTTGAGAGGTTTCAGGATTCAAATCAATGCAAGTACCCAAACAGCAGAGCTTTCTAACTATTGAAATTGTGTAGATGTTTCCTGACAGCCTCAGAGAAAGTATCCCTTTCAAACATACTCCTTTTCAACATTTTTAGCAAGGCAGTCAAATTCTAGTCCCCATTAGGTGCACAGAGACTAAGTACCATACTCAGATCTTCTAATTCTACTTCCAAATTACCAAGTTCCTTGTCAGTCTAGTTGTAAGTAACTTGTATACAGCTGGCACAAAAGAGGGCATAGTATTCAATCTCACGTTATTATCTGTTAACTTTTTCTCTTATTGTGGGGTTTTTGTTTGATAAACCTCATTCTTCAAAGACTAGAAAGTCAAGTTCTAAGTGAGACATTCCTTTAATATATACCTGTGGTGGGTTAACCCTAGCTGGACACTAGGTGTCCACCAAAGCCACTCTATCGATCCTCCTCCTCAGCTGGACGGGGCAGGGAGAAAATATAATGAAAGGCTCATGGGTCAAGATAAGAACAGGGAGAGATCACCCAGCAATTACCATCAAGGGAAAAAGAGACTCAACTTGGGAAAAATTATTTTAGTCTATTACCAATCAAATCAGAGTAGGGTAATGAGAAATAAAAACTGAATCTTAAACACCTTCCCCACACCTCTCCCTTCTTCCCAGGCTCAGCTTCACTCTGGATTTTCTCTACCTCTCCCCTAGCAACACAGGGGGATGGGGAATAGGAGTTGCAGTCAGTTTATCACACGTTGCTCCTTCCACCTGAGAGGAAGGACTCCTCACACTCCTCCCCTGCTCCAGCGTGGAGTCCCTCCCATGGGAGACAGTCCACCACGAACTTCTCCAACATGAGTCCTTCCCACAGGTTGCAGTTCTTCACAAACTTCTTCAGTGTGGGTCTTTTCCCTGGGGCACAGTCCTTCAGGAACAGACTGCTCCAGCGTGGGTCACCCACAGGGTCACAAGTCCTGCCAGCAAACCTGCTCCAGCGTGGGCTCTTCTCCTCATGACTCCACTGGTCCTGCCATGAGCCTGCTCCACTGCAAGCTTCCTATGGGGTCACAGCTGCATCAGGTGCATCCACGTACCCTAGCGTGGGGTCCTCCATGGGCTGCAGGTGGGTATCTGCTCCACTGTGGACCTGAATGGGCTGCAGGGGGAAAACCTGCCTCACCATGGTCTTCACCATGGGCTGCAGGGCAATCTCTGCTACAGCACCTGGAGCACCTCCTCCCCCTTCTTCTTCACTGACCTTGGTGTCTGCAGGGTCATTTCTCTCCCATATTCTCACTCCTCTCCTCCAGCTACTGTTCTGCAGCAGGGTTTTTTTCCCCCCTTCTTAAATATGTTATCACAGAGGCGCTACCGCTGTCACTGATTGACTCAGCTTTGGCCAGTGGCGGGTCTGTCTTGCAGCCAGCTGGCATTGGCTCTATCAGACATGGAGGCAGCTTCTAGCAGCCTCTCACAGAAGCCACCCCTGTAGCCTCCGGGCTACCAAAACCTTGCTGTGCACCATAAACCTACAAAAGCAGGTATAATTACCATTTAGTAAAGATTCTTACTCAATATAAATGTCTTTTCCACAAATTTTCCACAGAATCAAAGAACAGTTTTTAAACTGAATTTATCATATTTAGTTTTGTATGTCTATGGATATGCAGCTAGACGAATACACTCCTGAACTTCCTAAATACCTCACTATCCCTTCCATTCATATGTAAAATCTGTAACTTGCATCACTTTTGAATCCAGGAGACTGAGCTCAGAATATTTCACCAATACAAAGGCAACCTTTGTTGTAGTCTATGTGCCAGTATCCAGACCTGAAAAAGAGTTTGGGTTCAGTTTTTATGCAGAAATATCTTCTAGTTGTGTGATTCATGGGAAAATCAATCCAGAAGCTCAGCATATGTAAGCAAACAAGTCTATCAATGCTACCAAACTACTAGCACAACCTTATCAATAACCTACCTACCAACACTGCTTCCAGAAATTTCTTTTACAGTATGTCAATAGATGTAAAACAAGACAGGCAAGATTTTTTTCTCCTTACTTTGGAGAAACACGCCATGAAGTGAAAAAAGGAAAGGTTACCCACTTCCAAAACCTTCATTATATGAACAGACCCAAAGGTCTGTGATGATGAATAGCTCATTATTTGATCTCGTTACTCTGGCATGTACATCCACTGAGTGCCTGGGAAGTGAAAAGTTGCTGCCCACCAGCTCTGCAGAGTGTCTGCTGGAGATTAGCATACTGTTCGATACGCACAAATAGTTGAAGACCTATAACAATGTGGTATGAAAAAATAACTGAGTAAAAAAACTCACAGAACAAATTCCTTGAAAAGACAGCAAAAAACCTTTACTGTCAGAACAGATCCTTTCCTTACTTAGCTAAAATCACACTTAGTGGCTGGGCTCTGTGCATGTTCACTAGTTGAGAAGTTGTTAGTGCTCTAAAATGACCTACCGTGTAAACAAGCTCAGGACATAATAAACAACATGATGGAAGTACAAATTTAACATGTGTGAAGGTGTAAAGCAAGCTCAAGGCTGTATAGTGTGTCCCAAAGCACAGCCCAATTGTAAACTTTCACATTTTGATTTCATAAGGTCAGTATATATTTAGGAATACATTTTAGCACTCAGACTGCTAAAAGCAAATACATTTATCGTTCAGTTCTGTTCTGAGATATTATATGAGGGCAATTCCTCTACCTTTTATATTATTTTCTCTTTTTTTTTTTTCCATTTTTTTCTAAATGTCAAGGAATTCTTTCTCATTTCTGTTCTCTTCTGCACGCAAAATTTACTCTTTAGTTTCTCCTGTAACCAGTTAAGTCCTGTAATGTTTCTCAAACCAAATACACAATACTACAAGACTCTTGTCCCTGTACGTTGTCACTCCAGAACCCTCACAAAGAATCAGTCCCTCCTAAACTTAGCCTTCCATGTGTCAAAGGGATCCTTATACTTAGCTAAGCTTGATGGAAAAAGAAAAAAAAAAAAAAAAAACCAAACCAAAAAACAACGGTATATCTATTCATTCACATCAACACTGGCACTCAAACTCATTGACATTAAGTGAATAATCAATGACATCAACATTATCAGCAAATAGTTTAAATATCTGAAAGAAGCATAATTTATTAAATCCTCATGTTGTTAGACTAAGAAAAATAGAAAAAGGATGACGTTTTTTCAAGACTGCACATGCGTGCACATACACATTGTGTAAGTAGTACACAATGAAGAAATAATATGCAAGATTCAGCAAAAAGATAGTTGCGGTCACTGCATTTTCATACGGCAGCAAACAGCAAACATTTCCTGTATAGCCTTGCTTGAATTTTAGTAAAAGGCCCTAATGATAATTAGCAATTTTTTCTATTTCTAGCAAAATGGCACTGATTTTCTGTGCGCACAGAAAATTGGCATGTCAGAAATGTTGAATTATACTTTCAGTTACATAATGGTCTACTTTCTAATGATGTAAAAATTCGATAATTATTGCTAAACATCTATTCATTACATGAAAAATGCTTTTTCATTATAGGTTAAAAATGAAAAAAATAGATATGCCATTAGCTTCACTTTAGTGTTACCAAGCTCTTTATTAACAAATGGCCTTACAGCAGCAAAACAAAATAATCCCTGACACAGTGCCATTGCATTCCACTTTGCAGTCACAGCCTGTGTCAGAACCACAGAACAAGGCACCCTGGCTGTACTGAAACAAAGCTATTTCTCCTCCTCTCTCTGCCTCCACAGCTCGTTCAGAGCACTGCCTTGTCTTTTCTTATCCCAGTCACTCTGTCCGTGCTTTGGAGAGTGGAACGCTATCAAATTTTACATTGCTGCAGGCCCCTTAACAGAGCAGAACATCAGCAAGAAAATGATTGTGTACGGTCTGTGAATTGAATATATTCCTACAGGCTCAGTTCTGAAGTCAAATTATCATGTTTAACTCACTCTCTCCACCAACTAGAACGTAAGAGCCATTTTGAGTAGCTGGAGGGCTAGCTGAGAGCTCCACTTGGAAAGCACCAGAGTACGCGTGCACACTCAAAAATGTGTCAGGATTACTAAAAATATAAACATAAGTATTAATAATGGAAATACAGTCTGCAGGAAAGAGGTCTGTTCTTGCTTTCATGGGAGAAAAGTCACAAATGCTATCGACTCGTATAGCAATTCCCTTGAATCTATGAAGAAAAAGATACATGTTTTTCCTTCTTTCAACAGAGAAAGTAGTCCAGTGTACATACATCTAAAAGATCACTTGCCACTGAATCTCTTTTACCAGCATGTCCATCCCTTTCTTATCACAAAATAATAATCACAAACAACTTTATCTTCCCCAGCTTTGCTTTCTACCTGTTCTCTGACTCGTTTTGCTTTAAGTAGCACAACAGAATTACTCATTTCTTCAGAAAGCTGTTTTGGCAGTGCTTAATCCACAACATTCAGGAATTTACGTTGAGGTTTTCTGAAGAAAAGGGTGGTGATATTTACTGCATTTTACTGAATGGCATCTGAGAGTGGACATACTGAAACCCAAAGACATGCGATGTACAGACTGTTGCAGGCAAACGAGTCTTAACTTGGGGAATTTTACTTTGTTTAGTTACTGTCAATTAACAGAAAACTTTTGATGATCCATTCAGATATTGGGAAAAAGAAATCAAACAGTTAAATGAACAGTTGGGGAAACACCTTTCCTACCTCTTACCCAGGTTCAACTTCAGGCAGCGACCTCAACACGCCTTCACTTTTGCCATGCATTACGCTCAGTCCTTCCCACCTCCTTCAGCGAGGCAACAGGCAGTGCAGGGGGCTGGAGTCCTGGAGACCCATTTTTCCAGGTACTTTGCACAATGCAAGAATCTGAACTAGAAGACCAACTACATCATCACTGAAATGGGGACGATGACAACACACAAATTTTACATCTAAGTATTACAGCTCAACATTTATAGGCAGGAAAACCTGACTCACAGAGCCCAGCTCCCAAGATCACGGATAATCGTACAAACTTTTTATTCACACCACAGTCTCAGGAAACTTTCTGCAAAATACATTTCCTCAAAATAAAATACCCATTGCAGAAAACATCTGTCATCTGAGTTGAAGCGCTAAAGCATTGTATGGAGTCATAAAAGCCATAAAAATGAATTGCAACAAAATAACTGCTTTAAAATAATCTAACATGTATGATTTAATTTAGAAGAAATTCCCTCGCCATTGATTGTTAGGTGTTTGTGTGCGACAGTGGCATAAGAATAACACGAAAAGAGGAAAGTACAAAAAATTAGAGTAGACAACTCGAAAGAATTATAAAACACCATATTTTTTCTCTTTTTCACCTCTATAATAATCTTACTCTATTGAATTCAGAATTTCTGGAAATTCCAGAGTCCAGCAAAGAATGTAAGCACTTGTTCTTCATCTAAAATAAGAAGTTAAAGTTGGTCTTTCTTATGTTACTAACATTGACACTTTCTGGCAGTCTTGATCCAGAAAGAGCAGTTAGGCTTTCCTTCACTTTACATTTTTTACCCATTTGTTTGTGTAATGGGGGAACTGGAGTGAACTGGGTGCCTGACAAACTTGGTGGCCTTCTACAATAAGGTTACAGCGTTGGTGGATAAGGGGAGAGCAACACATGTCATCTACCTGGACTTGTGCAAAGCATTTGACACTGTTCCGCATGATATCCTGGTCTCTAATTAGAGAGACATGGATTTGATGGATGGACCACTCGGTGGATAAGGAACTGGCTGGATGGCTACACTCAAAATGTTGCAGTCAACAGGTCAATGTCCAAGTGGTCAGCAGTGACAAGTGGTGTTCCTCAGGGGTCGGTACTGGGACCAGTACTATTTAACGTCTTTGTTGGTTACACGGATGTTGGGCTTGAGTGCACCCTCAGCAAGTTTGCTGACAACACCAAGCTGTGTGGAGCGGTTGACATGCTGGAGGGAAGGGATGCCATCCAGAGGGACCTGGACAGGCTTGAGAGGTGAGCCCCAGCCAACCTCATGAAGTTCAACAAGGCCAAGTGAAAGGTCGTGCATGCGGGTTGAGGCAATCCCATGCACAAATATAGGCTGCATGGAGAGCGGATCGAGAGCAGCCCTGAGGAGAGGGAGTTGAGGGTGTTGGTACGTGAGAAGCTCAACATGAATCAGCAATGTGCACTTGCAGCCCAGGAGGCCAACCGCCTCCTGGGCTGCATCAAAAGAAATGTGGCCAGTGGGTCGAGGGAGATGATTCTGTCCCTCTACTCCACTCTCGTGAGACCCCACCTGGAATACTGTGTCCAGGTCTGGAGCCCTCAGCATAAGAAGGACATGGAACTGTTGAAACGGGTCCTCGAAGATGATCAGAGGATTAGAGCACCTCTGCTATGAGGACAGGCTGAGAGAGTTGGGGTTGTTCAGCCTGGAGAAAAGAAGGCTCTGGGCAGATCTTATAGCAGCCTTCCAGTATCTGAAAAGGGCCTACAAGAAAGCTGGAGAGGGACTTTTTGCAAGGACGTGTAGTGATAGGACAAGGGCTTCAAACTGAAAGTGGGAAGATTTAGATTAGATCTCGGGAAGAAATTCTTTACTGTGAGGGTAGTGAGGCACTGGACCAGGTTGCCCAGGAAGCTGTGGATGCCCCATCCCTAGAAGTGTTCAGGGCCAGGTTGGATGAGGCTTTGAGCAATCTGGTCTAGTGGGAGGTGTCCCTGCCCATGGCAAGGGGGTTGCAACTAGATGATCTTTAAGGTCCCTTCCAACCTAAACCACTCTATGATTCTATAATTCTATGATCTGGGCACGAAAAGAGAACTACATCACTGAGTGTTATATGATGTCNAGCTTTCTAGACTTGCACATTTTATTTTGTTTTTTTTTTTTTTTTTTTTTTTTTTTTTTTATTACTAGCCAGGATGGCTGGAGCTATGGAGAGCCATGTCTCGTCTGCAACACCTGCACACCTCCCAATCCCACTGGCATAAAACACCAATGGCCTTGGTTATCACATAGCCCCAGCCCAGCCTCCTTGATTCCCTCCATACTAATAGCAAATTAGTGGTTTTCACACGGGGTTTCTATCACCCTCTCGTTTCCCACCCCAAGTCTGTTACAAGGGTGTGAAGTTAGTAGCAGTTATGTGGCAAGATTCATCTATTGCTTCTTTGCCCTTCCAGCCCAGAATAGGTTAAACTAATCTGTTAGTGCTGGGCAGATGTCATTGAGATCTGACTGCTTTCATGGCGACTTTTTCCTAAGACAGTTTGTGTACTGATTTCTTCCCAAATTGTAAAATCAAAGAGGACAACTACTGGTGATGTTTCATCACCTTTTGTGATAAGAATTGCATTACAGTAGAGTTCTAATAAATTTCCACATCTGAATTTAGTATCCAGATGAAAGATTAAGCTGAAGTGAAATTAAGTTTTCTCGATAAACAGTTGGAAGTATTGACTGATATCAAATACGTAAGTGTTTGCACAACTAAACAGGAAGCAGAAAAGGTTAAAAATAATAAGGTTGAATATGACTTTATACACTCAGGGAATAGGAACTAATAAATTGAACATATGCTGGTCTGCAAATAATGATGTGTAATAAAAATATCTTGCAGCATGAAGAGATGTTTACTAAAACAGCAAATATACAGTATCAAAAATACGTCAAAGATAAAACAATGATCAGAGATTTACAAATTAAGTTCCAAAATAAGTGCTTTCCTGTAGCTATACAATTTAACTCTGAAGTGCTCAAATGTAGTAACAAGCTACTCTGAAGTACCATGCTGTAGTATGTCAGGTGATCCACAGTAACACATAAAACCCCTCTGCTGCAAGGGCAGATGCATCTTCTATATCCTGTCACTTCACAGTTGTCATAGGAAAAAGGAGGCACACAAAATTACTGTGGATCTGTTGATTCATGGTAACCAGTGAGTCTCTGGTTAAGTGGTCCTGTGTTTGGGTCCTTAGTTGTCTGGGAAATTAAGGCTGAATCTGCCAATTTTCTCTGCTCAGTTAAGTAAGATTACAATTCAGGGTTTAATTAGAAAAACATTTTTTAGTTTCCAGTGAACAGAATAGCAAAATAATACAAATGTCAGTCATATGATGCTTTGCTCATTATTTGGAACGTACTATGCAGAATTTATAGAAGAGAGATATTCAAAATGCAGTATGTATGCTGTACTCACATAACATTCTACTCTTAAAATATAATAGCAAAAGAGTAAAAATAAAGAACTTTGTATTAATGCAAATTTTCAGCTGCCATGATCACCTCTGTCACAGTTCTGTATTTCATTCTTTTTCTTCTGAAATTTCTCCCCAAAACAATATCTTCCTCAAACATAAAATCATCTGAAATTATATTACAGCAAATTTCAACTCTTAATGGATATCATAAAAAAGGCAGTAATTCCCATAGCATGTAGCTGAAGTTATAATATGAGATGTCATTCAGAGTTTACAAAAGTCCATCAAAAATATGTCTGAGGCTTCACCAGAGGGTGTACCTTGGATCTGGACTATGGATCCTGGAACAGTAACAAGTAAGAGGCAGAAGCTAACAATGAATCTTGTAAGAATAAATCAGTATGGCTTAGCAGAGAAATAACTCCGTGAAGAACTTCAGTTATCACTTAGAACCGGCAACTAATTGTCTGCAGACTGTCTGCCCATTTACTGCTAGTACCAAAGAGGCGGATGTACTGCATTCAGAATTTATTGGCTGCTAAGAGGAGGATTCAGTTCCTTACTTCCTTGCTTAATGCACTGAAGATCCATACATCACAATTTGTATTGCATTCTTTCAAAGTACAAGTATATATTTCCAATATATCAGAGATCCAACATGGTGATTTGAGGTTTGCTCATGTCTTTTGGGGATAAACTCTTCTTTTGTTGTAAGCTCCTAGATTTGACACAGGGACTGAATGAAATGGGTAGTCACTCATTTCCAAGTTGTCTCTGCTAAGCCAACTATGCCATATGGTAGCCTTCACAATACAATTAGCAATTCTAGGTCAATGCATGTTAATTAGAACTGCAGCCTTCATGAAAGGGTTAGCTTCTCTGTCTCCAACACTGATTCTGGTATTGTTTTCTCCACTTTTTGAATTAATAATTCAACAGAGAGAAAAGCATATGAAAGAGCAAGCACAGATGCCGATTTATGCATTCTCCCTCTAACCATAGTACTTTTTAAGTATAGATGCCAACTATCTTTAGTCTTGTGGTTTCTGGCAGATAAGAAATTGCATGCACAGCATTGACCAAGCAAACAAAAGCACCATACATTCCTCATTAAAAGGAATCAATCCATTCCAGAAAAGGAGAATCAAAACACAAAGTTTTAGACTTCCCTATGAAGTGTTTGGTGTGCTGGAAATGTTTCCACTACATAGCTAGGAAAGTGGTCAATGATTTCTTAAAACATATTTTTTTTGAAAGTTGTTTGATTCAATCCTATGTAGGTTAAAAAGGAATACATTTATCCTATCGGGGAGACATGTTGGACACTTGTTTGAAGCATTCTGCCAAGCTGGTTGCAAGGAAATGAAGGAAAAACACTTTCCTTCTAAAAGTAGTATAAGGAATGACATAGGATATGTAGACTCCAAAGACCATGTACAGCAATGGTAGGGTTGAGACAGATGCATATCTGGAAAAAAAAATAATGCTTTGAATTTTGTATACTTTGCCTTATATTTTTGGTGTACCATATGTTTCACCTAACAGATGTGTTTGGAAAATCCACTTAATTGGGATGTCTCCAAAAGAACCAACTGAACCTCATGATAGTGGATGGCAGCAAATTTTTATCTGGGACAAAATTAACATAAACATTGCTTATGAGAAGTGCACTTGCTCTGGGACAAGTGATTAGCTGGTCCTTAATTTGGTACGGATGGAAGTGAAACTCTTAGATCCGATCTAATGTCAAAGTTGCCAAATTAAAAAGGGATGTGAGACAAACAAATACAGATGAAATGCAATAAATCAATTTATTTCCATATATCCTTTCTAGAAAAAAATCACACATCTTTTCAGAAGCTGGAAATAAGCATCCTCAAGCAAAAATCAACCCCCTCTTCTTTAAGTTTAAAACAATTCAGATACCATATACTGAGGTGAGATACCTTTTAATTTGGAAATAGTATAGGTAGTTCAG
The DNA here is from genome assembly GCA_013397275.1 of Burhinus bistriatus. NCBI lineage: Eukaryota > Metazoa > Chordata > Aves > Charadriiformes > Burhinidae > Burhinus > Burhinus bistriatus. Next base: position 9,850 of record VYXH01012425.1, on the reverse strand, counting down.
TTAAGGAGATTAGAGTAAACTGTTAAACTATCAGTTTTAAAATGTTGTTGAAACAGGAGCCGTCCAGGATGTTGCCAGTGCCCTAGGAAGTGAAAAAAACCCCACCTACGAGCAACATTTGAGAAAGGAGGAAGAAGCAGAGTGAATTGTGCTGTGCACTTCAACAGTGTTTTCCCACCAGACACGGGAGACATTTCTCAGTTCCAGTCAGCACTCACCACAGTGCGCTGATTATCCCATCTTGAGTTACTAAATATTTAACTCTTCTGAAAAATAAACAAACAAACAAACAAATAAAAACCAGCAAACCTCCACCCCTCCCAAAAAGCAAGATTATATACGTGCAATAGCAAACATATATATTGTAGATATAAAGAGGAAGGGAGAACTGACCTTAGATGGAATATATTACAGGGACACAAACATTGATATAGGCAAGTTTCCTTGCAACTATTACTCATAGATTTCATCAGGTATGCTGATGAGATAGCAACTTTTTATACCGCTTAGTTAACTGGAACATGGACAATTACCTTCCGCCTGTCAACTACCTGTGGCTTAGGAATATCATTTTACTAATAAGACATATTTGTCATCTGCTTTAAATATGTCTCCAACTGAAAGATTACTGCCACTGTGTGTGTGATAATATGTGTGTATGCATGTGCACACACAGACCTCACCTGTTCAAAAAGTTCCTTTTTGAACATTATTACAGTATTTTTCAAAGTTAAAGAATTATTTCAAAACACAATTCTTATTGAAATACTTGAGATTCATGAACCTAGAGAAAATTTAAAAACTGATTTAATAAAAGGTATACGAGAAAAATAATTAGCAATAGCCCCCAGTGTTCAGTAGTATTTCACTTGACATTTAGAGTTTTTTGTTTATTTCTTTTTTAAGATTTAGGTAATACAAACACAACAACATGATAACCGCTGAGAATTTATTTTATTTTTTCCCTAGTCCTTTGCATTATAATCAGAGAATTGAGTATTTTGTTTTTTCTTTGAACTGCCAGTCTCTACTGTAAATCATAGAATTGAAGCTACTTTAGTATTTCGTTTCTAGCTAGCAACAAACACTTTCTAGGAGAGATAAACATTTAAAAACAACAAGAATAATGACATTTTCTCCTTATTTCCTTAAGAAAGTCCATCCTGTTCCGTTAGTTAATGTCTCAGAAACTGAACTAGTAAACATGCAAGTAAATGATGTTGTACACAGACTACTTCAATTACGTTGTATTTGAATACTCATGTCGTGGTTTGGGCCAGATTGGCCCAATCCGGTGGAAACGACAGATGCTCGCTCCCTCTTGCTCTGCTCCCGAAGGGAGGCAAGAGAGAGAGAGAAAGAGAGACTTAAGAGTTTAGAAGGAACTAAACTACTTTAATGAAATATTAATAATAAAATAATAAAAAGAAAATAATGAAATATATACAAAACCGTATCAAGCTCCCAGGATGACAATCACGTCACCAGCAGGCGCTGGGGAAGTCCCAGACTGGACTCAGTGACGGACGGGAACTGGATTCCGGATCTGGATTCAGGATCGGGATCAAAGGCAGACGCAGAGACAGAGTCCTCCTCGGACGTCGGCCATTGAAGAAAAAGAGGCTGACCCTTTGATCCCTCAGCTTTATACTGAGCATGAGGCAGATGGGATGGAATACCCTGTTGGCCAGTTTTGGGTCACCTGTCCTGTCCACTCCTCCCTGCAGGTGTGACCCCTCTATGCTTTTCCGCTTCCGACCCTCCAACGGGGCAAGTAACAAAGTTGGCTGGCCTTGGTTGTTATGGCAATAAGTATAAGCAAGAGCCTCTCTGCATACCGTTCCTTGGCATCAACTATAAACATGGGTCTTATCACTCTGAGAGTGAACAGTTTTCTGCACAACACGCTGTTAATTTCAGCAGTTAGAAGAGGCCTAGCTAAAAAGTAAAGTTACTGAACAAAATTGGTCCTGTTTTACCTCAAACCAGGACAACTCAATAGCCTTGAATATAGCCAGTATCATATTTCAAATCAAAGTAAGCTTTTTTCAAATCAAAAAGCTATAGTTTGGCCTTTTTCTCAGAAAACTTCAGAAGATTTTTCAAGTACATAAATCTAATGGAGATTTTTTTCATCCTTTTGTTAAACAAACTTTTTAATAGAAATATAATCTTTCTCCCTCCCCCGAAGAAGTTGCTGTGAACTTTATCATTTGTCTGTGTTTTCTTATTTATATTTGCAATATGGAAATGTGTGGCTCATTGTCTTAGTGACATTGATAGATTTATTTGTAATAAATTGCTAAGCAATGGAATGCTCCATTGAAAAAATCACAAAGGTACACTAGATTTCGTACTATACTCATTACACCAAATTCAATGAAGTACCAAGTCAAACGTTAAGGCTAATGTCTTCAGAGCACTTAGAGGACTAAGTTCCTTAAAATGTGATCTAAACCTTAGGGGGTTAAAACCACTGGTACATCTGTAGTTTCTTATCTCTACTAAAGTAGATTTGCAGCTGTAGCAAAACTACCTCAAAAATCTAATACTTAGCCTCCATTGTTCACTCTGTTGCTCTGTATAGGGAAAGTATATGGTAGGGCACACAAGATTTTAAATCTCACCTAGTTTATGTTCCCCTCATGCGGGAAGAAAGAATGGCACAACTGATAATAAATGCTACCTATGTTTCTTAGTACATCAGAAAGTTTTTCAGAGGCAAGCAGTTAAGATGGCTGTCTGAAAAACTAAAAACACAGAAAATGTGAGGAATGCAGTCAAAGTAACACTTGTCCATATTTTATGATGTTGCTGAAAGTCTGGAGAGTGTACAGAAAAAAGGTTTTAAAATTACTTCAGAAATCATGAAAATACCAGTGAGACAGGATGAACAGTATCTGTGAGAAAACTAAACCAACATCTAACTAGAGTATACTAGCATGATCACAGGTTAAAATACTGACTGTAAAGTTAACAGACTTAGGTAATGGCTGAGAAAAGGCAAACAAGTGCAAAAATTTGATAAAAGACAAATTTTTCATTTATGGAGCCAAACAACCAAAGTATCAAGGGAGATGAAGACTGGCACATTTCTTGAAGTTTCACATAAATAATGGGCACTTTTTAAAAAGGAATCATTACATTCACTGCAAACCATTGGCCTTAATATTACAGGCAGTGTTTAATACGTAGGCAGACAAATGATTTAACTGGTGCCTCTGGTCTTAACAGATGAGTCTGTAAGTCTTAGCTCTCATCCTTTCAGTCACATTTGTGTCACATGACTGCCCCTAAGGTGTATGACAGAAAAGCATAAAGTCCGGGAAACAAATTCATTTTGGTTCTTAAGCAAGCAGTGTAGGGCCTCAGATAAAGAGGAAAATATCCATGTGCGCTTCCAACCTATTTTATTAGGAAGGCGAAGCATCCATTTTTGAACAAATAATTTTTTGCCATAGGGCACATGCCATGCTGAAATTTTAATAACAGATGTTCATGAATATGGTCTACTAATTTATATAATGGATTATTAACATACTAAATTCAATAACTGTAATTTACAGTATAGATTAAATCCTATAGCCCAGAACATTTCTTTTCTTTGCAAAAATATAGGTTAGTAATATAAACCTAAACTTTCAAGCACCATCCATCGTACATTTACATTATACAAGGGTATATTTTCTGTTGGTTAAATGTCCTTGACTTTATCTGTTTATTTTTTACCCTATGATTTATGTAGCATCTTTGCCAGAAGAGGTGGTGTATAATTCTATTGCATTCTCAGCCTCATTATTAGTAATGGATTCATTTTCAGTTTCATCACTAAAACCAGTTCATTATCTACAAAGACAAAATTATCTTCATATAGATTCTGAGGTAATTGATTCCTCTATTTATATGCTGAAGATAACCTCGCTCATTCAAATTGGGAATGAAAACTCTTCTTCTTCCCCTCCCCCTTCTATACAAGAGTGACATGAAACATTTTCACAGATAATATAAAAACAATCAGTGATAAAACAAGTTTAGTTACTCCCAATAATGTTATTTTTTACAGAAAAAGAGTTTCTTAATTGTATGGTTTGGCTAAATGGACATAATCTTACATCATAAAAGACAGTTTCTTGACACAACACTGAAAATAAACACTATTTATTAATACTTTCAAGTGTTAATACCTACCATTTTCATTCTTCCTTTTTTATTTTTCTCCTCTAAGAATACTTGATCTTTTTGTAACACAGAACACAATTAAAGATTTACAATAGTATTGCTATATACAGAGTACAACTGAAATCTATTTCTCGCTCAAAGAGGGTGGGGAGAGGGAGACTGAACAGAAGCGTTCTGAGCACTTTTGATAAAGGAGAAGGGATTTTTATTTTCTTTCTGATTTTAATTTTGATTCTTTCATTTAATGAGTGTAGGAAGTGGCATGCAAATTGATTTTATGTTTGTTTTTAGGCTCACTGGTGATACAGTATTGTTCTAGATCAATTGTGCTTTCTAAGTGATTTACATCCGAGTACTTCTGAATGTGTATCAATCTGCATATATATTTCTTCACTGAATTCGTAAGCATAATAAAATACCTATATCACTCCATAGACAGCATGGTTAGAAGTCAGATAAACAAGAAAATTCTGTTCTTAACTTGCCTGAACAATAGTACAAACCAGTGGAAACTTTCACTTCATTATAAATAATTTCAGAATATCTTAGAAATAGTCCTACTTTCAGTACTAAATCTACTAAGGAAAGTTTATTTGTAATTTTCAGTTTCTGAAATGAGTGGTCTTCATGGTCTTTTAATGTATATTTTCATTTGGTCATCCAAAATTTTTAATTTTGCCCTCAAACTTGTATGGACCTACTTAGAACATGAAACCACCACATTCTTCTAATGTTTCCTCAGAAAGAGCAAAACTAGTTAAAAATTAGAGCAGTTAGGTTCTATCGTGGCAACAGAACACTTTGATAATGCACTTGTTTCTCAATATTATGGTGTTTAATTGATTTTCATGACTGTATGAAATTACAGAATAGATGAACTCAGAAATAAATCCCCAAAGCTTTTGCTCAGATTGCTCACACCACGGGGACTTTTGGAACACACCAGTGTCCCGCTCCAGTAGGACGGTTTCCTTTAAAGGAAGGAAAACTAGGAAGGCCTCCTTTTGAAAGTTGTTGACTGCAAGTCAGGACTTGGTTGGTTAAGACACTGAGTTCTCAAACTCCAATACAATTAAAAACCCAATGATTCATGGGCCCAGTTGCTGGACTATTCTACAGGGAATGACCTCAAAAATAGATAATAACATGTATTATCAATGTGCATTGGGTTTATGTAGCAATATTTTGGTAATGCATGTGGCTGTAGCGGCTGTAGCGGTGGCTTCTGTGAGAAGAGACCAGGGGCTATGCCCATGTCGGACACAGCCAGTTCCAGCTGGCTCCAAAACATTCAGGACACATCTGCAGGACACATCTGAGCTCCTCAGCCATGGGTTGGGTGCCTCTGGGAAAGTGTACTTAACAAAGGGTAACAAATGCTGTGCAGCAGTTGAGAGAGAGGAGTGAGAAAAAAAAAAAAAGTGTGAGAAACAGCCCTGCAGATGGCAAAGTCAGTAAAGAAAGAGCGGGAGGAGCAGAGATTTCCCTGCAGCCTGTGGAGAAGACCACAGTGAAGCAGGTTGTGCCCCTGCAGCCCATGGAGAGGACCATAGTGAACATGCAGTCCCTGCAGCCTGTGGAGAAGACCACAGTGAAGCAGGTTGTGCCCCTGCAGCCCATGGAGAGGACCATAGTGAACATGCAGTCCCTGCAGCCTGTGGAAAGGACCCGTGCTGGAGCAGTTCATGAAGGACTGCAAGCAGCAAGGCGGACCCACACTGGAGCAGGGGAAGTGTGAGGAGGAAGGAGTGGCAGAGAGGAGCTGTTGCGGACTGACCACAGCCCCCCATTCCCCATCCCTCATACCACTTGGAGAGAGGAGGTAGAAGAGGTGGGAGTGAAAGAGTGAAGCTGAACCTGTGTGTGTGTGTGCGCGCGCGCGTGTGTGTGTATGTGTGAAGGTGTTTTAGTTGTTGTCTTTGTTTCTCACCATCCAACACTATTTTTAATCAGCAATAAATTAAATTAATTTTCCCTTAGTCGAGTCTGTTTCTCCTGTGATGGTAACTGGCCCACAAACTTTTCCACGTTATTTTGTTCCCCTGTCCTGTTGGAGGCCGGAGGGGAGTGAGAGAGTGAGTGGGTAGGGCTCTAGCAGCTGGCCAAAGTCAGCCCACCACACAGTGCTAGAGATTGAAACTCATTCCCCCTTGGTACAGAGCTTATGTTTAGCTTGGAGCTTCAGTTGTGGATCTTGGTGAAGGAGCTATGTATTACGTGGGCTTATGTATGTTCTGTACACTATTTGGTATTTTAGCAATAACGTGTATCAATTACCCTTCCAGTTTCCCTCCTATTCTACATGCTTGTCCGTTTGGATCCATAACATCTATCTACTTCTATTAAAACAACAGAAAAGTAAATTATATCAACAACTTTCAGAAAGAGTAAGATCAGCCTCCATAAATATTGCTCTGTATGAATGAACAGCTTTTAAACACATTTTACTGTGGGTTTTTTTTAATATTTTTTAAGTATTTTTATAAAATGTATTTTTAAAGTAGTTGAATAATTTTAAATTACTTCTCATCGTCAGTTATGAAAGTTTGCATTTGGTATTAAAGTGTTATGAGATACAGCATAATCTGAGGTAATTTCAATACTAAAGGCATATCAGTCACACTCACAAGCAGCCTGTATCATTTTAAAACAATCACTGTCAGAATGTTCTTTTATTTTCTTCTGAGGAAATAAGGCCTTTGAAAATACCTAGTTGCCATCAGTAGTTCCAATTATACTGAAGTAATTAGCATTTTTGTAATCCATATTTGTGTCACTTTCTCAAGAGAAAAGCACACACCTAGCTTTTCAGGAAGAAAACTCAGGTGTTTTTCTCCAGATAGAGAAGATACCTAAATAGTACTTGAATAAATTTAAATCATTAAGAAACTGAGAAAACAGAACCTATGGACTGCAGTCTCATTACACATAAACATATAAACAAATTTTTTTAAAATAGTAAAAAGCATATATCTGAGGGTTTTTTTCCTTTCCTCTTCCCCAAGACACAAGCTCTGTACATTTCCAAATCAGTACAACTGATGAGGTTGCCAATACTTCCGAAGACAATAGAGAGAGAAAGAGAGCTGGGGACATAAAGAAGTAAAAAAAAATACGTATAACAGGAATGAGGTAGAGATAGAAAAGCAGATAAAAGTGAAAACCAAGAACAAATAGTATGCAACTAGACACTAGGAATGCAGGAAAAGAAAAGAGATGAGAAAGAAGGAAAGGCAGAAAAACAAAAGCTTGAGGACAAGAAAATATTTTTGGTTTGGAAGGATGTACTCAGTCCATTCCTGCGTATTTCTGAAGATATCAGTAACTTCCTCTAACTTTTCTTCCCATAGAAAATTCCTAGTTTCTAGAAACTCAGAAAAGAATCCTAAACAATGCAGCTACAGTTGTTGTCCCAAAACCTGTGGGATCATTTACGTGGTATGCAAGCCAATAACACACAGAGTTGAGGTATTAGCTATTTATTAGTAGTTCTGCACAGAAAAGGGTGCTAGGGGGTATCTCCACAAAGCTAGCACACCCAGCATTGGAACAATCATTCATTTATACATTGTAAATTAGCATAATTAATGTATTCATAGTTTATAACCTTTTAACTGGTGCTCATAATTCCTTATCTTGAAGCTGATTGGTGTCAAATGGCCTTGTCTTCACTTAAAGGTACAGTGTCTCTTAATTTTACTCTGCAGGCTCAGTGGGTGAGGGTCTTCAAGCAGAGGCAGGTACCCTAACTTCTGGATGAGTGGTTTTCATATTGTAATTAGTTATGTTCACCTGAAGGTCACATTTCACGCGCTATAGTCAAGTTTCTTGGGCAGTCAGCCCACTGAAGCTTCTGCTGTCTGGTTTCAGGCCCAATTGTTCCTTCTATTCCATTGTCTTGTCAAGAATCATTTACCCAAATGATTTACAGAGTTACAATCATAGAGGTTTTGATATCACAGTTACAAAATGGAAACAAGGATTACACTGAGATGTGTACTGTCCATAAAGGAACTTAATCTAATAGTTTTCACTTTCTATGTCTTAACTTTTTATTTATGTGTTCTAGGATCTTCATTTGTTTTTACTTTCAAAATGTCAACAGAACATCTTCATGAGAAAGTATATTCTTTTCTTTCAGATAAAGTTCTTATTCTTGGGTGCCATCAATATTTAGATACAATTGTCTAAAACGTCTCTTAATGCCTGTGTAAAGCAGCAAAGATGAATGTCATGCAAACCATGGCTAGAACATGTCTGAAGGCTACTAAAGTGTGATGATAATTGGTGAAGATGGATAGTCAAAATAAATCAAAATAAAAGCACGAGAAAACATAAAGAAATTGAGATAAACTCCACAGTAGTCCAAGCAAAGGAAAACTGGCAAAGTTTTAAAATTTGAAGATGCAAATATTGTAATATTGAAGGGATTGATAAAATAAATCATTCAGAATTGCTGAAAATCTACATCAGCTTAAATGCTAAGGCAAATAAACACACAGAGTTAGAACAATGTTTAGAAGACTTGAACTGAAAATCCAGTCTCACAGCTGAATTCCTGCAAGACCAATTGATCACTGGTGTTAGAACATGATTCATTTAATTTATCTGCAGATTAAAGGATTTCTTTGTTTTCCCAAGGAAATGTGTACCTCAGCCACACACTTGTCCAAGGAGACAACAGTTTAAAATTTGTTTAACTTTTAAACAATAATCTGAGTTTGAATATATAGGAAAAAAAAATCAATTCTTATTTTCTGTGGAAGTCAGGAACTGAAAAGGCTATCAGCAGCTAATATACTTGACTTTTTTGCTTTGATTAACAAGTGCAGGCACTGTTCTTAAAATCAGATGTGTTGATGCATTACAGTAACTTTAGTTCAGGGTCTTCTCTAAACAGGATTTTTTAATAGAGAAGTGTTTCCCATGGAAAACTGTTGATCAATTCAACAATCATTTTTCAGGTTTATACTTCATCTTTAGCAAGCATTAAAAACATACCCTCTTTTGTCATACATTCAGCATAGTTTTTCTCTTACTCATTGATTTAGCACTGAATAATTAGGATTATGCATATATACAGAAAACACAAGGGAATTCCCCACATACACTTGAAATACACAGCAAAGCAAAAACAACAGAAACATTTTTACAGGCTTGCTTTTTTTTGTTTGTTTGTTTGTTTGTTTGTTTTTAAGGAATAAATGGCTGTTACAAAACTGCAAGTTTTGAACTCCATATAGGAACAAAAACTAAAAAGAAAAAAGAACCCTCCCAACAGCAGATTTTGGTTGAAAGCACTGAGGTAATTTAAAATCACTCTTGCAAAATATAATACTGTTGAATGTACTTTATTACTGGGGAAAAAAAAGAGCAGTCTTTTGCCAAAATCTGTGGCCTGAGTTATGTTCACTATTTGTCCCTGTAAGATCAGTGAATATTGAACAACCATTGAATTTATTCTGGAAAACTCAGGGCAAAAGACTAGTCCCAATTTCCTTAGAAACCTTCAAACAGCTAAATGTACTTAACTGTAAAGGTTTGTCAGGAAACTTTAAAATATAAAAAAATTCTGACTTTAACAGATATGATGCAGTATGCAGGCTGGACCCACTTCTCAGGGGAGTCTGCTGCCTCCCTTGTGCCCAGGTTAAAGACATAAAGAGAAAGC
>VYXH01012424.1:60485-83950 GCA_013397275.1 Burhinus bistriatus | reverse complement strand
CTTGATTGGGTGGCCTGTAGTAGACACCAACCACAAAGCTTCTTTGTTAGCTTGGTCTCTAATTTTCACCCATAAGCTTTTGACCTGTGCATTGCTATTTTTCAAAGATAGCTCTCTTCAATCAATTCCCTTTTTGACACAGAAGGCAACTCCTCCACCTCTCCTTCCTTGCCTGTCCGTTCTGAATAGTTTGTAGCCGTCAATCACAGCACTCCAATCATGTGATTCATCCCACCAAGTTTCTGTCATAGCAGTCAGGTCGTAGTTTTCCATCTGGGCAGCAGCTACCAGCTCCTTGTGTTTGTTTCCCATGCTGCATGCATTGCTATAGAGGCACTTCAGCTGGGCTATCGATGACATCCCTTTTTTAGAGGAGCTCACCCTAATTCCCTTGAGGCAGTTCACAGGGGTTTCCCTGTTGCTTCCTAATGTTTCAGCAGCCCCTGGCTCTTCTTGAGCACTTAGAACACTATCCCCTTCCCTCACTAAATCTAGTTTAAAGCGCTTTTTATAAATCCAGCCAGCATATTGTGCAGGAAACTCTTGCCTCACTTGGTCAGTTGAGCCCTGTCAGCTGACAACAGGCCCGGTTTCTCAAAGCTATGCCCAAGACTGTAGAAGCCAAGACCTTCAGCGTGGCACTAGCTACACAGCCAGTCATTCACCCGTTCAATTTGTCTCCTTTTTCTCAAACTCCCTTCTCCAAGTGGGAGGACGGAAGAGAATGCCATCTGTGCTCCCAATCCCTTTAACATTTTTTCAGTGGACATAAAGTCTCGATATTTCTGAGTCACCTCATTGCAGCATCATTCAGTCCTACCTGGAATAGTAGCAATGGGTGACAGGCTGCAGGCTTTACGAGGTTTGGCAGCCTCTCTGTGATATCACAATGTGAGCTTCTGGAAGGCAGCAAACTTACCTAGAGATATTGTCTGGGCAACAAATGGGCACTTAGGTGCCTCTCAGCAAGGAGTCTCCAGTTCCTAACATCCTATGTACTTTTCTGGTGGCACCGGTTCAAATAAGGATGGATGGTTGGACCAGCTTTGCACAGTTGGCCTTTCCTGGGTCTTGCCCAGTCCTCGCTCTCTCTTCATTCTCAAGCCCCAGGACATCATACCTGTTACATAGGGGCACTGCAGGGGGAATGGAAAGATTCCTCCTCCATTCATCAGAAAAAGGCTTCATGCTGACAACGCATTTTTAGCTAAATTCTGGTGATATATAGAATCATAGAATCATAGAATGGTTTAGGTTGGAAGGGACCTTAAAGATCATCTAGTTCCAACCACCTTGTCATGGGCAAGGACACCTCCTACTAGACCAGATTACTCACAGCCTCATCCAACCTGGTCTTGAACACTTCCAGGGATGGGGCTTCCACAACTTCCCTGGGCAGCCAGTTCCACTGCCTCACCACCCTCATAGTGAAAAATTTCTTCCTGAGATCTATTCTAAATCTACCCTCTTCCAGTTTGAAGCCATTACCCCTCATCCTATCACTACATGCCCTTGTAAAAAGTCCCTCTCCAGCTTTCTTGTAGGCCCCCTTTTGGATACTGTAAGGCTGCTAGAAGGTCTCCTCAGAGCCTCCTCTTCTCCAGGCTGAACAACCCCAACTCCCTCAGCCTGTCCTCATAGCAGAAGTGCTCTAACCCTCTGATCATCTTTGTGGCCCTGCTTTGGACCTGCTTCAGCAGGTCCATGCCCTTTTTATGTTGGAGGCTCCATTTATTGCACCAGGGGTAAATCGTATCTCCAAAACTGAACTGGAGGGACCTGATAACTTACTTACCAGTTTGCAATGAATAACTGTAGAATAAGCCCAGTAAGCTAATTAATTATTTCCCAAATCTCTACACTGGGTAACAAATCTCAAGTCCAACATGTACTATATAACAGTACAGAATGATACATATCATTTAATGTCCTCCCGTTGAAGCCAATGGCAAAAGTTCCATCTCCTTTCAACCTAGTCAGAATTTTAACCAAATATTAATCCTAAATTAATTGTTTCTATAAAACAGGAATGAATTGAACTCATCCAGTTGTTTGAAGGCAGAAGGCCAAAGATATGAGAAACAAATTCCTAGAAGTCAGAAATTTCTCAGTCCCTGCATCTGTTTTCCAGGAAGAACAGTGTATATGAGAGATCAGAATAGCAAGTCCTGTTAAAAGCTTGCTGCACCTATCTACCGACATGAGGGAAATGCCAGCATACAGACTCAGTGTTCATCAACACTTCAGGAATTGTTTTAACAGAAAGTTTGGTTCATACTCATGCACTGCAGTATGAATCATTTAGAGGATTTCCGGCCAATATTAGGAAGGGGCCATGGCTTCTCTGCATGTGACGTATCACATTCACAAAAGGATTTCCCTGCCAAAAAGATATGCATACTTATGCTTTCATTTTGTGAATTAATTCTTCTTGTTCATGGCTACACTGATTTACTGGAATAATTAAAAAAACTGGGGAATTTTCACTGCAATATTCCATGCTATGGGACTTACAGATTCCAGGCACAAGTTTCAACCTACTGTAAACGTTTCAGCAAGGGATTTAATTTGCTTTTTTATTTCATAATGCTCAAAACAGACAGTTGTGCTTCACAAGGAAGGAATCCATTTTCAGTGAGCACACATCTTTTAAATATTCTATAACTTTATTTTGTTACTTAGTATTCTTACCACTGGAGAACTGCTCTTTATTCAAAAGAAAAAGTTCTATATCTTTAGCACACTGTGAACAATACGTATTGTGTTAACAATGCTAAACTTAATTTAGCACAATTCTCTACAAATGCATTCCATTCTCATATTTTGTATAATAATATGACCTTAGGAATTAGCACTTAATGGTAAACAAAGGTGTTTTTTCCTCCCAGCAGGAGCCTGCCAAGTGGCTGGAATCTAGTTTTACATTATACTCTGTATGGTCAAAGTCTAGATTTATAGTTACAATAAGAAAATAAAAATCAGAAATTTATTTTAAAAGGACAGTTAAGTAAACTTCTGTTAATCCAGATTATGCTGTTCTTATTACTTTCATAAACTGCTATTTTTCTATGACTGTATTCAAATTCTATGCCTCAGAAAATAATTCTTGGTGAAAAGTTCCCAATCCAGTCACGACCAACTGTAAGAATAATAAAAACAAAACATCTATAAATCAGCAGCCAGAAGTTGTATTAAGGCAAGGGTTACAGCTGAAATCAGAGTGAGGTTGAATACAAGGACCAGGAAGACACGTGTTGAAATATCTTTTCTCCAGAATACACAGAGCTATCTGTTGAACTTGCCAGGGAAATGTGCGTGAGAAAGTTTTAAATCTGAATTAAAGCTTTGATTTTAAAAATAAACAGAAATTAAATGAAAGGGATGTTCCTCCAAGGCACTATTATTGTAGTAACATGTGTACAGGTTTCATTCTAAGATATTACTAACACTGAGCAAAGATTTTATTTATTTGACTTCTTATGGCACAGTCCCACAGAGTGTCATATGTCCCTTTGCTCTGAGCACAAAGAGCCTTTCTGCACCACTGAACTCTTTGTAGACTAGGGACTTCATTCTGAAATATTCATCTCCTTTTAGTCCTTGCTTGTTTGTCAGATTTCAAGAAATACAAGTAGATGCAAACCAATGGAAAATGTAACATATGACAGTCAAAATTGGAAAATCATGTTGAATAAGTCTACAGATACAATACAAAGTGAAATGAAAATAAAAAATTGATATCTTGAGAAATTTGTTCTTGAAAATAGTTAGTTAAGCTTTTCTAAAGGGAAATCGTTCCACACAAATCTGATTAAAATGGTTCTAATGTACCTAATAACCTGCTTGGACTTGGAGAATGTTTTGACAAGGTTTTTGAGAAAACTAGGAAGATACTGACATAAGAAAAGGTCTTGGAATAAATAATTAATTAGTTGAAAGAAACAGAACATAGCAGTAAATGGTCAGGCTCTGCCTTGGAAGAAGCTTATCATTGGAGTTCCATTGGAATGTGCACTGAGGTCCTTGCGATTCAATGAAGTCCTAAACAACCTATAAAAAGACGACTGAACAATGGGATGGCAAAGTTTGATGACAATACTATGTCAGAGTACTAAAAGTAACAACTAACTGTGAAGAAGAGCAGAACACAAGCACAGGACTTGATTGACCAGACAATAAAACAGCAGCTGAAATTTAATATAGAAAAATGTAAAGTAATGCACAGGAAAAAAAAATCTAATTTTACATGTAAATCAAGAGCACTGAACTTATCATTACCATTCAAGAGACTGTGGAGTTAAGACTCCATGGAAACATAACCTCACTGCTCAGTACTGGTTAAAAAAACCCCAGATGTTTGACATTATTTGGAAAGGAATAGGAAACAAAACAGAGCACATCATGATCCCATTCTGTAAGTGTTCAGGCACATCTTGGAACACTGCATGTCTCATCCATCCCTATTTCCAAAAGAACTTTATAGACTTCAGAGAGGTTCAGAGGTCAGTAACAAGGCTGATTAAATGTATGGAAAAGCTTCCTTGCAAAGAGTTACTAAATAAAATAACAATAACAACCACATTGAGAAGCAGCATGAAGAGATAGATTAGACTGATTGAAGAATCATTTGAGCTTGGGAGGAACCTCTGGTTGTGTCTATTCCAGCTTCCTGTTCAAAGAGAGGTCAATACTGAATTTAGACTAACATGCTTTGGCTAGTTAGGTCTTTTTAGGTCACCCTCCAAAGATGGAGACCAAACAGTCTCTCTGTGCAACTTGCCAATGCTAAGTTGGTCTTCAGTGAAAAACATTTTCTTCGTATGCAGTCAAAACCTCCATGTATTCCACTGAAAGCCACTGAACTGGCTCACTTTTCTCATTACCTTTAGTCTCCAAAATAAATACAAAAATTGCAGGGAGGAGTCATCAAATGAAGATGGCAGGGGTAGGGTTCAAAACAGACAAAGGAACAAGATTCTCCGCACAGTTGACTGAATTGTGGAACTCTTGGTGAGGCTGTTGCAGATTATGAAATTTTATGTGGTTCCAAGGAGAGAGTTGGCATATCCATTCACAGAAGAGTAATCCATGGAAGCTTTCTAATGAATGCTTAGGAGACATGGCATTTGGCTAAATGAACCCTTGTTCTCACCTGACACAGCTATTCTTACATTAATATTCTTTTAACTAACAGTTTCTGGGAACACATACCTGTCATTCATGGGAACCATAGATTCCAGTTTTTCAGATCAGTTTTTCTGCTTATCAGTTCTATGTAATGATAGCCCATCTCTCTACCCAGACCTTGTTTACACAATATAAATCAAACAAAGTTCTTCACAGTTTTGAACATCACGATTCTACAATCTACCTCAGATAAACCCACCTACGCTGGCTAGAGACCCAAGGCATCAGCTCTGCAGGCAAGTGAGGATTTGTCAAAAATATCACCAAGGCTCAGGAAGCATTACAAATAATGGTTTTGAAGAGCAAGAAACCTCTTTCATGAGTGCTAGCCCTCATGCTGTTATGAAAGCTGAATTTAGTACTCTCGAACACTAGGGATTAATGTTACTTGCTACATTCAGACAGAGTGCTCCTAAAATCTCCTCCAAGCACTTCTACCAGTGCATTTCATGACTATCTGCAGCAGTACATCACTCATTTGGTACTAAACTTCTCCTGAGTGTATTTTGCTGATCATTAAAAGTTGTCCCAAATGTCCTGTCTTATACTTTGCATTAGCTGACTCCAGAGTCTAAACTCATGTAATTTAAGCCATTTCACTTGGGAAGAGGGAGAGAACAAAGAAATCCCCCAAACAAACAAAAACAGAGCAAAATCCAAAAATTGAAGACCACAGTTCTCCATCCAAGTGTAATTTTGCTGCTTGTATGACTTACTAACAAGAAATAAACCTTGAAATTAAAAGCTGCAAATTAAAATATTTTAATATCAAAAATCAAGAGCCAAAAAATTCACGTACTTTAACTGTTTCATAATTGACATGTCTGCTTTTATGATAGATGCCATTACTATTGTTATTTTATTTTAGATAATAAATCCTGAAGACCTAATAAAACATGAAAAATGAGGCAAGAAAATAGTACAGAAACAAGGAAAGACAAATCTGGGGGAACATTTGTAGCTAGGGAGAAACCACTATGTTTTGTAGAGTCCATGAAGGATATGTAATTCCGACAGCAGTTATATTTACTGAGCTGGCCATTGACATTTTGAATTTTAGGAGCATAAAAAGCTACCTGAATTAATTTCAAATGAGGATGTGATTATCCTTCCTATAATATGTTTTATTATTATTAACTGAAAGCAATTCTAAAAGTTGCTGACCCAAGATTTAGTTCAAAGATGGGAATATACTGAACTTTGTGGAAAAGGCAGGTTCAAAGATGAAGAAGAAAAGAACAAAATTACTCAGGCCAGAGCCAAAAGCTACAAAGTATCTGTATAACCTGTTGGGGTTTTTTTAATTTGGGTTGGGTTTTTGGGGGCATAGGGCTTTTGTTTTTATTTTTATCCTGAGTGGTGAAAAAAGTTGAATAACTCAGTAAACAAAAACATGAGAAATCTGCCAGAGGTAAAAAAAAACACTAGAAAATAAATCTCTTTCCCTGAAGAGAAAGATTTTATTGCATTGCCCTGCTTTCATTTGATTAAAAGGTATGTCAAAAATGTCTCTTTTGAAATAGGGAAGAGCTATGTCTTCTAATTTTACCAAAAATTTTGTCCAAACTGCCTTTGAATACTACAGACAATGCAGTCTAAGAGCTCCACAAAATCTTCCATTGCATCAGTCATTGCACTATTTCAGGCCAAAAACTACTGAGAGGAGTTGCCATATAAAACAAAACACAAATCCCAGCAGAGGAAATAAATAATATATTTGGAGTCAAGTCCATATTTCCAAAGGTGAATCACCAGATTTCATTACATGCAGAACTGAATATCCTAAAAAACAAAGCACGCACACATATGGGTTTACTCCCCTCATAAATTGTATTCTTAGTTTAATTTTATCAGATTAAGAATTTTTTTTTCAGAATGAAGACACAACCTTACATTGTTTTTCTAGTTTCAAGCTACTCTGTACCCAAAGGCTTGATAGTATTAAAAGAGCTGCACAGAATGATATAAAACCAAACATATTTGGCCAATACAATTTTCTCCACAGCACTTAAAATCTGGATGTGCAGACTTTGCTGGAAAATTAAGTGTTCAAGTAGGCAAAAGAAGAATCCAATACTACCTTAACATCATTTATTTTCCTCTTCTTCCTCTCAATAGCTTCACAACCACTTGAAAATAAAGCCCAAAGTGGAAGAATCTATGTCAGGGAGTGGACAGGAAAGGTGAACAGAATTCTCTAACACAAAAGTGAGGAGCAAGTTGTGGATATTCGTTGTCTGAATGTAGGTATGCGACTTAAATGAGGAACTCAGATTCCTTACCTATTCAGCAGAGAAAAGGGCACACTTGCTCCCATGTTAGATACTCTGAACTGCCCTGGAGATTCCCCAGTCAGCAGAAACACAAGCTCCTAACCTGGGCATCTGAACAGAGTACCTCTGGTATGACTGCCAATGACTCCTTCACATTCCAAAAGTGACTAAATCCCAAGCAACTCTACTTTGATACCTAAGAGTTCAGCCTTCATTACTTTATCTGTTCATGGGAGCCATAAATGAAATTCCATCATTTAGATAAATTACTTCAACAGAAATAGCAGCTAGTTTGTCAGGCTGTCAAATGAAAGCAGATTAAGAAGCCCATGAACTGCATATCCTATATGTCTGGAAGGCCTCACTGTGGATCCAGTAACAGAACCACAAACTAGGAAAAGCTCTGCAATTTAATCTTACTGTTAAAGATTCTGTTAATCTTGCTCCGTGAACAAAATTAAGCCTCCTACTACCACTACAGCCATAAAATTCCTCTCATAAAGTAATCAAAATCAATTGTTCCAACCCACCTAATTGAAAGTCTACTCTGAAATCTCACTTCCCTGACAGTCATCTTATATTCAGACTAAATTTATTCCTGGCCACTCCATTCTTTTTGGTTTTGTACGGATACTTCCTTCACTTTAACCAAGATCTTAATCCTTTCTCACTCCCAGACTTTATTTCTCCATTGCTATCACTTTTAATCTCCTCTTTAAGAGGACTCAGCAGCATGACATCATATTACCGGTCCACATCATACTTCTCCCAGCATGGATAAACCTTTCTCAGACTTGAGTAATGAGAAATGTATAATCTATGCCTGCTTAATGGTTTTCCATTCTACAAGACAGTGGTATTCATTTCACTAGTGGAAAAAGTTTGCCTTATGCATTCTAGAATCCCATTTTTATTTTTCACAGCAACCTCATATTGTTAACTATAATTGACCTACTAAGAGACTAAGGTCTGTCTTGTCTTCTGTACTTTCAAGTTGATAAACCTCCAATTTATAGCAGAAATATTTGCTATGAAGTGTGCTACGTGCGTGACTTTTTATTTCAAGTTATTAAATTTCTTCCTATTTCGGCTAGTCCACTAGGCCACTAACGTCTTCTCAGGATATAATCATAGTCTTCCATTTATTGATGATGTCTCTTGACTTAAAAGAAATCAGGTCAACCAAATCACAAAGGAAATCTTTGTGTAACCTCCCACCAACCTTATAGATACCACTCCAATAGAACCTGCTGCCTGTCCTTTAGGTAATTCTTTGTCCAACTTGCAATTCTTAAAATTGTCATTGCCTTCTCCGTGCTAACTAATCAACACATATGGGACGTCAAATTGAATGTTGCAGTAAAGTCTGACTAGATTAAATCTGTTGCATTTTCTTACCTAGAAAATGAATTAGGAAAGAAAGAGAGCAGCTTAGAGCACTCTATTGCAAAGTAGTAATGCATTTTAGTATTATTTTCTTTTTAATTGCATTTTTTTTTCTCTTTTAATACATGTTCAGTGAACTGTCAGACACCGTACTCCCCCCACCTTAAATGATAGGAAGCCAGTAATAACATTTTTAAAAACAGCAATAATTCATATGGGACAAACTTTTGTGCACAACAAGCAAATCTATCTTATTTATTTAAACTTTTTAAGAACAAATAATACATATTGGACAGATCCATTTGGCAGCCATGACAAGGAAGCAGAATATGATGTAAAAGCAGGAGTATGATTTTGCCTTTTTATACACTTCAGCATTTCTTAATTTATTCTGTAGAAATTTTATTCTAAAAGAATGTTTTCATTCACTATTTAAAATTTAGCTTTATGGGTTTTTTTCTGCTCAACAATATTTTTCATAATTTAAAATTTTCTCATTCAGCTGAAACCTTAAAATTTTCTTGCAATAAAAGCATTAATGAAAGCACATCTTTCTGATACTGACATTTTATGACCTATACACAAAGTTTAGATACAACTCACTTAAAAAATGTGTATGTGTCTTCTCACTGTTTTTCATATGGATGCCAGTACATCATAGTACTGTTTGCATGTTACTACTATGTACCTTCCCTATTTCAGCGTGTTTGAATACAAGGTTAAATCGAAAATTACTTGGCTTATCTCAAACCCAGGAATTTGTAACTACAATTCATCAGGAACTCCATCCACCTCAAATTAGTGAACATATGCATTCCACATAAACTCAATTTAGATATTCAGGAAGGAAATGGGAGACCTGGTCACCCAGGACAGGGAGAAGGCTGAGGTACTCAACAACTTTTTTGCCTCAGTCTTCACTGGTAAACGCTCTGACCACACTGCCCAAGTCACAGAAGGCAAAGGCAGGGACTGGGAGAATAAGGTACTGCCCACTGTAGGAGAAGAGCAGGTCCGAGACCAGATAAGGAACCTAAAGGTAACCAAGTACATGGGACCTGATGAGATTCATCTGCAGGTCCTGANCCCAGAAACCCTCTTAATTGCTTCTTTGGTGTTGGCACAGCAATTCTACAAATTGCCTCTTATCTCTCAGTACTTCTTAGAAACTCAATATCCTGCCAGGCCCAGAAAATTAAGCAAACTGCTAGTAGCTTCCAAACATGCCTCATAACCGTCAGAACCAGTCAGTAAATCACCTACGTCTGTGCTTGGCAAGATCATGGAGCAGACCCTCCTGGAAAGTCTGCTAAAACACATGGAGAATAAGGAGGTGATTGAGGGCAGCCAACATGGCTTCACTAAGGGCAAATTCTGCCTGACAAAATTGGTGGCCTTCTATGACGAGGTGACAGCATCAGTGGGTAAGGGCAGAGCAACACATGTCATCTACCTGGACTTGTGCAAGGCATTTGACACTGTCCTGCACGCCATCTGGGTCTCTAAATTGGAGATACATGGATTTGACCAGTGGACCACTCAGTGGATAAGGAATTGGCTGGATGGCTGCACTGAAAGAGTTGCGGTCAATAGGTCAATGTCCGAGTGGCGTGCAGTAATGAGTGGTGTTCCTCATGTCTCGGTACCGGGACCGGTACCATTTAACATCTTTGTTGGCGACATGGTTGTAGGGACTGAGTGCACCCTCAGCAAGTTTGCCAATGACACCAAGCTGTGTGGAGCGGTTGACATGCTGGAGGGAAGGGATGCCATGCAGAGGGACTCGGACAGGCTTGAGAGGTGGGCCTGTGCCAACCTCATGAAGTTCAAGAAGGTCAAGTGCAAGGTCCTGCATGTGGGCTGAGGCAATCCTATGCACAAATACAGGCTGGGCGGAGAATGGATCGAGAGCAACCCTGAGGCAAGGGACTTGGGGGTGTTGGTGGATGAGAAGCATCGAGAGAGAAGATGAGCCGGCAATGTGCGCTTGCAGCCCAGAAGGCCAACTGCATCCTGGGCTGCATCAAAAGAAGCACGGCCAGCAGGTTGAGGGAGGCAATTCTGCCCCTCTGCTCTGCTCTACTGAGACTCCACCCGGAATAGTGTGTCCAGCTCTGGAGCCCCCAGCATAAGAAGGACATGGCCCTACTGGAGCAGGTCCAGAGGAGGGCCACGAAGATGATCAGAGGGTTAGAGCACTTCTGCTATGAGGACAGGCTGAGGGAGTTGGGGTTGTTCAGCCTGGAGAAGAGGAGGCTCTGAGGAGACCTTCTAGCAGCCTTACAGTGTCCGAAAGGGGGCCTACAGGAAAGCTGGAGAGGGACTTTTTACAAGGGCATGTAGTGATAGGATGAGGGGTAATGGCTTCAAACTGAAAGAGGGTAGGTTTAGAATAGATCTCAGGAAGAAATTTTCCACTATGAGGGTGGTGAGGCAGTGGAACTGGCTGCCCAGGGAAGTTGTGGAAGCCCCATCCCTGGAAGTGTTCAAGGCCAGGTTGGATGGGGCTTTGAGCAACCAGGTCTATTGGGAGGTGTCCTTGCCCATGGCAAGGTGGTTGGAACCAGATGATCTTTAAGGTCGCTTCCAATCTAAACCATTCTATGGTTCTATGATTGCTTTGCAGGAATTTTTATGTTATCTGGATATTTTGTCAATTGTCTATCTCTACAACAGCCAATTTCTACTCTGGTATGTATAGATTGAGTTTGAAATATAGTTTACTTTCAAGTTGTGTTTACCAATAACAATATATATAGTAAATATATTACATATGTATTTTCCATTTTTGTCACTCACTGGTGTTCCTAATTCCTTATAAACTCTTGATTGTATTTGGGAGAAGACAATCCAAGAGAACAGATCATATTACCCTATAAATTTCAAGGATTGAGGTTTTAAACGAAATCTTTCTCAGATTTCAGTTAGACAAAAAGGCCTCAGCTATCTGATAGCTGTAAGTGAAACATTTAACTGAATACCACTGACCATTCTAAGCCTTATACTGAGTTAAAGAATAATACACAGTTTTAACTGGAGTATGGCCACTTTTTTAAAGTGGTCTTTTGATTGAAATGTATGTCAGTGGACTTTTAAATCCAAAGTGTGAGCCACAATAATAGATTTCCTAGGGAAGCCTTCTTTAAACCTATACAGACTCATATTTATGAGGCAGAAGAGTAAGACTCAAGAGTTAACTAAAGCATATTTATATTAAATCAAGCTGTCTTGTAATAGTATTTGTACAATGGAAGTATTATAGCAAAAGTATATAATCAACTGCAGCACATGCAGTGCACGCAGTACGCTTAAATCCATGCTGTTTGATGAGTGATTTAGCATCAGTGAATAAATTGTTAGAATCAAACTACAAATCAAACTTGTCTCTTTAGTAAGCTTTTGCAAACCTCATGAGGTTCAAGAGTTACCAACTGTCCATTTCTGACACAAGTAAGAACATCTTTATGCTTTTCATCCCAGCAGTAAAAGGTGAGACACTGGTAGTCCCATCTATTCAGCCTAGCGTAGGGTTTATAAAAATCTAACCATTGCTACAACTTCTCATAAACAACTGTAATTGTACCACTCAACTTATGAATATACTTTTCTATCATTTTGAAGACCTCTGTAAACACAGATACATAGCACTTTTCAATTTAATGTCTTCTTATCTAAAAGTAGCTTACCATTTCCTGGTTATTTTCCGGTTATTTTATACATCTGAGTCTTAATGAAAAGGAAAAGGAAGAAAGCTGAAATGTGTTTTTCGCCATATGTCACAGTGAAAATGGGAACTATTTCCTCTACTTCCAAAGTTCACATTAATTAAATAATGAAACAAAGAGAAAGAAAACACAGCTAAATGTCAACAGCTTTCATTTGCCTGACAGCTGAAGTGCCCTCCTGTGCCAACATAAGGCCTTGATTATTTTCAGACTGCATTACCTGCCACCTTTAATAAAAGCTGATCAAGCAGGGAGAGCTACAGTATGTGCTGAATTTAGCAATGACATATCAGCAATTTATCCCTAGACCTGCAAACGTGCAGGACACAAAAAAGGCCTGCTGCAAAAACAGATTTCCAAATAACTTCCAAAATAGATTCCTTTCTACAAATATTCAAAAACTTAAGTGGAAAATTCACTCCAAAGAGGACAGAATTGAGGTCATACTGTTGCTACTATCATCCTAGAGCCTTCTTCTGTTCAGAAAAAAGAAAATAAAATGAGACCTGAATTCTGGGATCCTAACTGCCTATTTTGTACATCTTTAAATTCAGTACGTCTTTGTTTCAAAGCAGCAAACAGAATTTACTCTAAGCATATTCAACAAATCTTCCATAATACATCTCCTTTCCAAAAAATCAAATTGATTTATTTAGTTCATTTTCCCCTAAAATAATCTGTACAAAAATGGTTTAATGATGCCAAAAGATAAGCCTCTTCATCTAAATTGTGGAATCACTTCAAATCCTAGATGTTCCCCTCACTGCTTTCCATACTTCATTATGTCACAAATCTCATTGGTCATACACAGATCTCTGAACACAGATGTACTATATCTAATAAATATAAGCTTCTATGGCTGATGTCATGAAATTGCAACAGCATGAAAAAAAGATCGTGACTGTAGGCATATGTACAGAGGTGCTTGCTGTTGAACTTCAACAGAATCCACACTCCTTGTGTCCACTTATAAAATTTTCTGCAGCTCTTAAAACACAAATTTAGTGCTCGAGCTCTGAGTCTGCAGGAGCACTGAATGAGCACAGAGGATCAAATTTCTGGCACTACCTAGAGTGTTGTAAAGACATAACAAGTGGCTACAACTCAACATGTGGGCAGGAACATCTATCATGCTGTGTTCACCTGAGAATCAGGCAATTAACTGCTAACATGACATTTCTCACAGCCAATAAATAGAAGTGCTTACAAACATAATCCATTTTACATCCGTTGAACCCATTTCATGCAATAACATCACAAATTTACTTTTTATAGAGATTTGTTATTTTAAAACACATTTAAAAACAAAAAAACAGAGAAAAAAAACTGTGGAGAGAGGAGGCGAAGGAGATGGATTGTTAGCCATTTGGATAGGTTTGAGAAATAAAAATGTGCAAGATTTGGACACAAATTTGTATTTCCTTACCGCAGAGCTCAAGACAAATTGCTTCTCTCTGTCTGTACAAGCATTCCATATATTGACAAAATTTTCACCTACTGTGAAACTGGCACTATACAAACTCAATCCCGTAACAAATTATTGTCCTTTTCCAAAATTTAAGACTTCTTTAGCAATAGTATGCAAGCTTCCAGAAATTAACCTCTTAGAAAATCTCATGTATCCCTTTATGGATAGTTAAAAATTTTCAGGTAAGGTTCCCTAAAAACATTACACAGCAAGAAAAAATATTCCACTTTTTTACTTCCACAGAGGTATGTCAATGAACAGCCTCAACTGCAGATGTCCTGAGCTTATAAAGGAACTTTATATTATTTAGATTTTTGTTTTCATGTAATAAACTTTTTTGGTAGTTTATTTTATATTTATGTTCCAAGAAGAAGTCATAACTTTAAAAACATTTTCCCCCACTCTTCTGCTTATCAAATGCTATATTAAGCCACGTATATTACCTTTATTGACTTTGCTGAAGACACAGCTTCCTAGATTCTGTTCTACTATGAAAACTTGCACTTTTAGTACTTCATGAATAAGAGAAATGGTTAGAAATACAGTTTTGTTGCTCGAGTCTTTGTTCTTCCCTGCTCCTGTTCACTAACCCAGCCAACACATTAAAGTCTTTCCTATACAATTACCCCGTGTGGCAGCCCTGTAACATCTGACCACCAACTAAACACACATCTTCAAATACATCTGCCACTGCTACTGTCCAGTCCATAATTTCAGAGTTTCTCACATCCCTAATGAAAGGATGCTTACTATGTTATTTCTGTGTTGCCTTGCTGATGTCCTGAATGTACTTTTGTTTCTATAGCACCCAGAAAGGAATTCTTACATCAGAAGTAGATTTGATTTTTTAATAATGCTGGATATCTGTGATAGACTGCTGTATAGGGAAGAACACAAAAAACATTGTTTTGCTGAGATTTGTGTAAGCAAGTTTTTATTCGCTATTCCTCTGAGTTGTGACACCCAAACTTTTCACCTAAGTTGTAACACCTAAACTTTTCCCCTCCACCTCAACTAAGGCAAAATGCACACTTTCTTCCCTTGATCACAAACACTTTTGTAACATGACTTTTTAAAGCCCCAGAAGGATTGGGGTGAAGGGGAGGGGATGGGTCATGGACAGGAAAATGCAGAAAGGAGTGCTAATGTTTGAAGTAGTTGCCAGTATCCTTGACACACAGCCTTGGATACACACCGATGTATTGGAACTAACAGTGTGTTAGCAAATTGTTGTTCATTCTAGGATGCTTCAAGAGTCGCTATACCAGCATTCTTTCCTTTCCCCTCTCCTGCTCCTGCTGTTGGAAGTAAGGAGAGGATATTGAGCACACTGAAACAACCCCAGCAACATCTGTAGCTTTCATGTCTCCTTCAGTAGACAGAATAAGATCAAAGCTTATGATGTTCATTCTCCTTGTAATGCAGCTGTTTTCTTTTTGGTCCATCAAGTGTCTTCAAAATATTGACTGCGTGTCATTAACAAGTCTGCAGTTCCTGGCTGAAGAGACAGTTTTGCTTATATATGTGCTCTCAAAAAGCCCAAAAGACATCACACAATAATGTCTAAATTTAACTTGCACGAAGATTCTCCAGTTCTTATGGGTTCGTGCATAAGGCTGGTGGGGGAAAAGATAAGACTGTGTGGACAGCATTACCATTGGTTTAGACATGGTCACCTGTTCTACATCTTTCCTTTAGTAGCTGCATGTTGTCCCATCATTTAGACTTTTTTGGCTGAGACTGCACTTAACTGAAAGCCAGCATGCAGGAACTTGTTTTAGGTAGAATACAGTGATTAAAAAAGCTAAACAACTAAAGGTAAGTGTGGAAGGCATATCATCCTTTTGGCATCAATTTTATATCCACCCTATAAAAGTAGGTTGGGCATTCAATTGTACCTCTTCTGTTTACCACAACCAGGTAGCAACAAGTAGGAAAATGGTATTTTTGCCCTTTTAGAATGAAAATTCTGCGTTTATAAAATTTCATTATTCCCAGCAAAGACACATGCAAAGCTGCATAGGAGTTTTCCAGGGCACAAAAAGTGTACCTTATTCTGTCCCAAATCGCCCCCTTTCTCGTCTGTAAAATGCCAACCAAGGTACCTTACCAGACCCTTGACAAAAGCAATAAATCAATTTTAAAAATATCTTAACTTGCTGTCTATCGAAGCCTCAGGGCTTTCTTTTGCCAGACCTTCAAGGCATATTGTAAAGCCAATAGATACTTTTCCTGAGGGAGAGGTTTTGTTCCAGGGGAAAGAATATCATTCAGCTTTGTGATAGTAGTACTTTGGTATTCTTGACCATATGATATTTACTTTACTGCACTATTAATTATTTTGTTTTCCTTAGTCATACTGTGATGGATTAATTGTATCATATTTATTCTGTCAGTTTATGCATCACAGTTAGTTTTCAGTGCTCTTAGGGCCAAAATAATGTTCTTTTTCCCAGACTCACTACTTTTACTGTGGTTTCTCTATTACATCTCTATTCATTAATTCAACCTTAGAATATTACAGTGGACTTCTTTTTTTTAATTACTTTGTATTTACCATTTAGAGAAATTGGTATGGAGAAATACAACTAGAGGAGAGGTTAAAGTTAAAATAGAGCCACTAACAGAAACTGGAACAGCAGAAGGAATTGTTATGCAGTGAGAAACAGAATAAGAACATACGGTTAACTAAAGGAAAAATGAACAGAAACATAGTACTTCTGAACACTGGGAAGGAAGGAGGCAAAGGCATAATTAGGAAAGAAATATCAAATAAATTTATTCCCTAATTTGCACCCATTTTATCTTGACTGTTCTGCTGACTGATAAAGTCCATTAGGCAGCAACTTAACAAATGACATTATGGTCAGCACAAGCTAAGTAATTAGCATATATTTAATTCTAATTAAATTTCCTAGGGGAAAAAAAAATACTCATTTTCTCTTTCCCTTTTTCCATATGCACATACTTTTCTACAAATATAAAATCCTGTAGCTGAAGAAAACAGGTAAAGATTTAGGACATACTCAGCCACAGTTAGCATGTTGATTCTTGTAACTGGAACAATCAAAACATGGTAGTTTGACTTCCCAGCAAATTATGCAAGTCACACTTCATTCACTATGCAGCACACTTGAGATTGATGTGCTTGCCATGATAATATACAAGCTTTAGAGTTTCCGGTCTCTACTTCTGCGGCTGACAACTCATCCGAGATCATAGCATTGTAGATTATTTAATGTTATAAAACAGGAATGAAGGAAACAGCAGAGAATATTGTCAGTAGGAAATTAGAAAAGGGCAGGAATTTCACATCTCTAAAATAGCTTTTGTAAATGCTGT
Organism: Burhinus bistriatus; assembly: GCA_013397275.1. Classification (NCBI taxonomy): domain Eukaryota; kingdom Metazoa; phylum Chordata; class Aves; order Charadriiformes; family Burhinidae; genus Burhinus; species Burhinus bistriatus. Next base: position 66,569 of record VYXH01012424.1, on the reverse strand, counting down.
AGGTAAGTGTTGAGAATTCTCATGTTATTAGCTGTTCAAAAGGTGCAAGACAACAGTGATTAACTAAACTTGGTACACAAAGTAACTGAAATAAATTACACCAACATAGTTGTGTTAATTTCTGTTCATCCACAGAGGAATCTCAAAGTGCTGACTTGTAGCTGAATATATAACATCTGTTGTCTGTTATTTTAACTACTTTAATTAAATCTTTGTACTAAAGTGCAGATGAAAAGTAAGAAGCAATCATGAAAATAGCAGATGCTTGTAAAATAGCAACAGTTCTGATCCAGTGCCTGATTAAGGAAATATAAATGGCTAGCTGGGGCTGCATCACTACACAAGGTACTGCACAACCAATGAAACCAGAGGACAGTTTGGAAAATATGAAGAAACACTTCCAACAGAAGTATTTACAACAGCTGTTATAAACATGTTCAAAAGTTGTGAAATTGTTCCAATTATTTTCCATATGCTCCTATTACCTAGCAATCTAGATAGTAACCTTTTTTAAAAAATCTTGCATTCTAGATAGTAACATAGTAACTTTTGATTTTATCAAGAGACATCATGAAAAGGAAATTCAAGACAGTATTTTTATATCATTTTATGACCTGAGATTTTTCAGTCTGAATTGATCCCAAAAGGCACAGGATGTAAAGGAACTGTAAGAGTAATTAAATGAATAAGTAACAGGTGTCATTGTTGTCTCTCCTTTATACCAATTTAGTTTTGCTTAAAGGTGGGCAAGACGCAGTACCATTTGATGATGTGAGAGAGGGAAAAAAACCCAGGATTAATAAAAGTTTACATCAGATAGCAGTTTTATGATGCTTACAGCTCAATAGTTTATGGCAAACAGTAGTAACTCTCCTTAGTGAGAAGTCTGCTAACCCTCATCAAAGTGTGGGTACTTGTTTAATATAAAAGCAATTTTCAGCCTTGCAGCATAGAATTTAAAGTATTAAAAGTATCTCCTTTTACCTTGAGGAGAATGTAGTTTGAAGAAAAATAAGCAAATATTCAGATTGTGAAAGTAAAGTGGTACAGCACAGATGCTAGAAGAAAACTGTAGCTGTCTCCAAAGTCCAGTTTTGGGTGGTATTTGGTGTTTTAAACTGATTCTGTATGAAAATGGAGTGAATTGCTAGATGAAGTATTGACTGAGATCATAGAATAGCCTGCAAAAGAAACCTGGAGAAAGGTCCATGTACAGCCATAACATCATGCTGGTTTTGTGATGGTCATCTCCACAGCTCCTCACTCAGGTCTTATTAGTAAACCACACATTCTCTGCAAAATGTTATTATTCACTGCTTTATCTCATTTCATTTTCCAATGTAGTTTCTCTTTTTTCTTTCCTAAAACAACCCCTTCCAGGGACCGAGGAGTTGCTATTTCAAGAGATGAACATAGAATACCTAATTTCTCTTTCAAGAGAGGATCATTAAATAAGAGTATTTGGACTAAGATGATTGCTTATTTTGAAAACTGCATAGCAAAACCCTTGAGACTTGAGCCTTTACCGTCTAGATTGTGTCATTCAGCTACTTTCTTATGAAGAGGTTAACAGCTGAAAATTGTTCCTAGAAGGAAGCTTTTAAAGGTACCAAGAAAACTTCTAGCATTTCATTTCCTGAGGCAAAGCAGCCAAAAAGGAGCCAGAAGTAGACGCTTGTAGATACATAACAATTTGATAAAATTTTTTCCTCACTGTCCATGTATAAAGCCTTCCTCTCCCACCCTAGTTCATTTGCTCTTACATTGCCATTCAGAGACTGTTGTTACTAAGCAATATCTAGGTCTCAGCATGTGTCATGTAATATAGACATAGACCTTTGCTGGGAAATAAATGACATGCAATATTCTGCCCCAGAAAGAGATGGAAGTTGGCTATTAAGTGGCATTATTTATAAAGCACATGCAGTGAAAAGAACATAGAAAAGACTGTGATAGCCTTTGTCTAAGTTTCAAACTTCATAAAAAACCCTCAAATACAAACTCATTAATTTATTTACCTAATGGGCAAATTGGGCAGTATTGCCTCTACGTATTTTCAACAGTTCACTTATGTTTTGAGATCAGTTTTCTCAAGAGTTGGTAATTCAAAATTTATCAGAAGAAACACCACATATATGCTGAAAAAAATAATCCCCATCTTATACAAAAAATGATGTTTTTCTCAATCTCTTAGCCAAAAATATTGAGTACGTTCATTCATTTTTTAAAATCATGGTGCAATCAGTTGTAGTTTGTAATTATTTAAGAGCATATAAATTACCTAAGTGTCACTTTGATATTGCTGCACTAGCTTTTTCAAGTAAGCCCAAACATTTTTTAAAATTTTGTTTTTATTATTACTATTACATTGTGCATCAAAATGTCCCAATTAGGATGATGTTATATGATCCAGTAAGACAGCTAACAGAAATACATATTGTAACAGATAAATTATTTTGGACATTGCATAACCGTTTTCACTACCTTTCTGGATCTTACATAGGAAAGGAAGATGACTGGTCTAACATCCACAAGAGACCCAAATAATGTTCTAAACCAGCAGGTAAGACCATGAAATAACTATAAGCAAACCTGAAAAGCATAGGTACAACCCAACAGCTCAGAACCCGGAGCAACTGCGAAGCTCAAAAATTACAGCAAAGGAAGGACCACACGTCATAGTGAAATTCCATCAAATTTCCATTATTTTCTATTCTGAAAAAGAAAAGGTGAAGTCATTAGTAATTGAGCCTGTTGGTAAAGTATCCTGAATTAAAAAAAAACAACACGGGGGGGGTTGTGGGGGGCAGAGGCGGGAGAAATGAGAACAGAAGCAGAGAACAGAGCAATAAGAAAAGCAAATAGATCTGAAAAACAAATAGTTGACTAGAATTCAAGATCTGAGATAGAAGGGCTAACCTTACAGCAAGTTTGAGCATCCTTTATTCTTCCTTCTCAGTACTGACAAGGCAGAGGCTGGTAACTCACAAACTGTCTTTTGGAGGCATCAAAATAATAAGCTATTTTTGTTACGACTTACTGAAAGTGTGTTGGGCTGGGACAGTTTTAGTTCGTTCTATGAAGAGAGAAAAGGGAGGAACCGGAAAATTTCTAGTTATGCTGCATATGTAAATGTGAAAAATACAAATATCAGAAGTGGAGTACAGAAGGACAAACTGTGAAATTTTGTTCCCTCTGAGCTCTCTCTGTGCAGGGACATGGAACAGACACCTCATAGGGTCTCATTTGGTCTTTTGGGAATCTTATTCAAGATCTATCTCCAAAGCATCAGCTGCAACCAATGCAAAAGTTTAATCAAAAATCTCAGAAACAGGTTTGTCTCCTAGATCCACTTCGAAAATCAAAACATTTACATGAACCCAGCCCCAGCTTTGAAGTAATTTTATGGGGTCTTTTGCCACACAGGCTTGGCTAAAGGTAATGCTGCTTGTCTTGTTCTGTTAATTGTGTTCTCAAACTGTATGGAAGATCTATCAAAAGACATGTTCTTTGAAACCTGATGAAGACCTTTTTTCACTGAGAGAAAAAATAAGAGCATGAATCTTGTCAAGTGCTTTAAAATCCACAGGTAGATTTGATTTAACTCTACAGAATCGTTACTGAGTAAATTTGTATTATTTCAATACAGATAAGATCAAAATATTCCAGAAACTAGTTTGCTAAATATAATCATTAAATGAATTTAATGAAAAGCAGAACTTCCACAGAACTTTGACATTTTTTTCCTTTTCTGAAGCTGGATTTTGGTCGAAATCACAACAAAGTTAAAAAGGAGAGAGAGAGAGAGAGGAAATGAACAAAACAGATTTTCCCAGATCCTGCAGTGCTGAAGGAAATAAGCAAGAACCTGAAGATTTAACCAGCACTTTCATGGATATTTACTAGGTTTCCCAACCTCAAGCCACCAGAAGCATTTGCCCAGGGGATCATGCAGCTTCCCTGATCATAGGCTGGCAGGAGGACAGTGTGCAGTGTTCTATCTGAGATGCTATGGAAGGTAACCAAAGTTACTTTGAATGCAGTGCATTAGATGAGAGAAGTCTAATATTTTGTAGAAAAGTAAGTTTGCTATTTGCTGTTTTAAGGCCTATATTTGAAATTTTTCTGAATGGAACTACATATTCATTTAAGTAAAACTGATCACTGTTTTTTTCATTAAGGGCTTCCTGATATACATTTTAGCATATACTTTTTGCATTTCTAGGCTGTGTATTTATGTGTGCAGACATGTATATATACACAGGTAAAACATGAAATATATTGCATGTGTCACAAGGAAAAAAAGTGTATAGCATATAAGAAAAAAAAAGCTCATTTTGCAGATACAATCACAGCTGATTCTGAAGCCACAGCTAAAGGAATACAATATAAATGGTAAAACTCCAGTAACAAGAGACCACTCTAAGAGTTCAGGGGCAGTCTTAATTCTGAAATTTACTGCTCTCATCAGCGTACTCAATAGTACTCAACTGTTACGTTCTGTTTCAAATTCTTCATGTCTCTTATTGCTGCCAGTGGCCACAGAACAGTAATCCTTACCAGGGAATTATCTATGTTTTTCCATAACAACTTGCATGAAACCATTTCCATTTTCCACAAAAATATCTAGCAAATTATTCTGCCACTGACTATACTCGTTGTTCCACTACAAACATCTTCCATTACCACTCTTTAGTACTCTTAGCTGTTACATCTATCATGCTTCCAAATGCTTGATGTTTTTATATTTATATTAAAAGTATTTAATATTTATATTGCAAGTATGCCAAGAACCTCATTGTGCTGGAGAACCAGTCATTCTAGCCTTTGCAGGTATTCTGACAGACACAGGGATACTGACCATAACAACCTGCAATTTAAAATGACAAGTGAAAGATAAGTAGGAAAGGAATGCACTTCCTTCCATATATAGTGTCCATCAGTCACATGCTTATTCCCCTTATGTGCATCTCAATCTATCAGCATCAGTCAGCCTTCTCCTATGGACCATTTCAAAATTTGATCTGAAAGAGTAAATCAAAAGATGCAGCAATTGTAAACTGAAGAGCCTGAAAGACCACCTTCACATTTAAAGAGAGAACAGTGTGGAGAAACTCCATCATGGATTAGAAATATACAGTAATAAATAAGTGGGAAAAAAAAGTAGGGAGAGACCATGTTGTTTGAATCTCTGATACTACTACGCTTTAATTACATTATCCACCACTTTCATGCTTTTCCTCTACTCCCCTGACCACCACCCGTCTTCAGTGTTAAGTGCAATGTGTAAAGTCCTGATCTTTATAGTCTTGCTTCCTAATTCATCTGCTCCAGGCCCTCAGTCACTTCAGTTATCTATCTATTGTTTCCTTTCCTGTCCTAACCCTTTCATCTGTATTTCATTTAAGTTCACACTCTTTAAGATAAGTATGTTCTCTTACAGTGATAGAGTGGGATCTTCAGGTTCATTTAATTTTATTTTCACCACCGTAGTAAATGATTACAAAGGTGAGAGCAGTTTCCCTCAACCAGCAAAAACAAGAGGCTGGTTTCAGAGACTAAAAACTGGTTTTGGGCAATTAGTAAGCAGTAAAACACAGAAGTAGGTGTAATTCTGATACAAACGGCTGAGACCTCCCAGCCCTTCCCTTCTGATCCAGTGTGCCTGTCACAGATGGATTGAATTCCAAAACTGGGTGGAAAGATTCAGAAGTGTAAAAGTAGTCTGTATTGCTAGGAGATACAGCTTCACATCTAGACAATTATCCTTGGAGATAGGAAGAACTGGGACAGAGGATGCCAGTGACACAAATGTGCAAGAACTCCAAAAGGTAAAGACTCAGCTACACTTCCAAGGGTTTGCTAGTGTAGCTGAGCTGTAAAATTCTCTGTCAGACCCACTCAAACCATCAAGAGGATTTTTCTGTTAATGTAATTTAAACTAAATAAATGTTATTAGCCTACAGATTATTTTTTAAATCTGCATAATTGTGGATGGCATTTGTGTTACAGGTTAGGCCCATTACATCTGTTAGCATATAGGTAGGGGTATTTTCATGTTCCAAAATGGTGCAGTTGTAAGTC
>VYXH01012424.1:46452-56989 GCA_013397275.1 Burhinus bistriatus | reverse complement strand
GTCAGCCCCTAATCTGCACCAGTGCATGGGGTTATTCTTCCCTAGGTACAGGACCCTACACTTGCCCTTGTTGAACTTCATCAGGTTCCTCTCCGTCCAACACTCTAGACTGTCCAGGTCTTTTCTATCTGCAGTTTGTATTATTCTACAGTGTTAAACTAAGCTTCAGCCGGTTCATGATGCGCAGTTAGTTCTACATTTGGAGAAAAAACCAAAATGTTCACACAAATTTGCAGGTTTATCTTCCACATTAGACAAATTATGTTCAGTGACATCTGAAACCACTGAACCAAGACTTTGATTGCCATGTTTCCTAGAAACATAAACACCTCTTTGAAAGCTATGAGACAAGATCCTATGAAATAAAAATAAAAGCCATATTCCATTTTTCTTTTTAAGATGATTCAGTTCACTGATGATATTTTTACTTCTTCATTATGGGTTCTTTTGATGAAATGACTGCTCTGGCAGACCATGGATGACTTTGACAAGGCAAATTCAAATTGACAGACATGTAGGAAGATACAAGAGTTGATGTTGCCATCATCTGATAGGAAATCTTTGACTGTATTCAACAAGTGTAATGAGACACTTTTCCAAAGTCACTTTTGTTCAAATAGTGCTACTATCCCCCTACAAGCAGTAGTCAAGGAATTGTTTAAACAGCATGCTACCACATGGTTTAAAATAATTTGTTAGAGATTACATATTTTGCAATTTAAAACCAACAAACAAACAGTAGGAAATATTTTATATACCCAGTTTAAAGAAAAATAGCCGCAGGTGGTTTTATGATTAAGTTCACACAGCAAGATATGCTAGGATTTAACACTAAAAATAATGAACTTTATTTTGTAGGCTAAAAAATTCTCTTTCAGGGCCTGAAATGTTCAATATGTTTATTGAACTTTTAGAGCTTAATTTCACAAAATATATACTAGGACATTTGTACTAAAATATGAAGATCCTTTGAATTAATAAAGATGAATATAATTGATAAAAATTCATTCTGTTAACTTAAACTGAAACAATGATGGTCTTTCCCCCAGATTTGAACAAATCTCATTAGATCAGCTAACATCAACATTTTACACTTTAGGGTGTTTTAAAAATTTTATGTGCAGCCTCATGTTTCACATAATTCCTCAGCAGGTCAGACAACAGCAACAGTGAAGCTTTATTAAGCACTCTGAATATCTATTTTCAGTTTATTAAGATATATCAGGATGTTTATTTGATCCACACACCAAACCGTGGCATCATAATGAATTTAGCATACTTCTGTCACTTTCCCTCTATGGCTATGCATGCATATGTTGATAGCGTGTACAGTAAAATTACAGGAAAGAAAAAAAATTATATACATAGAGAAATTTTTTTAAAATAAATTCTTAAAAATAAGCCCAGCAGAGCAACTACTCCCAATAGCCAGGAGCTCAAGAAGGTACAACCTGAGACATTCAGGCAGCTCCACATCAGGCCTCGTCAGAGATGCCTGTACTGCCTTCCCACACCTGACAGAACAGGGAGGGACTTGAGCAATTCTGGATAAAGTCAACTAAGATCATCTTGGTCCGACAACCAACCCCACTGGATTAGGAAACTGAGGCAGCAAAGAGAAGAAGGAAGCAGACACAACGAGGCATTAGTGGCAACAAAGCAGACACAGCAGTTCCAATGTCATTACAGGGCAAGCTAGAAGATACTCATGGGAAAATAAAAAATCTGGATCCAGACTGGTTTAGAATATTTCTCCAGTGAACTCTGTTTACATAAATGCTGGGAACTCCTCAGAAAACAAAGAAATACAACTGTATCCTCTGTCCTTGTAGATGCATTGTTCCTGTAGATACACACTAGAATCTTTCTCTCCTATTACCACTTATCAAAGCACTTAAATAAAATAAAGTTTCCTTTTCTGTTAGGAGAAGGGGCATATTCAACAGTTTAAACATAGAAGTAGCATATTAGAAAGGAACGCTCACTTCTTGTCTGTACCTGTAAGGCAGAGGCATTGGTATATAATACCACACATTAATGTTCCATGAGCATCTGGAAGACAAGAAAGGCTACGACAGCATCCAAACCTCTCTATTTCAGCAGTACTCTTGGATACTGGGCGACATATATACATAGGACAAAAAAAACAGTACAAAGACCAGAAAACAAACAAAATTAAGCCTCATCTAAATCTATGTATACATTGTTAGCATATTGCCTCATTGGTTACCTGGAACATTACACAGTCGACATTTCAACAGTGCGTTATCAAATTGAGCGCAGTCCTGGATACCAACATCAGTGCAGGGGCATGCATTTGTGACTGAGTACACTATAGATAATATTTAAGCATTCTTGAGCTTGAATGCTCAAGAAAAAACTTGTTTTTAATAACTGTGTTAAAAAAAACTCTGAAAAATGAATGTCTCAAAAAAAAACCTCAAAAACATACTACTATTCAATAATCTTATCTGTGTGTGCAAGTCATACATACATACATATTTAGGTTACAGATACAAGAATAGGGTACAATAAACAAAGATTTTATCACAATTGTTGTCCGACTCAGAAAGTGGTATTTGAAAACCTAACACAGCACGTAAGTGTTATAGAAGAATACTGATAATAAAAATCAAAGCAAGGAAAAGAAAACCTTCTACTCACACTTTTGCTCCTCCCATGTACTGTACAGGTATTCTTGTTCATGGTGACTCTATGACTAAATCAGAAGTGTTCTGCAAGTTTCAAAGGAAAGGTTTTATCCCTTGACCATCCAAAAACCAGCTGTTACACTGAAAGGAAATTAATTTATCTTGTTAGTATCAAGGTCTTTTTGCAAGTTGTACAACATCCAGGCATAAGCCACTGCTTCAGTGTGTAGAAGTTGCAAACATTCTAAGATCCAGTAGAGCAGATGTTTCATGTATCACTAAATCATAAAACATACGCAGTTACTTTGAACCATACAACAAAAATATCCATGAACGTTGCATGTTTTCCAGTCAATAAAAAATGCATGCCAATCCAAACAATTACAGAAGGTTACAGACTTCTGAGGCAGGGCTTTTTGCCACAGTTATTCAACTAGATATTGGCAGTCTTGTTTGTAATAATGAAATAAGGCTTACTGGGTATTTTTATCCAGCCTCTCAGTCTGAGGGGATCTGTTAACTTATATACTATTCAGACCAGCAGGCATATGCTAAATTTAGGGGAAGAAGGTCAGCTAGAGTAATTTTCAAATCCAGGTGCCTAAGGATGCTTAAACCTTAAGTTGGGTACTTTCATATAGTTGTCAGAGTTTGGCAAATTGGTCTTTGTATTATAATAATAACTAAGCAGAAGCCACCTCAACTGATGATGGCATGGTATGGCAGCTTTGAAAAGCAGCACTTATCAGCCTTTAGGTAAGTGCATAGCAATAACCATAGAAGAGTAGAGTTAAAGGGAAATTCATAAGCTCCAGGATCAGGCAGTTGAAAGATTTATATTCTCATCTGGGCAAAGCACATCTCTGCACACATTTTTTTCCTTATCTGACAGCCATAGATGAGGTAAAGTGCAATTTCTGACAAACAGAGCTGTTCTAGTAAAATCTCCTAATACAGAATCAACCATACCAGCAAAATTACAGGTATGGCTTATTTCCCTCATAGGCAGGCTCATCACGGATGCAACTCATATGAGTACAAGAAATATTTCCTTAGATTAGACATCATCCACACTAACATAGTTTTGCTAGCGTAACGTACTGCTTTAAAATGACTAAGTTTCTGAGAATATCTGAAGCCCACCTCTGCCAAAACAGAAAATGAACACTGAAATATCAGTATGATACTAAGAGCCAAATATATTCACACAGATATACATACACATGGGTGTAGTTTCCTGCCCCCACAGGTGAACATCATGACCCGTGACAGAGTCTAAAGTCCAGTTTTCCCTCCTAAGAAACCCACTAATCTCAATGTATAAGCAAGTCTCCAGCACACTACTTGAACTTTTGATTTATTTTCTAAAACTCTGCCACTTCCTTCAAACAAATAATAAATACATGTTGATTATTTATGTATTTTATTATTTATATGCAGCACCCAGTAACAGAGAAGAAAAGTCAACTGTTGAGGAAATATCTAATTTTTTTCCATATTTAGTTATGATATATACAAATACTGTTGTTTGTAGTTTTACAATAAAGAAATAGAGAATCTAATTTGCAATTAGAGCTGCAGAGGCTACACCTCCTCATGGTCCTGCTGGATGCTCTTCAGGGTAACCAAATTAGCCTCTGCCCTAGTGTGATGGAGTTACAGTTGTTTCCTCCTTATTGATTGGCTTCATCAACCACTCAATAGTTATTTACAAAGGTGAAACGAATTCTGGTGTTGATTTCATATTGCTGGCCAGAGCCTGTGCCCCCCGATATATAGTTGGGCCTAGTCTGGCAGTTCTTGAAGGTAGTGCTGTCCGACTTATGTGTACTCTCACATTGTAACTGACAATATGGGTCAACTGTTGTGGTTTACATTCACATCGGGGGCCACACAGACAAGTTCACTGGACTTGCGAGATGAAGGGGTCGTCAGAAACATCAGAGACCACAAAAGACTGGTGGAAGAGGAAATTGATTTGAGTGGACTTGAGTTTATTAACTCAGAGACTGATGGTTTGGAATGGTGTCATCCTTCCACCCAGAATGACAGTGTGGTCAGGCTGCCAGAGGTATATGAGGTGCCTACCTCTCTGAGTCTCAGGCACTATCATCAGCCCACCCTCAATGGAGGCAGAGAGTGAGGAGCGGGAGGAATCCTGGCCCCCAGGAGCCATGGTTCAATTTTCTCCACTGCCAGCAACACCTATCCTGGCTACCAGTAGAGGTTTGCCAACTGAGGGTACACCAGTTGTGAAGCTCTTGGACAGAAATCCATCATGTCCATGCTGTGGGAACTGGACTCAGGACTAATTGAACACCTAAGAGTGCATGGGATGAGAAAGATCTTATTCCAGCATTCCCTGGAAGCCACTGAAAGAAGCAAAAGCAGTATGTGTATAGAGTCTTTATGTGAGAAAGAATCACATCAGTAGATTTGTGAACACATAGGAGGTAAGTAGTGGAGACTGCACTGAAAAAATCCCACAAGATCTTAATTAATTAGTGGGATATTGTTACAGGCTTTCCTTAAGAGAATTTGCATTCCTAGAAAAATATCTGATTATAGATTATTCATATACTACTCATATACCCTATCTATCATATAAATATATATAGGTATACATAAAAGCCATATCTACCTAAGTTTTGTGGAAAGAAAAAAGAATTTTCAGTGACAAGTCTTTTACGTGTCATCTCTACATACAAATCAGTATCCATGAAAGAGGACCTTCACATTACTGTTTCTATTTAAAATAGCTACAGGATGAAATGAACACAAAAGTAAATAAATCATCTCTTAACTCATTCCAGCAATGCTCAAAATACACACAAGAGAAAAATATACTTAGCAAATGAAAGTAGTTAATGCACTTAGACAAAATTCACAGAAGTCACGTAAAATATCTGGGACTATGTATGAAACCAAGGTACAAGTTTATGGCTGTAACTCAGGAAAGCAGTTGTAGCTCATTAAATAGGGGTCAATTATTTCTTTCACATATTAAGAGTCTTTCAGTCATGTTTATACAAACATCCTTAATATACAAATCCATACCAAAGCCAGAAAGCAGGATAGCAGAGCTCTTACATAATACAAGAGAAAACCAAAAGCTATTCATTACTAGGATGAAGTTTGAAGAAATTACTTCTTGCCCAATGTACATTTGATCAAAGAGACTAAAGAATGTTCCCCAATCACTATTTTTCTGTGGATGTAACACCTAGAATCATCACATGACAGACCTTTAAAACTTTCCAAGTTTTCATTCAAAGCACTATGAACCTTATTCCTGTTGAACATGACAGATATGACCAAAACATTAGCTAAAGAAATAGTGCAAACAGAGGATATTCATGGTGGACTTTAAGCAGAATCATATTTTTACACTTTTATTTCATCACTATAGTCATTAAGGCTTGATAACTGCTATTCACATAGAAGCTGTCAAACACAATAAAGATGGGGAAAAAATCTAGTGGCTTCAAATTGAAGATTTTTTTGATATTGCTCATCCTTTAAACAATAAAGGACAATTAAAGTGCAAATACTTCTACTGAGTTGATAGCTCAATTACAAAACATTTTTATTTTTCTGAACAGAAGATTAAGAGATGACAAAATAAATAAAAGCAACTTCCTATTTGTGTTCTGTTTCTACCTGTATGCTTTTGCTACTCTTTCAAGATACTTGCATGGGGTGGAGGTCTGTTGAGTACAACAGCATATTCTCACAAAGCAAAAACACTGTCTTTCACTTCAAGAAATTCTAAGAAGTTTAGAAAAAAAAACCCCAGAGAAATAGTCAAAGAGAAGAAATGAAAAACAACAAAAAATTTGGCCAGACTGCTTCCAGGGTGAATCAGAAGATTTTAAAAGTAAGTAAGAGGAGTTCTTGTAACACCTATGATATAATGTTTGTTTGTTTGTTTGCATGTATCTTCACAGATGAAGCATATTTTCTTTAAAAAGAGCTATAGAACACTGTAAAATAATCCTTGCTGCACAATTTGATGGACTTGTGCTCTTTCTGCTTGCCAGATAGGCTTATATTCTTTTAATTTTATTTATTTTTCAAAAACATTCACTAAAATTTGCACTGGCATACATTGAACTAGACAGGAAGCTCTTACATTGTTTTAATATTTCTGATTTGACCATGAACAAACTGGATTGTTTAATGTTCCTACTGAGCTGCCCATCCACCCTCTACCGGGCATTTAACAAAGAGAAACAGGTGAAAACATTGTCTTCCATGAGGAGTTAACACTCTGCATGCCTATATGTTGTGCTTGCTCACTGTTACATACATAAGTTTAAGGTTTTTTACCTTAGGTACTTATCTAGAACCTGAGCAAAGGAGTTTCAATACATGAATTCAGAATGAAATGATTTTGGGGAGCAGACTGCTGGCAGCTAGCAAGATTATGGTACTACTTACTATTTTACTAAATCTAACTCTAAAGGCACCTGTGTCTGCAGCAGAGCTGCATTTAATAAAATATAGCTCTAGGCTAAAGTTTTTCTCCTTTCTGATTGACAACAATACAAATGTTACACTTCATCATTTTGAAACATTCATGATCTAGAATGATTTTAAACAGTGATTTAGGTTGCCAATCACTGCCTAAAATCTTTCTGTAAAAGGTATAACAAGGACTTAAGATATGGCTTACTCCCTGTTGCCACCCAACATCCATATGCATGAGTGAGATGAAGAATTCATATTGTTTATCTCTGACATGTCTCTATTTCTGAGCAGTTCTGGGCTGATAAAGTAGCGAAAATTCTTTCAATTAAAAAGATAGGAAAAAAAGCACATCATCATACAGCATTGGAGATCTCTTCAATGATCTGCCTGTCTCTCTGATCTGCTGTAAGAGACCTGGCACTGCTCTGAAAAAGTATGCTGTTTACAGATTTTGATCTCCGAGACAAGCAAAGCACAGTCCCTTTACAACAACTGAGGATAAAAATCCAAAAGGCCTGCATTTCTCTCTGCAGTGTATGACTCATTCAATGGCCAGGACCGATTCTGGAACACTCTAATGTTGGCTTGTTTAATTTTAGTTGAAGTCGCTGCTTAGGGATATTGTTCTTCCCCAGCACAGGAGCATAAAAAAGAAAAAAGCCGGAACAAAAGAGCAAAGACATTCCAATGAATCTGTTAAGCCACATTGATGAAATTTTCAAAAGCAGCAGGCAATGAAAGACCTAGACAACCGGAACAGATGTGAAAGAAAGGCAAAAGCATGAGGAGGAAAGAGGTCCCAAAATAAGAACACAATTAGTTCCATCTTCATCCGGAACACATGCTCCATTTTTATTCATCCCTCCTATGCTAAGCAAGACACTATGTTTCTCTAGTTATTATGATTAAGTAGGAAAAACCAGCTTGTATGTATAGGCTGTTACTGAGATACGAGAAATCTATAATTAAGACAGACCTGTGCAAATAAATACTTGAAAATTCAAGGCCAAATGTACTCCTAATATCATACTACTGACCATTTATTTCCTTAACCATCTGGTGAATCATAACCCAGAAATCAGTCAAACTTGCCTAGTGAGACTAGCTTTTACCTCCTTCCATTCAGTATAACATATTTTCTATATGGTCTGCTTCACGTTGTACTCATTTTTCAAAACCATTGATTTTTCAAAACAGATAGAAAGCAATTTAAGTAATAAAATGCAATGTAATGTTTAAAGCATATTAGTTCCATTGTTCTACAGAAAACAAATATGCAGAAACTGATGCTGAAAACTAAATGATTGCCAAAATTTCAGGTATTTTGATTTGTTTTAGAACAGTGGAACTTATACAGAATGTCATAATGTCAAACAATGTATATAACATCTCTGTTTATATACATTTACACTGCTTTTTAAAAAGTATAATTAGCATGAGTGTGAACATTCCACATTCTTCACATTTGGCTAAATGCGGAGCAAGCAATAACATGAATGTTGTACCAAAAAAATTTCAATGCTACATCAGTCAAAAAATTTCGTGTTCCTACAATAACTTCTTCTGCTAGCATGAATTAAATGTAAATGATCTCTTTAATGGAGAAAACGGGAATTTTGACATTGATCCAGGTAACGTGAAAATTTAATTTCAGTAGAACAGACACAAACGCTGGTTACACTTGCAGAAAACTGTATTTTTGGATATCTTTCTTTAAGTTTTCAAAGGGAACTAGTATTTACTATTATCCAATTTAACAATAATGCATCTGCAAATGTTAATCACAAATCCAGCAATCAGCTAACGTGAATATTTTTACTGTCAGCCCTTGATTGTTAATTACTGTATTTTTTTGGAGATGCAAATTCCCAAGATGTTATTGAACAACATTAAGCAATACTGGAGAATTTCTTTCCCATATACTTTTTCTGACAATTGAAATGCAGGTTATGAGAACAACTTTTTGGGAAATTTTTGCAACCTATGCAAGAAGCAGCCGCCTTCTATTTTCAGTTCTTTAAGAAGGCATATTTCTTTATTAATACAATGCAATTAGTGATGTCAGACAATTCTGAGGACTTTCTACTAGAAATATCACTAATCACAAATCTGCATTAAATAATGAAGATTAGCCAGAAGGATGGTGGGTTTTTACCAAAAAACAATGGAGTAAAATTACTGTAACAGGTTATAAAGCATAGAGGAACACAAAGATATTCCTATTGCTAGGTTATCTATTTCTTTCTTTGGATAAAGTTACAAAGCCTGGTTTCTGGAGACAGTGAATGTGATTTTAGTGGAATACAGCAGGACCTCTAGGGGGACACTAAAGTCCACTTAGTGCCTTTTTTTCTTTTGCCTCTTTTTTTTTTTTTAATAACTTCCATCCATCCAGAAGTGAATGCCCAGGGCTTATGCCAGAAAAATATTTTAAAACAGAGAGACAGAGACATGAATGCTGGGGAACTCAGGCACTGAGGCTGGTGAGGGGGCATGAAGACACAATTTTGGGTAAGAGTATTTCTGCTAAATAGATTTTCCTTATGGCTGTACATTTGATACTGCATTTATAAAATTATAGACCAATTGCTAGTATTCTCTTTGTCACTTTTATGTGTCAGCACTGAGCACTCACGACCAGGGACTTGGGCTGACTCAGTCCTAGCTGACTTGGGCTGACCTAGTCCTATCAAGGCTGAACAAAACAAGATCGGCCTTCCCCAACGTATGTGCAGCCCTATTACCTGTACAAGGCTAACTACCAAGCGTGATCGCACCAAAAGAAGTGCATGCTCACCTTTAACACACAGAAAAATTTAATCTTATTTTACAATCGAGTAACGTTTTTCCTATGTTTTTTTCTTCATTCTTCTTCTCATGCTAAAAACAGATCGAAGGAAGATAGAAAATATTAGAGTGAGTAAATCACAAAGTATTTTTTCTCTGGTCCTCTGCCTCTTCTGGCAGAGAGGAAATAACAGTAGCATTAGACACCAGCACTTTTGATAATGTAATGCTAACTTCTGCTTAGAGTTTTAGCTAAAAGAACATCATCTTTTGTTGTCAGGGAAGTCCTTTTCATACTGAGGTGAAATAAATGTTTGATACTGGGTTACATCAATCTATGTCTGGCCTGATACATTAGACAGTCTTGGAAGCATTGTCTGGCAACAAGGCCTGTCAGCCTGCATCCAAACCCCTAAATTTAGCCTCAAAACCAGTATGGCAGCATGTGTACCATGTATGGGGGGGAGAATAGCCTGCCTGCCCTGGCTCCCAAACTACCACAGCTGCCTGGGAATCCACCAGCCAGCCGGAGCCCAACGAGGCTGGGAACTACCCTGTGAACAGAACACCAGAGGCCTTTGTAGCTCCCTGTCACCACTCGCTCCCTCGCCCTGTCACCACTCACCTAC
>VYXH01012424.1:3590-45280 GCA_013397275.1 Burhinus bistriatus | reverse complement strand
TTTAATGTAGGCTATTAGGTGTAAAAGAGCAGTGTTTAAGGAGCCAGAGCGGGAGCAGCGATGCCTTGTGAGGGAGGCGGCCATGAACTGCCCTGAGGCTGATGCAGCGGCAGCTGGCTGCGGCTGGTTCTGTGACTGCCACCAGCAGCCCTGCAGGCCCCAGGCCTCAGCTGGCTTGAGGCAGCTGCCACACCCGCACCACGGGGAGCTGGAGGTACTGTGGGAGATGTGGCCGGAGAAAGGAGAGACATTGCCCCAAAGGGTGCCCCTCTGAGGGGACTGCGGCCAATGGGAAACCTGCACCGGAGAGAGGACGCCATCCTGAGGGGACTGCACCCACGACATACCGGGAACACCCCTGAGGGACAGTCGTCGTTCTCCCTCAGACGTCTCTGTCATAGCCTAAACTGCCCTGGTCAGTCTAATAATTTCTCATCCTGAATCATCCCTGTCACTCTTCTGAACCTGCTTCATCCCACTGTACTTGGAGAGGCTTCCTTCTTTCATGAATTCTTTGAATGTTACACGTGTAAGAGAATGCTGCACGTGTCCTGACGCTACACACAGCGTGGTGAATAGCGCCGAGGCCAGGCACTGCCAGCCCCAGGTTCCTGCCTGTTGGATAACGACTGTTCTACAGATGCTTTCTTTTTAATGGAGGAAGGGACTTAAATAGCTCTAATACACTGGAAGTTCTCAAATATGTGCATACCCTCCCAGCACCGTATGGATACTACATTTATTTAACAAAAATGGGTACACTTGAAGATGTCTGACCAGAACCTCCCACACTGCTTAACATTCATCCTGGCACATACACACCAGCATAATGACAGTCCCTGCTTTGTTTTCTGCTGTTTTCCACACACTTCTTAACATTTCTGCTTCCTCCTTGACCTCTGAGCATCAAGCTAACATACTGATACAATTGTTTGCTTTTGCCCAAAGACCTCATTTCCACACAGCAATATTCAGTCTGAGCCCATCATGCAAGTTTAAGCTTGCCCCCCTCCCACCATGTTCATCACTTTGCATTTCATTTTAGATTTCATCTGCTATTTTATCACATTCTGTAGTTTTGCAATTTTACATAGTTCTCTTTAACACCATGAATAGCTTAGTATCACCAAAGTTTTTTTTCCAAGTCATTTTTAGTATATTGAACAGCACAAAGCTCTTTTTCCTGGCACGCTCACATTTCAGAGTTAGTAATTAATCTATTTAATTCCTGGGCTCCTTTAGAATTGTTTTGTCAATTGTCCTTGTCCACTTTACCTGTTTATTTAATAAGCTCTTCTGCTGTTACCTAAATCTTGGGCAGATCATTTGACATTTCTTAACAAAGAAAAGTCTGTCATAAGAGGCTTTGCAAGATCTCCTGTACTAAGCCTTTGCTAAATGTTCCTTTAATTCTGGTCATGTCCCTCTGATCTCTCTAGCTGACTCATGATCTGGAAGAGGTTTTTTAGCATATTTTTATACCTTCATACCTTTGTTCCTATTGCTCTTTTTTGGTCTTCCTCATTGCATCTTTATATGTAACTTCTCCAATTTTAAAATGTTTTCTATTTTCATCATTTGCGCAAAACTTCAACTTTTTGAAGGATGTCTTTTCTTTTCAAAGAGTGTCTTTATCCCACTATTTCACCGTGTCAGTTTTCTTTCATTTTCTAAAAAACTGCAAACTGTATATTCATGTTTTCCCAATTGTTTTTCTTGGGTTTCTACTAGTTGTAAAAAAAAAAAATAGTTATTTTTATAGAAGCATGTCCTTTACTGTGTCTAATGGCACTGTTTCTTCTGTCCTTTCAAGTTTCCTATTTGATAAAAATTTTCTAACTCTACTTTTCTTCAGAGATACAAAAATTACCTAGGGGAATGCATCATTTTGAAAGGTGTTCTTTCAGAACTATCTGCCTTCCATCACTGTTGAATTTAAAACCTCAGATATAACTCAACCTCAAGGGGTTTAAAACCTTAGTACAATGTCTTGATATGTTACCTGCTTCCTTTGAGGTTCAAATAAAGTCTGTCTCTCTAAAAAGAATCTTGTGTTCTAGAAGCATAGATCCCTCACATTCTTTTACTGTTTTCTCATCCACATGATGAAGCTTTGGCTCTCTGCTTCTTCTTGCAGTTCTCCACGCAATACAGGATGCACTTGAGAGAATACCACAGCAGAGATGGAGTATTGCTTATACAACTTTTGAAATCTTTTTCTGGAAGTGTTCACGCTTTCCCCGTCTCATCATATACTCATTTGAATAAAGGATAGCAATAACACCATTTCAGAATAACACAGACACCTTTTATTTCTATTATAACTACATCTGTTAGAATTTTTTGATGCAGTTCTAGCACACAAAATTCATATTTGATACCTTAATTTAAAAATAGCATATTCTCTGTATAAAAGTCAGCATATGCTATCCCCTTTTAAAATGTTTTAACTACTACAATGAATCAGCAATTGTTTTCTTTCCACCTTCCACCCCATACCATGCATTCACATTATGACTTTACAGAGCAACTCCCTGTCCCCTTCTGTATGCTGGTTTTTGTTTCTTTTACAGGCAGCACTAACATTCACCTGTGCCCCACGGTGCTAAGATTTTTTCACATTCTATTGTTTTCTAAAATCCATCATAATTTCCCTCCTTCTGTTCACATTTGCTACTGCATATATTTCCTATTTTATATAGTTCAAGTTTATTAAAAATTAATCCCTGCACCCCAAGCTACTCAAATTTATGCTATTATCATTTCAAGGCTTTTCCAGAGGAACAGGTCCAGACTGAATTTGTAGTGAGGCACTCAAACTTAGAATTTGGCTCTGTGTCAAAACATAACACACTGCATACAAATAACTGTTTAGAGAGAGCTGTATGATCCAAGTGGCAAACACTTGAAGCTTGCTATGCAAGGCTAACAGTTGTACCATTTAAGGCAGATGTTTGCAACTATGAATTCTTCATACAGGTGAGAGCTGGGAACAGATGAAGAGATTTGAAGAAAGCTACAAATAAAACTTTTAAGTATGATAATATTCAGCTCTATATTTGGATAGAATTTTGCCATGGAAGCGATAGAGTAAAATCAAAGTTGGCAAATCTAAAAGTAAATTGAGAGAACAACCTTGTTGGCTATGATTTTAATACTATTTTGTCTAATAGTGAAATACTTAGTTAGGAGACCTTGTACACTAGACAGACCCTTGAACATATTTGCTCCAGGGAAACCTCCTGCTTTATATTCCTGTCATACACCAATGACTGTCAAGGTCAAATTGCTAATCCCTAGTTTGTGAATTCTAAACATAAAAATATTATTGACAAGGATCTTGGCTTTCACAAAATAAGATACGTATGTATCTTTTTATGATCTGCCATGATTTATTTGAATTATACCAAAAATGAGAAATACGTTACTCTGAAATTACGTGATCTGACTGAAAATGAGCTGTCCAAAAATGAGCTATCCTCAGGTTTCACAAACCTTAATTCGAAGGAGACTGGAATTAAAAATGAATTTGTTTAAACAATGGTTCAATATTTCAAAAATATACATAATTTTTAATAGAAATACTATATTTTTATTACATAAAAATTTAATTTGCTTTTTATTGTGTTTACAGTCTGTCAATGGAATACAATTTACTCATGGAAGAGGAGTTAATATGATCTAAAAAAGAAACAGAAGGATCTTCACAGTGTAGCAAAAATCCAGTTTTTTGAAATCAAAAGCAATCCATTTGCTACAGAAAAAAAGGTATTTGGATTAAAAGTATTTGAATGAAGCGCAAAACAAAAAGGTTTAAAAAAAACCACAGAGCATAAATCCAAAAAGAATTTGTATCTATGTCCAAAGTCTAGTTTATTATTTTGGATTTTCCTACCTTTCTGTGTCCAGCTGGACAGCAGCTTCCACAGATGCAGCTAGCACTGGCTTCATGAGCTCTTAACTTTTAACATCTTCAGTGCTGCAGTTAAGATTTATCTTAGCTCAAGAGAAACTCCAGGACAAGTATTTGATTTCGGATGCAGAAAAGATATGTCTAAAGCTTTATTTCTGCAATCCTAGGAAAGGCTGAAACACCTTTTATTTGACTGGATTTTTCTCCCTCTTCTTTTCTGGCAGAAGGAAAAGAGCAATTCAGAAACATACAGAAGACTCAGTTTTGCTGTTCCTTAGTTAAAAATCCTGACTGCTCCTTTTGAGTTTTGATTCTGGGAAGAATGTGAAAACAATTCCATGTATAAGGTATACTGAAATAATCACAGAAGCCATGAGAAATCAAAGCCATCACAGAAATTCAAGCAAAAAGAGGCCCACAAGTTGCCTACTTGTTATTGAAGAAGGAAGGAGTATTAAGAAAATGCATGCTGTGTTAGTTTGCAAGCAGACTTCAGGGTTCTTAATTTCAGCATTGAAAAATCCTTCATAACTACAAGGTACGTGCTCAGGTTTCCTACACAGTACATGTTAAGAAAATTAAAAATGTGATTTGCCACTAAATAGCCAACCAAGCTAACCAAGGAAAAGAGGGGGGTTTAAAAAAAGAAAAAAAAAAAAATCAAGCTAGAGTTAATTTGAAAGACAATGCATCTCCCAGCCAGAAAAACTTTTCCTGAACTTCAGATTGACGTGGAGGATGATACTTCCTCTCAAATGGAAGTGCCTGTGGTCTTTTCCAGTTATCTTCATTATTTAAAAAGTCTAAGTGCTTCCAGAGCTCTGGGAGACGCTCTGGGCTGGGCTTCACCCCCTGCCCACTTTGGAAAAGGGCCTTGAATACACAGCTTCTCGTTCACAAGGGAGTGCTCTGTGTAATATATGATGCGTGTTTCATGGATTCTGAGGTGTATCTTTCTTCTGGAGCAGCACAAATTACTATAATCAAGTGTCTAAAGGAGAAGAAAATTGGTGCTCTATTCTTAAAGTCCCCTATTACTTTCTGCTGGAGTTTCAAGATTAGACCAGATTCAGGAACAATATCATCAGGGGACACCAAAGAATAGCAGTTTCTTAAGCTGCTATTTAAGACAGCAGGATCCTATGTGCTCTAGATAATTTCTGAGTCTGGAGTAATTTAGACTTCTCCTGTTGAACCTTCTATGAGAAAAACAAATTCCCTTAATTCTTCTGCAAAGTAAGAATATGCATTGTAATTTTTAGAAAGAAACTGACATTCAGCATGTGTACACACACTGGCTTGCTGTACAAGAGCTTGTTCATCTGCCCATAAGCATAGAATGATTATTAGATTAATCCCCACAGGCAAGATACCAGAGAAATGCTCCACATGAAAATCTAGGCATGAAGAGCATTAACTGTCAAACTCTTCAGTGGTGCCTCTTTATGGTACAATGCACCAGTAGCAGTTTACCAGACAATGACACTTGTGAAATTTAGATACTTCCGTAGAAACCAGCAGAGAACAGAAGATTTGAGGATATGCATTTTAGGCCTAGACCTTTATATACAGACCCTGTTTCAAGAGTAATGAACGTTTACGTATTGAGGACTTAAACTTTTTCCCCGGATTTGACAGTAGAGATACTGCTAAATTGTTTCTGTGAAAATTTCAAAAAATTGCTAGGAAAAATGAAACAAGAGAGGGAATATGAGGTAAATGCAAATAGCAGACTGCAGTCACAACAAACTTAGTACAATTACTATTATATATGTATATATGTGATGGTGCTGATTTTTCTGTAAATTTCTACTTTTGGAACGATTATGTTCCCATCTGAACTGTGACTACAGCCATAACCAAGATGATCACACACAGACAACATGGCCTGGCCCACTGAGCCAGGACTTCACCAGCTGGTTAAACCTGCTGCGCTGTGTGGCTGGCAAACAAAGAGCTTGCGATTAAGTGTGCCCTTGACATTTCAGAAGTGTGCGTTTTTCCCAGATGAGAGATATGGCTTAAGTTTATCTTAGTAGGTTCATTAGTATTATGATGACTCTAAAGTACCGTACATAAGAAATGCAGGCGTATTTGTGGGTAAAAGTTTCCAAAACTATGTCATTTGATGGATGGATAATGAAATAATAGGAAATTATGACAGCAAATCTTCATCAGGCACAGACCTACATTTATCTTCTAGTTCTAATAACCTAGGTACATACAGTGCCAATAAGTGGATTTTTAGAAAGTAAACAAGCTTAATTGCACATCTTTAACATTATTCATTAGGTGTCTGTTGCTCAGTACTGGATGAAATCATCCTGGTACATTTACAAAACTGAACTTCAAATCCGTAAGTCTAGGTTTTCATATTAATTTCTAGATTACACTTTTATATTCAAGGAATAACTATCTTTTTTTTTTTTTTGTTCTTCCACCATTCACAATAATAAGATTTTTTCTTTCGTTTAATTTCTCCTTAAACATCAAGCTCTGTCTCAAAGACTGTGTTACAAACTGCTGTTACATTAATCATTACATGAACAATGCACTAAAAATTCTGCCTTTCTGAACAGTCTTCATGTCAGGCAATAAAATATCAACATCTTACAAAACCAATTCTGCCTGCCTATTTTTTCCACTATATAACATTAAATTGTTAACCTAGGCAGTGTAACAATTATCTACAGTTTTTTCAGTTGGGTTTGTTTTGTTTTGTTTTCATATTGGACGGCCAAGTTAACCACTAGAATCTACGGTTTTAACCAAAAACTAGTTTTGAATCCTATGGCTTTCTTTTTTGAGAGCTCAGTCTGGGAACAGATGTGTGAGGCATGTCATATTTTTACATGTTTTCATATATAGACATACACACATACATTTGCCTGTGCAAAAATACACACATTTTACTATATTTGTGATGAGTGGGAGACAGAATTCTGAAATGCAAACAGATCTCATGCTATTTAATTAGAATGTGACTAAGATAATTTGTGTGACTATGACTTCATGAAGCACTTAAAAAAAGGCCATAAAAATCAACAATACTTATATCCAGGAGGGATTTAATTCACAGCTCAAGCAAAATACATGAAGGTGAGAAAGCATCTGATACCATGTAATCCAGAAGAAAATATTTTCCCAACTAAATAAGAGAATCCACATTGATCAGAACTTCTGAATGAATAATTACATATATTTAGATTTAAAAGCCTGGGAACCAAGGATTGATTAAAATCTTTTCATTATGCTACTTCTGTCACAAAACATACAGTATATGTAGCATATTCACTTTAACAATCCAGACAAAAATATTCATAATACATCTATCTCTTCCTAGGCCATAAAGTCATCAAGTTAATAAGTTAAGAGCAAAAGGAATAAAAATTATCAAAAAGGCACTTCTGCAGTGTAAGAAATGTTAAACATGAACCCCTACAAACTGGCTAGGAAAAGGCTTTTCTTTGTTTCTTTCTCTCCTTCTCCTCAAAGCATACATACCCATGTTCCAACCAGATATTATAAACAAGTTGTGTGTTATTTTATAGAAAGATATTATCAAAAAACAGAAATCTAATACCATCTTGACAACTTAAAATAAAGTTAGAAATTTTGGGCTTTTTTGTCCATTTTCTTCACAAGTCCTTATCATTTCAAGAAATTACTTAAGTGGTAAACTTTAGTTCAACCCTATTATGTACAATAAAAAAAAAAAATCAAAGGTATACAATGGAGAGATTACAATTGAAAGAAAACATTCTCTAACCGCTGTAATTTACAGACAGATTTCAAATTACATGCATACTTAAATCCAAGAAAAGTTTTTCTTAAAACATTATAAATATTTCTGAACTTTAAAGTATATGAATATGTATGCCTTGGTACAGAAACAACCAAATTACACAGAAAAGCTCACAGTAAAGTAGCTTTAACATTGTCAAGTACATTTAAAGCACAGAGGATAATTTTTCCCAAATGTAAATATCCTGTGTCCATCCTCTGCCTTCCTTTCCTGTGCAACATGAGGTTGCACTGCAACATCCCTATGTGATGTTTTACATTTTGGGGACAACATAAATAGCTTCATTTATTTTCATGTTGCCATTCCCTAAACCTACTCTTAGTTTATGTCTTTGCTGCTGTTCCCATTTTTCATTAAACTGCCACAGTTTAATTTTTCCTAAACTTGCCTTTTGAGAAATTTAATCTACCAGCTGGCTCACTGCACTGAAATCTGGAGTCTGGCTCCTTGAAGTTCATTGGTTTGGTTTTGTTTTTCTCCAAACTTCCCTTTTTTCATCAGTTTCAAGAAATTGCCCTCCATTTTCACGTTCTCAAGGAAACACTAATTAGACAATATCCATCTGAGCTGTACTTCAGCTTTCTGTGCCAAGAAGCTGTAACAAAATCATCAAGAATCTGATGAACAGTTAATATCTTGTATTCCTTCCCCAAAAGAATTCTTGGAAATCCTTCCTGCTGCAGTATCCCATGCTTTGATTTAGTCTGTAGTTGCTCACAGAAAGCACTGTCTGCCTGTCCTTCCAAGTTTGGTGGCATACAGTGCAGCATCGATACAACAGTGCCTCTGATTTTTTCTCCTTTAAATATTGCCTATGGACTTTCAGCAGATCCCATTCCTTCTGCGTTCTGAATTCCAGACCAAGTATGTACATCTTTGATTTACAGAGCAATATATGTTTTCCCTTTTATCTGTCCCTCCTTTTATAGTAATATTCCAGTCAGACAAGTTACTCGACAAGTCTCTGTTACGTCAATTAAGTCGTAATGTCAATTGTGCATTAAGACTTTTGTCTCCTCTTGCTTGTTTCTTATTCTTCCTGTATTAACATCCAGATTGACTAAAGGAAAAAAGTAATAGGCAAAGACAGACAAGAATATAGCAAGTGGATAATGGCCTTAACAATAAAGATTTCACAAATTTTCCTTTAAGCACTAAGGATTTTTTTAAGCAGATTCCAAAAATAAATTTTATCACCCAGCTTCTTCAGTTTCCCTTTGCTTCATAGTAAACTTCTGTCTGGGACCTATCAAAGCATCCTTTTCACATGTAGCTTACAGCTGTGTAACAGGATAAGCTCCCAGAACCACTACATTTTAATCACAGCTAGCAGCTGTCATTCAAAATCAAGTTTCTTCAAAGGGGCTGTTCTCATGTCTGCACAATTGAATGACACCAGAAACATCTACCCTTGCATCTGTGTTCAGCCTGTGCTATGAAGAACAGTATAGATGAATTTATGCTTTTTGAGAAATTAGAAGCAAATAAAGAAAAGGTGTTTGCACCTTCTGTTGGATCCACAGGTTGGAGTCAGTTAATCATGTCAATTCTCTGCTGAGAGTAAACAAGCCAAAAGCATACAAGCAAGTCAAAGACATAGCTCCACTATGTACAGTGTACAATTAACAAAGAAAACAAAACAAAAACATTTTTATTTCTTTGCCAATGTCCTTTCTTAGTGGATCTTCAGGGATTCTGTAGCGTGGGAGTTAGAAATATGATCAGATACAAAGTACAGCAAGTGCTACTGCAGGTAGAACACAAGATAGTTGAAAAATTAGAAAAATAGCTTATGATTTAACACATCAGGGAAAAGTGGAAAAACTGGTTTCTTTCCTCTCTCTCACAAAAACTGCTAGGACTTCTTCAATACATACTGAAATGCTTATCTAAAATACCACTTCTCAGAAAGGGTAGGAGTGTTAATAAGTGCTTTGATGATAGATTTAATGACAAAAATGTTGCAAATCCTTTTATAAATATCCAGTTTTCTATTTCCAAACCACTATTACTGCATTTGCACAGACGAGGTAGCCAAAAATTCACATATATCACTGAAGAAAACCTTTATAATACCATCAGGGTTTTTTTTCCTCTGGTGCAGTCCCAACTATTCTTGAGGGAGGGAGATGTGAAAGATTCCCTTCTTTTAGCTCATCAGAAATAAGTAAAACTCAATATCTTTCCTTAGAGACCTAACTCCCTACTACCAAAACGGCCTGGAAACCTTTTTCCACCCCTTATTTAGCACTCTGTGCTTACTCTGGGACCACATGACAAATGTTACTTTGGTATGTCCATATCTCTTTCTAGCCCCATGCTCTGCTGTNNCTTTCTAGCCCCATGCTCTGCTGTTTTCTCCTGCTCTTCATCAAAAACAAAGTAATTTCTCAGCTTCCACAGCCCATCTTTTACTTAGCCCATTCTGCAGGCAGATCTGTAAGGCAGTGGCCTCCACTGATTAAATGCCTACAGGACAAAGAAGTGGTTCTCTGTCCCCTCACTGAGTGGAAAGGTAGCTATACCCAGGACACTAACTAGTTACTGCTCAAGAGAGAAATCCTGCTGGAGATGACTAAGACCCATTCATTCCCCTTGTGTTTTCAGGCAGCTTTAAAAATACTTTTTTCATGCTTTTGTTTCTCTCCTCCCACAGAATGTGCTTGGATGAGCTTCCCCCCAAGATGTGTTATAAACATGAATATATTTCCTTTTTTCAAGTCCCTGTCCTAACCGTCACATATCTGAGCATGATAACGCATCTGAAAAGACTAAAAAGATGCATGAACATACATGATTTGGGTGTAAAAGCAAACCCACTCCAGATTTACAAGTCTGAAAATCCATAGGGAAAAAAAAATACAAAAACCAAAACCTCAAACCAAACAAAACCCCCCCCACCTCACACCCTGTAGATGCTTCTCTAAAGTCAAATGCAACTCTGATTCAATTCTGTATGAATCTGCATGAATCCCCCCTTTTTTTAGCTCTTATGTTATACTTTTTTCATTTTACATTGCAAAAGATACTTTAGTTTGAAATCAAGATCTTTGTCACCATACAGTTTGCCTAATCAGGCCAGCTTCCCCACCGCATACCAAAAACTTCTTTCAATCATCACTCTCTGGCCTGGAAACAGTGATAGCATCACGGTCAAAGGATTATGGCCAGAGTTCAAGCAAGGGGTAAGACTGGAAATCTTTCACAGATGGATGCTTAGAAATGCAAATCTCATTCAAAAAAGACCCAAACCATGAAAATGCAGATGCATGTCTTCCTAGAGTACATTTTTATAGCACACCCTGATCATTACTACTGTGTCTTTATCCTAATTGAGAAAAATGTGGGTCGTGTCCAATCCACAGCCAGCTTTGATCCTCACATTGACTGGCTGAAGAGGTTTTAAGTAGTAAATTAAATGAATGTATTTAAATTCAGGTAATCCATCTATTTTCACATGATTAACAATAACTGCAGTTTAAATGGAGATTTACTAAGGTTGGCTAGAAATGGAGTTTAGCTAAGCTAAGGAATCAAGAGTTGCTCAAAGTGTCTGACCTGCTTTAATTAAATTAATTTGTATCTGTCTGTACACAAGGCCTTTGTTTAGTAGCCTATCTATCACCAGCCAAAGGAAATGCAGCCAAAATTACTTTCTGAGGGATGCGCGCAGACAGAGGTTATATTGATTGTTACCATCATGACGCTGGACAGCCAACCATTCCAACGTGTATGCGAGATGCCATTAAAGGTTCTGACAATGAGAAAAGAAAGCCAACCTGCTGGGCAGCATGTTTATGGCAGAGGTAGACACACACTTGCAGAGTGAGTGGGAACTGTTTTGCAGCCTAGAGCTCTTAGTTGCAGCGGTCAGATAGAATTCACAAAACTCCAAGACAGGTTAAGTAGTGGCCATCTACACATTCCTAATCTGGGGCAGAGTAAAACAAGTGGCCATGCATCAGCACTGAAAGCTACGCCGCTGGTTTAGCTTTTCCCTGAAAGGAGTAAGAGCTGTTACTGTGTAACTACTTACCCCAGCTAGTGGTGTAGTAACCATAAGAAAAGGTGGTAACATCTTATGTTACCTCACTAAAATCCAGAGTCTGACTAGATCCTGCGTCTTAGGGTAATGCATGGAAGAGATGACGAATGCCCATTATAAATAGGCTTAGCATGAAAACTTTTGCATAAGGTTATTTATCCACACTATTTGTTTTGGGTTTGGTTTTTTTTTGGTGAAGCATACCTGTAACTAAACACACTGATACTGTGGTCAAAATTTAAAAGTACAAGGATCATCAGATTAAAAGTCCATGTAACCCAATCTTTTTGTTTTTCACAGTGGCAAACACCAGATGCCCATGGAAGAGCAGAAGAACACAGCAAGAGCATACATGATGTTTTCCTTGCATAATCTACCAGATCCCAGCAACTTCCAGTTCAGGGACACCTTGAACCTAAGTAATGTCCTTGTATTCAATTGCCTTTGATACATTTGTTTATCATGAATTAAGTCATCTAAAACCTGTATAAACTCCATCAGCTAGAAAACTGCTTTCAGATATATTCATGCTTTTCACATAAATGCATTTTAACTTCAAAGAAACAATAAACACAGGTACTAGAACAGGTCCCTTTCTAAATTGCAAGTTATAAGGGTTTATTTTGCTACAATGTATATCACTTTACAGTGCACAGATGAATAAACATAAATGTCATCTATTTAAATTTATACATTATACAAATAACCGCTGAAGAGAGAAAACAAAATTACTCTGGCTTTATTTTAATATACCAGTGTTTTGGCTATACTTATAGTATATTTCCCATTTATATCAAAAGCTGTCTAGAAAAAATGGAAGGATAAACACGTAACCCTATGTCACCATCATCATCAAAAAAGTTATTTCTTGGAGCAGAATTGAAGTAATTTATTTTTATTTCTTCTCAGGGGTGGGCTAACATGAGATAGAACAAGAAGAGTAACTGAATATTTTGGTAAAAAAGAAAAAAAATTAAAGTAAATGTTGCATGTAAATTTTTCTACAGTCAGCCAAAGGTTCAAATAATCACTATTCTCTTCTGTACAGTTTAGACTGATAAATAAATGTCATGCTACACTGTAGGCTACTGGAACCTAAAGAGACTATACTGTAAAAATGCTCTCTCTAAGCCTATTGGTAAGACAGAATCTAAGTAATATAGTAGAGAGAGTAAGAGAGGTAGAAAATACTGGTAATGGCAAGTCATTAAATTTTTTCAGCTGAAAGGCTTTGGGAATACACCATGTCTTTTTCTCCTTATAAAGGAGGTCTACTTGCTTGGTGAAGAGTGAAGAGGAGGAGAATGCACTGAGGACTTGATATTTGCCTTTGAAGAAACTTTAAATATTTTTCATGAGACGGCATCTATCTTCGATCTTCTGTCTTTATAAGAATCTTCTCATGATTGAAATAAAGACATAAAATCAGCAATGTGCCACCTTTGGAATGGCAAAAGAGACACACGCTCATTATAAGAAAAGTGTTAACCTGATGGAGTCTATCAAAAGCAAATAGGAATGTCTATCTGTATGTCTCAGCTTGGTAAATTTCAAGTGACCGTGACAAAAATAAGTCAACAATTCAGATATTAATCCTGAGGTTGTTAAACATTTCCTTGTAGGCGTAAGAACAGACAGATCAAACCCAGAAAATAAAAGAGAACAATACCAAGTTAATGAGTGCAAATGGAACTATTATGCTGACAGAAACAGGTGAAACACACTTGTAAGATGACACACATAAAAAAATGCTTACAGTTCTATGCATTCTTAGAAGACCAAGATAGTAGCACAGGCTTATAAAATGTTGGGCACCATGTGAACCAAATAAGGCAACAGACAAAAGAAAAAACCTAGCCCACAGAATGCATTGTATAAAGCAGTATGAGAAATTCTGACTTTGGATAAATGCCAAAATCACACTTTTATTTTAAAAAACAGTTGCTGAGTGTTAGTATGTGACCACATGACTACTCATGTCCCACAGTACAATGCAGTTAATATGGGTGACATGTATGTCTTAATGTTTTTAGATTAACTGCTCACAGCCTTACTAAATGTCAGCAAGGAAGCAAGAACTTCTGAAGCAAACTGCTTTTCATTTACCTCCAAAGAGCAGGAAATACTGCACAATCTTAAACTTGTGCACAGCAAAACCTCTTGCAAACATTAGAGGTTTTTTTATTAAAAGAATATTTAGTATAACAAAAATTTCAAGATGGTTTCAGCATCAACTCTATGCACTTAATTGGAAAGTATGTCCAAGACTATAAAAAATTTTTATACACATGAAAATCTTCTAACAGCACTGCAACATATCCCCCCCTTTCTCTACTGCTAATTAAAAATGGCTTACATCCATTACAAAATTTGAAATAATCACTGCGATCAGACTTGATTTCCTGCAAAATCCAGCCTAAACGATTGCCCAGATTTGTCATTTGAACGAGAAGATGTATTCTTGAAACATCCAAGGTTGATTAAAAATGTTGCCACAATGAAGACTTTATGGCAATCTTAACTAGTCTGTGATTGACTACACTCAAATTCAAAAAAAAAAAAAAAAAAAACCCCAAAAAAAGTACCTCAGTCATCTGGATTTGTTGTGCTTCAATGTTCAGCCATTTAATCCTATCCACCTTCCAGTCCTCTCTAATCAGTTTGATTGAACTCCTTGAGTCCTTTCATGACAAGTCGTATTGCCGGAGCATTTTCTAATTTTTCATCATTCTTGAACTTCAGTCTCCATAACTCAACACAGCACTCCACTAACAGTTTGCACCACTCGCAAATTGAAAGATAAATTGAGTAGGAAGGTTGTTCTAGCATTGGCCTTTTTACGAATCTAATCCTAGGGGTTATTTTGAAAATAAGTTCACATGGCTACTGATTTTCTATCAGAGCTCACAATGTTTCAAAAGTGCAGTAATTTTGTTATGCCATTGGCATCCACCTAAATAATGGCATAAAAAAAATTACACCTCTCCTTTGTGAAAATCCATTTACATTCAAATAATCAATAGGATAATAAAAATGATCATTATCTATTTGAATTTTATTCCACAGGTCCAAGTTCAAAGTTGATATTCCCTTATGTTTTTTCCCCATTTTATTTTTGGGACATCACCTTCAAGCTTAAATCATTAGCTCTGCGTATAGAAACAAATCACAAATTGTCGCTTTGTAAACCAGCAAGACATATGTCAGGGTATCTCATGAGCAGTCTCACTGGGGATCTCAGAGTACAATGATATGGTCACAAAGTGATTAGTCACAGGTTATTTTTGAAGCTCTAGTCCACTGCACAGTCTGCTGTTACAACCATTAAAGCATGGAATGTTTGCACTCATTTTCATGCCTGTGCTTCATGGAACATTTATTGCCAACTATAAAATCATTTGAAAGGCACTTGAGTTTTCAGCTAAGAAAAATAAGATGACTTCCAAACAGTATCAGTGTATTGATAAAGTGTCAAGTAAAGAACAGCTTAAACTCAAACAGAATGTGAATTCTTAAAGCATTGACAGATTTTAAAAAGTATATTTGGAAATAAGCATGTAATGGCAGCTGTGTAGGTATTCATTCTCTGCCTTCCATTTAAGTCTTACTCCTGAAAGGATGATACTATAAAGGCCTGCAACATTTTCCAATTTAAGATTGTTCCTAAAATGATAGGATTACCACAAGTGGTCTAAAAACCTTTGTATGCAGCCAGCCAGACATAGCCAAATTGCTTAGATACCACCTAGAAAGGTTACAAAACTAGTTAAGATAGCAGAGTTGTCCTTTATACAAGCAACACCTCATAGTTATGAAATGATGTGCCTGTTATTCTTCCTTTTTTAGAAGAAATTAAATAGATAACTAAATTGACAATATTCACTTCACAGCTAAAATAAACTCTCATGTCATCCAAATAAATTGGAAATTCTGCCTGAACTCACAGAGGTCCCCATAAAATCAGCAGACTAATTATTAATAAAACACTGTGCTTTATCATGGATTCTTAAGACTAGAATGAAACCACTTGTATTATTTCCATTAAGATCTGGGAAAGAAATATTATTTGAGAAATTCTGCATAAAAAAACCCCAGTGGCCTCAAGCCTCAGTATACCCATAGATAAGCACAGACAAAATGTGGTTAGCGTTACCTGGCCTTCATCCTACATTGGACACTACCACCTACAGATGGGAAGCATAAACAGCTACGATTTTATTAGTGTTTAAAAATATAATTTGAGGAAATCCCTTGCCTCCTTTAACGCCTAGTTTAATTCATTTTCAATCTTTAGTCTTCTCCCAGATTTTTACTCATTATCATAATATAGGTATTAGCATTGATAGTATGGTTAATCTGCAAAGTAATTCCTCGATAAAGAAGCCAACTGGGTTGTTCGATATTGCAAAGTAGATGGTAGTTTCAGTTCAGAGTAATGACTATTCAAAAATACAACAAGAATCCATGCACAATGTTGGATTTTAAGTATATGGAATTATCAGAGGCCCCAGGTAGGAACACAGTGAACCTACGCCTTTTCAGGGAAACACTGGAAAATAAAAAAAATCTGTGAACTGTAGGACAAGAGCAAATGGGTTCAAGTTGCACCAGGGGAGTTTTAGGCTGGACGTTAGGAAAAATTTTTCCACAGAAAGAGTTGTCAAACATTGGAACAGGCTGCCCAGGCAGGTGGTTGAGTCACCATCCCTGGATGTGTTTAAAGTCTTGTAGATGTAGTGCTTAGAAACATGGTTTAGTGGCAGACCTGGTAGAGTAGGGTCAATGGTTGGACTAGATGATCTTAAAGGTCTTTTCCAACCTAAATGATTCTATGAAATGACACAGCATCTACAACCAAGGAAAACTGACAGGTTTCTACTATATCATTTGTCCGTGCTGTCTTCCTTTCATTTACAGAAATGTCTCATTTTACACCAAGAGCTATAAATGGCCTGGCATCCCAAAGGGGAGAATTAGTCAAATACCCTACAAAGATATAAAAAAAATTATTTTTTGCAGAATGGATAG
Organism: Burhinus bistriatus; assembly: GCA_013397275.1. Taxonomy (NCBI): domain Eukaryota; kingdom Metazoa; phylum Chordata; class Aves; order Charadriiformes; family Burhinidae; genus Burhinus; species Burhinus bistriatus. The sequence goes on along the minus strand of VYXH01012424.1, from coordinate 28,489 downwards.
CTCTACTCCTAATGCTTTTGCTATTTGAGTAAACTTTGTCCAACAAAAATAAGTACTGGAAAGACTTTAAAAGAATACCTGAAACAGCAACAGGCAAAAGAGGTAGGTAGAGGACAGACAACCTTTCAGTTAATAACTTAACTAAGAGCGTAAGATTTGGAATTAGAGTGCTGTTCTCAGGCCAGCCTTCTAAAAGCAAAAATTATTGTGCCCCAAGGTGAAGTAACTAGCCTTTCCTTTTGAAATGTCTTCATCCATGATTACCGATACTTTGCAGGCAGCTCAATTTCAAAAGAAAAAATGCTGTATGAACTATTTAACTTTTATTTATGAATTGGGAATATCTGAACACCTCCCTGTTTTTCTATTGAAGCACGTTTGTATCGGGCTGGACCAGTTACCACAGAAGTACCAGCAGCTCTAATAGCTAGGCAAGGTGGTAAAAACAAAACAAAGTAACCACACATGTGAAACAAGATTGTTGAGGCTTCCTGCTGTCTTTTTTCCTGAAGCTCAGTCTTCATTTTCTGAACCAGTATAAGTGTTATTTATTGAAGTTTCTAAAACTTTCCCTCATTTTTTAATGCATATTTAGAAATCAATTTCATAGACTCATAGAATGGTTTGGGTTGGAAGGGACCTTTAAAGGTCATCTAGTCCAGCTCCCCTACAAAGAGCAGGGACACCTTCAACTAGACCAGGTCGCTCAGAGGCCCATCCCACCTGACCTTGAATGTTTCCAGGGATGGGCCTCTCTGGGCAACCTGTTCCAATGTTTTGCCACACTCATTTTAAAAAATTTCTTCCTTTTGACTAGAGAAAACGTTTGTACAGTTGCTGGACCTTGTATTTTGGGGTGAGAGCTGCAGAACAATAGTAAATGCCTTCTTTATTTGTGGTGTGCTACAGAAGGTGGCAAATGCATCATGCTTAAATGTGAGTTAGTAAATTGTATTCCAATCAATGGTTACGATTCTTCAGAGTAGGTAAGGCAAAAGTCACCAGATGTTTGGAAAGGCAAATGAGATTATTTAACTCGACCCAAACGCTAATTAACATTTGTGCATATCAGAAAAACACCACACAGTTTAGCACAGTTTGTACGTTCTGTTCAAGGGAGACCCAGAATGGACCAGCAGGAATACTACAGATTGTAACAGAGGAGTTTCAGTTCTGTCTTGTGTGGGAGTTTGCACAGACCTGCCTACTCATTTCCAAGAGCACTAGCTGGAGGCACTCACTCTCTTGAGCATCAACTTCAGCCCCAGAAAGGGTGCAAAGAAGGTTCATTCAGGTCAGCTATGCGTAGACTGTATAATTTAACTGTATACTCGATATTCCAAACCAAATTTGCATTTCTCCGCTATGTCTGTTGTGAGACCTAAGCGGGTAATCAAAGCGATCTTCTCAGATTAGGGAGAACCAGGAAGAAGTGACTCCCTGAATGTAAATAGATATTCAGCAAGTCAGCACCCTTTTTAAGGCAGAAAAAAAGTGCTTAAATTTAAGCAGACCACTTAACCACAAAGCACTGTTGTGATGCAGTATGCCTGAGCTGACTACCGATTGGTTCTTTTGTTCCTTACTTATATTTTAGCCCTGCTGTGATCTTCTCATCACACTTGCTTAACATAAGGGTGTTGCTACTGAATCTATGTTTAGAGATGTGTTAAGGAATCTAACTTGTTGAAGGGTCCAACTGCCATTAGATAAATCCAAACTACAAGTAATAACCACAAGAAGTTTAAGTAACCATTGGAATATTAAGGGACACATTTGATTTTGCATTAGTTGAAGTTTTTATTCCAGGCTGGATGATTTTCTGTATGTGTTGGGTCCAGTGCAAGACTTACTGTGGACTACTAGAGTTTGTCTTACGAGGATCAGATTATATGACCTTAACGATCCCTTCTAACCTTTAAAAGTATGTAGTTTATATCCAATGCATATTGCAAATACGTAATGTGCATGTCTTTAGCTTTTGGTACTAGTGTTATTTAGTTATGGCCACAAGCTTCTAGCCATTGTAGAGCTGCAACTTTTAATCAATAAATGCAAATAATCTATCAACTCCAGACCAACTTTCACACATTAGCCCAGTAAACGTACTTAAAAAGGCAGGAAGGTTTGTTGGTTATTAATGGCTGCTCTGGAATGCACTTTCTAAGAGGTCTTAGCAAAACTTGCATCTCTAAAAACTCTAAAAATGTTTGTACCAGGAGACCAACAGGAACAAACTAAAATGTTCCTCTGGAAAGCAACACTTCCAAGGACAGTAACATAACTTCACATGTTGTTATGAGCAGAATAGTAGGATTAGAGGAACCAACTACCACCTAACAGCTGAGGAGTTTGTCTTGGCCTAGGCAGAAGGATACATCTTGCATTAGGTAAAATTCTAAGACAACAGAAGGCAACAACTGGGAGAAAAGATGCAGTTTTAAGAACAGATTAGAGAGACACCTCAAACAGAATTTCTCATTGTCAGGAATAGTACAACCAAGCAGCTCACTAGGGTATCAGCACTTTCACTTATGACCCCAGGTTCACTTCCTTCACTAAAGCATGTATTTTTCCTTTCAGCACATTATCTAGATATTGAGCGAGATCTGATTTAGATTATGCAAACATCTATGCAAGAGAGTTAGCTGAACTAGGAAGGAACACAGTGAAAGGAAATATTAGTCTTAATTTTACCTTTCTAATGCAGTTACACTGCTTTAGAAGATTAATGAGTGAGGAAATTACAAAATGCTGATCACGTTGCTGCTGATTTTTCTTATATGTTTTATTATAAGCAGCATCTGATTAGAACAATAGAACTGAATCAGACTCTTCCCATGAGTTTAGGACAGCTTAGCAACTACTCTAACTGTAAAATTAGAAAGAACCTTGCTTTGTTGCTGTAGTCAAAGCTGGATTTTAGGAAACTGAATTACATCCCTGGCGTTTGCATTTCTCTATCTTAGAGGGAGTGCAACAGAAAGTCAGATTTTTCTCTGTACTTCAATTTACAAACATGTAGCACAAGAATAAATGTGCTATCTTGGTAAGTTTCTAAACTGCCTCAATTAAAACACTGAAGCTATATTGATGCAAGCTGCTTTAGTTTTCCATTTCAGAACTACTGGTCCTTCACTAAAGTATAAAAATACAGCTAATTTTACAATAATTGTTTATATATATTTCTCTGCTTAAATGGCATTCATAGAACTATTATCATCAGGTGAGCTTATTTTCCAAAATTACATTAAAACATAAGGCTTCTCATTTGCTTGGAAGGACTAAACTAGACAGTTCCAGAAATTGCAGTGAAAAAGTGACAAGAGGATGATATAGTTAAGTATACATTGCAGGGGTTTACAATTCCAAGGAATACAATAAATAAATAAATAAATATTTTCTTTCCTACCTCCCCTCTCCACGCCCTAATGTATCAATAGTAAATCATGGGTGAAGTTTCATCTATTGAATAGACAGGCAAAACTATAACTGATTTCAAAAGGTTCTTGAATTATTTCTGACTTCACTGTCCATGCTGAAATAATTTTGTCTTCATATTTATCAAATAAACATACACAGCATGATGATTCAAAAGTATTAGGTCACCACCTTAAAAAATTCAAATACAAAGCTTAAAAGAGGGCGCCATTAAAATAATTCAGTGAAATTAGGGGAACGGTATCTTTAAAGCATGAGAGAAAGTAAGTCCTATAATATTACAGAGTTCTATTTTAAGTATTACATTTTCCTTTAGGCTTTTCATTCATTTGGAATTTTTAACCTTTCTAAAGTGCATCAAGCACTTCTCTAACTTTAATACTGCAAGACCACATTAGTCTGGTTCATATTTGACTAGGTAAAGTGACACATAATAGAAATGAGAACATAGAATGAGAATAGAAGTTCTTCACCTACAAAGGCATTCAGTATTCATATTCTGAGTCATGAATTCTAGGAAAACAAAGTGCATTTTCTCTTCTAAATAATCTTGCTTCGTATTAATTCCTTTTTACTTAAGTACAAGAGGATTAGTTACCAAAAGAGTACAAACTGGCTATCAGCAGAAACAAAATAATCAAAGACTTTTTGTTTTTCCCATACTCTTCCCATAAAAGAACTCCACTGTAGAACTATGAACTGAATATTAAAACTTCTGTTTTCAGTTACCTGTGCCACGAAGGAAAGAGAGGAAAAATCTCTCTTCTAGGTAGCTTAAAGGTCGTTATTTCTTATCTATGGCAGTTATGACACTAAAATTTCAGAACGAATAATGTAAGTGAAATTTTAATTATAAAAGGAAATTTAAATACTGAGATTACTTTCCCATTTGCAATTCAGCTGACTTTGAAATAAGTATGTCCTGTAGCTATATTGCTGGTACTAGTGCTTGGATTTCTAATGCTGGCAGTTATAGGAAGTATCACTTTTACCATCTGGCTCCTATGATTCTTCTAGTATAGTCTGTTTCATGTCAAAATACTATCAAAGTTTAACTTCTGTTCTATTGGCAACATATTTTTCCTTATGGCTGACTCTCACGTATTAAAACAAATTACAAGAAGTGTTTTTCTCTCCATTACGGAAATGGTTGCATAATCTCTTGGTACATCATCATCTGTTAAAAAGGTTTAAAACTCAATTAAAATGTAAATTAAGGCTAGACAACGCAGCAGCAATTGCTACACATGAACAAAAGGCAAAGCCAGGTTCAGCCAGAAATAAAAATATTTACGTTGTAATTGAATTTGCAATTATTTTCATCAAAATGCCTTCAGAAATAGCATAGTAAACCACTAGTGAATAAAGCCAAATGCAAATGCACGTGTTACCAAAGCCAGTTCGCTGTTTAAGTGAAAAATGGTGGGACCAAACAAAAATAGCAATATCCTCACAATTCCTTTTATTGCCTATTACATGTCTCAAGTAACTAAACAGGAATCTCTTACCAAACAATTATGGAGGAAGACAGAAATCTGGATCTGTTTGTGCTAGCAAAAGAAGAGAGATTTCTATCACCATATATTACACTTGAAAAGAACAACAGGGCTTCTCTATTATTGAAGGTTTATCTCCAGTTTGCTTTCTTTTTTACAGAATCTCAGCAATTTAATATTTTGTTCAAAGTTTGTGAGAAGACTGCTGTTAATACCATAATTGTTGTTTACCTCTTAGAAAAATGAGAATAATTTAAATATGAAAACAGTTAGTATATTAGTTTTTTTGTGAAAATCATGCGATGATTCCAGAAGTTTTCCATTTAACTCTTTATTCATTCTTCTTTGCAAGGATAGGAATTTGTGAGCAGAATAGGTTTAGCGTAATCATGTCTAAGATACAACTTACTTCCTGGGTGAACTGAAAAACATGAGCAAAGTTAGGCTGAGATAAGCATTGCGGCAGCTGATGAAAAGGCAAGTCTTCCCTTGACAGTGTAAGTCCCTTTTATTAATAATATCTTTTGACTTATTTTCTGTTAGAAGTATGTGTAACACTTCATTTTAGGTTTTCAAAAAGGTTTCAAAACCTTTCATTTTACCATATAACAATTATACCAAAATAGGCTCGAAAGGAAAAATTTTACTTGTATATACTGGAGAATGCGATAGACAGGAAATGGAGCCAGGGTAGGTTTAGATTGGATATTAGGAAAAATTTCTTCACTGAAAGGTTTATCGAGCATTGGAGCAGGCTGCCCAGGGAAATGGTTTAAATACCCTGGTGGTATTTAAAAGATGTGTAGATGTGGTGCTGAGAGACATGGTTTCCTGTTGGACTTGGCAGTGCTGGGTTAACGGTTGGACTTGATGATCTTAAAGGTCTTTTCCAGCCCAGATGATTCTATGGTTCTATGAAAAGTAAAAATGCATATCGCCATTATTTCTATCTAATGAATTATTTTCATTTTAAGGTCTTCTGTAATATTCCTTACAAAGGCTAGGAAGTAATTGGTAATAAATTTTGCATTGCAAATTCCCCATTTCCTATGTTATTGTAGATAGCTTATTCTTGTAATTAAAAACTAGTAGCATAGAGAGTATTCACACCATTTTATTTCATGTATCTAAATGAGGGATCTAACTGAGCAGTGTAAGGTACCTGTATAGCACCTGGCTCTTCCAGTGAGCAGTACAGAGTAAGGGTGGAGGTACCAGACACTTTGGCTCTCACAGCAAAGGAATTTTAAATCTCTCCTATCCCTTCCTCTCCAGCTGTGTGTCACTGGGGTTTGTCTCCACACAGCTATACTACCACAACAGAGCCATCATGACAACATTTTAGACCAGATCACTAAAATGATTAAAGATGTTTCCTCCCCATCATTGCAGTGCTTTGTTTTGCAGCCTGGTCTCTTGATGCAGCTGATAGGACAACAGATTTCTGCACAAGAAAACCCTGGCTAAGGTGGCATGGGGTAGATGAGCCCTCCACTGGCTTTATTACTACTGCCAGCATCAAGTAACTACCTGTGAGGTTAGCATCTTACCTTTCTCCACCTATATAGGAAGACTGGATGTCTAACCTGGGCTTCAATGTCAGACGTATTTAAAATGAGGTGTGGTGGTTTTGACTACCCAACTGGTTATGCTTGTGTTTTATTTAAACCCAGGGAAACACACAGGAAGCTTGTGCTATATTTAAACCCAGGGAAACTAACCTCCCCCCAGTAACACTAGTCCCTTACAATTTTGAGTATTGCTAGCCAGAGCTTTTGATGGGTTTCCAGTAAAACAGAATGCATTAAAATTTTGCTCCATTTTCATATGCATTTGTTTGACCTATTAAAAACAGAACTTCTGAAAAAATACACCCACCTCCCCACCCCCCACCATGTTTTCTGCCCCATAAGATAAGGATCAAACACTATTCCTTTTTGATCAGTGCAGTTGGTTTTCTGGTAAAAACAAAGATGAGAGATTATGTTTGCTGATGATTTAAAAAGTCAAGCACATTCTAGGTACTCGTTGATCCAGAACTATGAACTATGTCTTATCACCTACCTCCATTTATATAAAGAAAGTTGTCTTTCATGCACCATTACTGAAGATGCTATGAATCATGACACCACACTTGTGACTACGGTGACCTTCAAGAACACTGACATTTTATAAAGTGGTTTAAAACAGCTGTCTAATAAACATTTGCAAAAAACAAAGCCACTGTTATTTCTCTGATGGCTTTGTTAAGTGACCACCAATACCACAATCTTAATACTATCTAATACTACCTCTTAAATTCCCCTTTAAAAAAAATAGTTACCTTGAATTTCCAATTTATCTGTCCATTATTACATAAAGACTTCATCAGTCCTTGGTTCTTGTTCACACACATCAAGGTGAAAAGGCCGAAACTTTAACATCAAAGATATTCAAAGACTTCCTGGTTGCAAAAATTACCTAGTGAGAGCTTTGAAAACTTCAAGGCATCTGTCTTCCATTGATTTCAATAAGTTTTGCAGGAATAAGCACTTTTTGAAGTTTCAGGATTTGCCTGGCTCAGTCTGTAGATGTCTGTGGGACTCTATTGAAAAGAACCTCGTCTCCTGGGATACTAGTCACTTCCGAAAAATGGGCATAGGGTATTTTCAGAATTTTGAACCAGATGTCCAGCTGAGATTCAGACTTTTTTAATATAACTCAGTATTCCTAGGATATTGTAAATTGTTTATTGAGCTATTTATTTCTTGAGATTTTCTATGCATCAAATGCAAGAACAGGTCTGGCAATGACATTAGTGCTCAAAAATGCTGCACCACTTCTATTTGACAAATGGACCAAGAAGACAGCTACGGGGAACATTTTCTTTTAAACCTAGATTTGTACCTTACTAAAAAACAGAACATACAGAAAAACAGAACATACTGGATGGTTTACTTGAACTACATTGCAAAAAAAGCCAGTGTTTTCAAAGTAGCACTTGTATAACAATTTTGTAGACCACACTTGGCAAAATGGAACTAGTTATGGTTTTGAAGTTACCTTTCTTTGCCTGTCAGGTATACTTGAAGAAAGATCCAATTGTTTTCATGCAATAACCACAGAAAAGCAGAACGCATCTAATAAAATGTAGTATAAAGTGGACAAGAATCTAGAAAACATGTTTCAGTTTTACTTTTACTTTGTTTTCTCATTTACTTAAGCTGAATATGTAATTTTCATTTAAATGTTAATATCATATGCTACAGACATGATAACGCTAATTTCATGATCTGACCTTTTACCGGTTGATAGACTAAAAGTGAAAGATAATTTTTAGTATTCTGGTTTGCACAATCTAGTAAAAGCAACCTTTGCTGTTAATGAGTCACTTTGCTATCTAAAATATATGAAATGCAGAGCTACCAGAGCAATGATGTCCCTGCTGCAACTTTCGTCCACAAAGTATTAGTATGAACAGTAGCAGATATACATGCCTTTAAGACAGGGTATCATTAAGAGTGGAAACAAAAGTGAAAAATCACACATCAAAAGTAATGTTTCCGTGTGTGGAAACAAGCAATGCTGAAAATGCCTGCAACTTATTCACATTATTAAATTTGTACACGAATTTTGTGCTGTATACCTGCCTCAAAGACAAAAGTATCTACCTACTTATGCTTAAAATACAATGGTAGTGGGAAGGAAGGAAGATATGATACAACTGTAAGGTAATACATTAAAGGACATAAAGGTACTTTCAAGGAAAATGTACAATTAACCAATAAAAAGAAGATGGAAAAGAACCAAATGCAAAAATTACGTAGGGATCTATCAGTGAAAAACTGAGACAAATTCTTCCACTGTTACTGCCATGCTAATTCTTTTTTCAATAGTTTGTCTTACAAACTTGCAGATCAGAAACTTCAAAAGTTTTGGTTCATAATCTTATCAAATTACTTACTAAATAAGACAAAGATCTCAACAGTTTTTGATAGTAATTCACATCTCAAATCTCTGACATTTTCAAATTGCAAATCCATGTAGCTCAATTTAAAACAAACAAACACAACAATCAACAAAAAAAAAAAAAATCCCACCAAACAGATTTGAGGGCTTTGCACAGTTCTTGACAGTTCTTGAAGACAACTGCAGATAAAATATATTTTGTGTTCATAACTGTGGCTCCTAAATTAATTCAGTATCCTTCAATTCAAATTAATTTTCAGTTGAATTAGTGAATTGATTCACAAATATGGTATTAGAAAGAGAATGGAAAGAAGGAAATTGGTTTCCACAACAACCACTTCCACTGACATTACTATGATCATCTAAATAGCAGAACAATTTCTGGGACACTTTACTCAACACCTCTATGCAGCAGGAATAACAAGAGTGCCTTTTGTACCCGTGTATTCTCTTGGCTTATCTGGACCCTAAATCCCAGTTACAAGAGTCCAAGCTCCCAAGCACCGATTTATGGATAATAAAAAATTATCCATCAGAATTTGGTAGACATAAGCAAAAAAGCCTTTTGTAGGTTTTCATAATTGAAACTTGTAAAGAAAATCACCAACCATAACAGTGAATGATTCACAAGTAACTTTGAGACTCTTCCCTCAATATTTAACACCAATAATGTTTAAAATAAATGGAACTTAAATAGTTTCATATCTTCTTTGCAAGACGATGACCAATTTTGGAACACTGAATTGAATCAGTTTATATCAGTAAGAAGGATAAAGATCTGATATTAGGGCAACTTTAACAGCACAGGAGGCAGTGTAGTGGGTTACACTGCCTGGAAACACTATGGCCTCCTTCTTTGGAGGGCTTGTAGAAAAACCTCTCTCCTGAGTGGAAACATTTAACTATGCCATGGGACAATAGCACAAGACAGCAAATTCTATTCCAGCCCAGTGACTCCACCATAATGCTGTGAGCTACTTAAGTCCTGGGCAGGTAACGGCTTAGTGCAACCTCCAGCCCATAGAAATTCCCTACATGTTAAGTACAGCCCAACTGATTTGACAGAGAAATTAACTATGTTCAACCTTAACATACAAGGTTTTTATTTCTATTCACCTCCCAATCACGTGCAATCGCAGAGTATCTCAAGAAAGCAGTGGAAACCATGAGTTATAACATGTGAAGATCTGCCTCCCAGCTCACCTGAAGAAGCAAGGAAATTTTTTGAAAATTACTGAAATTTATCCTGTCTTCCCCTGGTTCACAACATAACTATGCAAAGCCCAACCTGCAAGCTGGATTGACTGTTCTTAACACCTACAAGCTAACGAGATGTCCTTTAAGCTGTCTTTAAAGGAGGGGGGCAGGGGACACAACCCCAACCAAAAAAGCCAACCACACTGTCACTTCCAGGTGCCTCCATCCCTACTGCTCAGCTAAGCCACCCTTGCTGCTCTCTGTCCTCAGAACTAAATGGTAATAGTTTCTTTGCTCCTGAGACTGCTAGGGGTTATTTTGACATTCAGGCTCCTACATCGGTTTTAGCAACCATCCTTAAACCTTGTATTGTAGTCATGCATATATTGAATATACTCTTTGAACCTCTGCAAGTGTAGATAGAAGTTGAAGTCCATATTTTTCCTTTATACAATCTCCAAATGATCCACTTTTCAATGAAGAGGCAGCTAAGTGTGTTAGCTGAGCGAAGATGCAATTGATTTGTGCTGAGATAATGGTCTGGTATCATCCCATATTTCCCAAGCATTGCATATTCCAGTGCTTCTGTTTACTCACTTCCCACTCTACTGCCTACACCTGAAGACACTTTTTACTTCATACACTGTCAGTGTTTAACCCTTCATTCCATGCAGCATCCCTTCATTTTACAAACAGCTAACTGCCATTCACTCAGCAAAAGCCTGCCAAGCAGGCTGCCAGCTGAGCAGAGCCACGCAGGAACAGGCTGGGTTTGCACGCTTAGTTAGAGCCTCCTTGTTACAGCCCCAGCATTAGCCATAACTCACAGACTGTTCAAACAGCCTTGGCTCTCAATCCAGCCCTCTGATAAGCAGGGCATCAGAAGTGAGTCAGCGGTCCTTGGGGAGGCTGAACTCCCTGTATGTGCTGTTCTTCGGGTGGTGATTCACATCATCTGACGTTTAATCACCGAGACCAATCTCTGTTCATGCGAGTGCTTCTCTTCCATTTCAGTGCAAAATCCAGGAGACTAACCTGTCTGACCATGCAGTGGAAGAGAGCAGAGCAGTGTAAGCATAAGAGGGAGCAGTTATAACTAAAATATCTTAAATACCTTCTAGTCTGAAACTGTGTCAGAAAAGAGTGAAAGTGGAGATGAAGCAGAGTACCTAACAGCATAGATAACATCTACCACAAATTTAAAGGTGGCAGCCAAAACTCACTGTTTACTAGCCAGAGTACTAAAGGGTTTTACCTTTTATTTCACCATTACTTTCTCAGTAGGAACTTTATGTTTTTATGCTTTGAAACACTTAGGACTGAAACAGTGACAGAAAAGATAAACAAATTATAGATAGATCACAATGGACAAAGTACCCCAGACTTTAGTGTCCTGGATGGATAGGCTAACAGGAATCTTGCATTCACACTCTGAAAATCTATTTAAGGCTAAACCTGGAGTATCACTTATACAGCAAGCAAACACTGGTGTTCCAGCGTTGTCAGAGATACAGTTAAGTAGGAGCTGCCATCTTCAGTCTCTATTACAAGAAAACTTGCAAGAAGCACAGGAGGAGTTTCCTGGTTTTAACCACCAAAAATTACTATTCTGGAGGGTGCTGCATGCAGTGAAATGGCTTTATCTTTCATTATGAGGACAAAAAAAAAAAAATTTGCAATGAAATACCTAGGCCAGCACAATCTGCCATTCTCCACACAGTGTTTGCAACTCAGCTGCACCAATAAATTGCAGTTTCTACCACTGAAGCTTTGCTCCTGGCAACCTGCATTATGTAGTCCTAATGCTGTATCTTTTGAAAAAGAGGAAATTTTTTTGTGATGTATGTGCTGGGCTGCTCTGATTTATCTGTGGTGTGACGTTTGGGGAACAGCCGCAGTTCAGCTGTTAACAGCTTTCTGCAACGTTCCCTACACTGTCCCCACTGATGATACATGCTGCTAAATTTGACTGCAGATAAACCTGAAATGTATAAAGAGACTGTTTGGTGAGGGAATGGCTCCATAGCTTCAAGCAGAGGGTGGATGGAACTGCTAGCAGCTCCACTAGCATTTATTTCATCTGGAGGAAAGCAGTCCTCCTTTATTCAATCAGATAAACACGAGACCTCTTTACAAAAAATTATATCCAGCACTTTACCAGAGTATCCTGTGTTGTTCATTCATCTGCCTTTGTGGTTGTTTGAGGTCCATCCAGAAGCTCTTGTGCTCAGAACCCCATTACAAGTTTAGCTTTCTTGTTCTCTGAATGCCAACTATACCTAAGAGATGTTCATCCTGTCCAGGGTCCTATTCAGAGTCCATGTAAAACATTCAATTAAAGGTTCAGATTCACTGTAGTGTTGCCATATATCCAAAATCAGTGAAAAGAGAACCTGTATTTTTTTTACACATGGGACCACAGATTGGCACTTCCATACTTACTCCTTCAACTTTCATTAAATAGTTAACAAAGATAACAGTTGCAAGACTGCTGCTTTCAGTACAGAGACCTGCAAAGCAGAAATGTAAAACTATCAACTCATATCAACATGGCTTGCAAGTAGTTTTAAGAAGGCAATTATTTTCTGTAGCTATTGAATCAGGTTGTATTAAAGTAACTGATACATTTCTATACAATAGTATATTGCATCATCTTCCTAATCCAGACCCATTCCTGCCCTGATTAGAAATTCCTCTGAAATTTCTGTAATCACTGTTTTTATTTCCTATGCAACAGGAAAATATGTAGAAAATAAAGTATACAGTTGTGGTGAACTGAAAAGACAATTCTTTAAAGGGAGTAAAAAGGAACATAAACACTTCAGTTATGAAACACAACCAGTACATTTCTGATGCTTTGTCCTGGACTTTGAGCACTCACATATGTGCTTCTATTCTCTGATACAAATCTTTATAAGAATAGTATTTTAATTACACATCCTCAATATGATGCAGATCACACCAGCTTCATTACATCTCTGGTGTAAGAATTGGCTGATTATCTGGTAACAAGTCTTCTTTCACACTTAAAAAAAACACAATATGTTAATACAAGCCACATTTGCTTTCTGAACATTTTAGCTGTCTAGTGCGAGGGAAAGCCCTGGAAGAAGAGTCTGCATATCTCAAGAGATTCTGCTTAGATGGGTTTTTTTGGTAGAAGTCTATTTTAGTAAAGTACATTGCTCATTATGGCGTTTCCAGATGTTCCCGTCTTCCTTGCCCTTGCAGCAAGTATTATATATTCTCTTTGGATTACGACACTTCATGGTGTATGTTGAGGGGTAGAGGGCACTTCTGACATAACAAAGGCCACATAGCTGATTAGCACACTTGGTGCTCTACACCCACGTTCTGCCAGGATGTCTGCTGCATAACAGCCTGGAGTGCCTTGGAGCAGCAGGGAGCTGCCAGAGAGAAACCACAGAGAGGCCTCGTGGGTGATCAAAAGAAAAAGATAACTTGAAATAGACAACTGAGAAATACAGAGAAGTTGCAGCTCAGATTAAATTCCAATTTCCACCTAGTAAAAATGAGAGGTTATATGTAAAGGGACACACACCCTGTGGAGATTGTTTCTGAAGTGCGTTAAAGCTTCTCAGTAGATGTAAACACTGAAATCTGCAATCTTTTGTTCTATCACTACAGGCTCAGTAGATTTTAAAAGTGCAAATAGAGAAGACAACAAATGACACACTTTAGCTGCTGCTGTGAATGAAAAACTGAATNTTTAAGGTCCCTTCCAACACAAACCATTCTATAATTCTAAATGGAGTTAAAGTCAATGTGTTGAAAACCATCCACAGACTTACAAACTTATTTGCAGTTCACATGGTATGAGCCATGTTTTCAGTCAAATGTGCATATTATTGATCTGGCTCACCACCACAGTAGAGATTTTATATCCCATTCTGTCAAGGCAAAAGGTTGAAAGGCTCAAGTAAGAACATTTTGCTGCTGACTGTTCCTGTAGTCATACTAATAAGGGAGCAAAAATAATACTGAACATAGGAGACTCCAGTGAAAAATCTAAAACTCAATCAGGATATGGATTTTTCATTAATATTTTTATAGCACAGCTTCTGTTAATTTTGAATCAAATAAGCATAAGAGTCACTACCCAAAAAAAGATGCACCAAGTTCAATAGCCCTACTATGGAACAAGTGTATAAAAATTTTTTGATAAGGCACAGTACATAGGCACAATCTGAAAGCATTTACCATAATGTTGCCTTTCTATTCATCCAGCTAATACAATTCTATGTACTACACACTGACAAATACATACACAGTCTACACAGACAACTATAGAGGGTGTGAGAGTCTGCCCTTAAAGCATGTCTCTAGTTCTATCTCTTTCTTGTATCTACCAGTTGAGGAGTAGTGAAAAGACACCTACACCATAACAAAACCCAAGACTAATGCATGTCATGATTTTGCAGCTATAAATAGAAGTTAGAAACTCACACCATATTTTCAGAGATCTATGAATATTTGGAAGAATTGGTTGAACGCTAAAGGAAATGTCAGTGCACAGCAGAAACCACTTCTAACTGATGCCTCAGGCTCCTTCCGAATTTGAATGTTTCCAAATCTAAGTAACACAGTGACGCCCAAAAGGAACAAATCCAACCAAAAGAGAACTAGAAAGAATAAACAAATCCATTTATAACAAGATTTCTAATCTACAAGGCTCTGACATTAAGGTTGGTGACCTGCACCACCATTGCTAAGAGAAATCTTTCAGTGAATAACAAGTTTAAGTGAACAGCACAACCTTCAGTAGGATCAATATTATCTGTGAATTCATACCAAATTCATACAAGAGTTTCAGGTTAAAGAAATGGGACACATCCTTTGATACTAGCAGAAACATACATCATAGTGTTAAGATTCACTTACATAAAAGTCCCATACCATTTAAATAGGTTACACCCCACCTGTTAAAATTAAAAATTTTAATCATTACCATTGCTTTTGTTCCTCAGTTAATAAGTTTTTCATGGACTAGGTATGAATTATTCTGTGTAATCCATTTCCATGATGTAGAAGGCTTAGAGACCTGCTAAGACAGAGGAACCCTGGTGCTAGACAGCTCTTCTCTGCGTGCCCAGAAAACCACATAGGGGAAGAAGCAGGTCTTGTTGCCAGCTGCCTGTTTCCTCTGATATTAAACACCATGTACTTGCTGCTGCTTCTTCAGCCACCTTCACCTGGGAATATGCTCAATACAACATGATTTCTGACAGTCTGACAGAGTGAAACTGCATCATGATCTACTCACACTGAGACAGCATACAAGTAAATCCAGACTTTGGTCTGGGACATTAAAATCACTTTAGATAGCAGCTTTTTACATTATTATTTCTGCCAAAGTCCAACTACCCTGTTAATTGTCATAAAATCAATAGTATTTACAATCTTGAACTTAAGTGGGTTCCATAAAAATAGATTCAAGGTAATGTCAACCTTGGTTACAACACCAAATGAGACACTGCAGAGAGACTATTTCAGTTTGAGCTAGGCAAAGCAAAGGTTGCCACCTTAACTAGAAGTGTAATCTCTTCTTCCCAGCTTCTTGGAGGCACACAGAAGCAGAGCTAGCTTTCCTGTCTGAACACAAAATACTGAGTGTCCTGGGTTGAGGTAAAACAGGATCAATTTTGTTCAGTAACTTTACTTTTTAGCTAGACCTCTTCTAACTGCTGAAATTAACAGCATGTTGTGCAGAAACCGTTCACTCTCAGAATGGTAAGACCCATGTTTATAGCTAATACCAAGGAATGGTATGCAGAGTGGCTCTTTCTTATACTTATTTCTGTAACAACCAAGGCCAGCCAACTTTGTTATTTGCCCCGTTGGAGGATCAGAAGCGGAAAAGCGTAGAGGGGTCACACCTGCGGGGATAAGCGGACAGGACAGGTGACCCAAAACTGACCAACAGGGTATCCCATCCCATCTGCCTCATGCTCAATATAAAAGCTGAGGGATCAAAGGGTCAGCTCTCTTTCTGCAATGGCCAGTGTCTGAGGAAGACGAGGTAGAGATAATTGGGAGTCAAGCTGAGCCTGGGGGAGGAGGGTGAGTGTTTTACAATTCGGTTTTATTTCTTATTATCTTTCTCTGATTTGATTGGTAATAAATAATTCTCTCAAGTCGAGTCTGTTTTGCCCATGATGGTAATTGCTGAGTGATCTCCCTGTCCTTATCTTGGTCCATGAGCCTTTCGTTATATTTTCTCTCCCCTGTCCAGCTGAGGAGGGGAGTGATAGAGTGTTTTTTGTGGGCACCTGGCATCCAGCCAGGGTCAACCCACCACACTCCTCATGACAGGAGATAATAGATGCAGCACTATTATAATGCTTTGTCACTTTAGCCACCACTTCCAGATAACAGGGACATTCCTTTCTACTCTGTGGAAGAGCTGTTTTCACTTCCACCTCCACTTTGCACTAAAAGCACAGAGAGTGACAGCCAGAGCTTTCTAAATTCCTTTTTCTTAAAAGAGAGGAAGGTGGACTAGAGAAGTGGTTCCCTTTCCTCCCCACCATAAAATAGGCTCTGAACTGATGCTTTTTTTTTTTTCCTCCCCCACCCCCCCGAGTTCTAGTGGTGCTGTTTAAAACAATTCAGAGGGAAAATATTTTTCGAAAATACCACCACTTCTGTACCAAGCAAATGGCTGTTACATATGACAGAGCATTTCCAAAGGGTTACCAAGTGCATCAGACAAGTTGGTACCTGCGTTGCAGCCTGCGGGACAGGCGTTCTGGTTATACCTTCATTCACCTACAGACACATGGGGTTGTGTAAAGGCAGCTCCATCTGGTGTTAAGAGACTGACTCATTGCTGACAGTGATTGTCAGAAATGGGTCCCCTCAAACAATATCTTCTTTCCTTGTCACTTCACAAAGAAGGAAATGTGGTGTAACTAGCAATTTAAGCAGCGTTAAGTCCTTATTGCTTGCAAACGTATATTGAAATCTTGTAAAAATTGTTGCATTTGCTAGTATTGTCAGACTGTCCCAGAAAATGCCTGTTAATAAGGTAGAGAATTTAAAAACAAAACATATAATCCAAACAGTCCAGTGAAACACACTACATTGAGAAGTTCATTTTAGGTATTAATAGCCTTTTTAAACAGCCTTCCCCTACCCCTTCCTTCATTCCCCAAGTCTCTATCACATTTCCAAGGGGAAGATGAAAGTCATCGACAACTCTGTATAAGCTGCTTGGCCAAGTTTGAAAGACACTATGCTGAACAGCAACAACCATCAGGAGCAGTGGGCCGATCTCCTAAACAAGACTGATGTGCTAAGAACCTAACATGGTAAGAGTTGCATGAAATTGGTGTGCTTATGTTTCAGAGACATGAATATGGCTGGGTTCAAAAACAGTTTGAAAGTGTGAATATCCCAGTCACATAGCTGAAGAGTCAGCACAGGACCAATATATTTGCAGCGAAAAAAAAAGAAATAGAATCAAATGGAGAATTGACAAGCAAGAATACACAATGAAATTTATGCAAGGCAATGTGGTAGAAGTTAAGGACTGCTTGCTATTATTGCTTGTCTCAACTTGGGTTTTTATCATTTTTGTGCAATTTAAAAGGCATCTTGAAATAGACACCAAAACCGGCATTTGTAAGCATAAATTACACACTAACCCTTCAGATGTGAACACAGGACAAGCCAAAAATGCTATAAACCTGAAGAAATGTTGTTTTCTAGTGAATCAACATCCAGCTTAGCAAATATCAGTGTTAACTGAGCGTATTACTTGTCTCTCAGCTATTTTTTTTACCATCCATCTAACCAGTCTCCCAATGGCTTTGCCAGTGGAAGAGGTGTGTTATGATGCACTAGCACAATCCAGGCCAATTAAGATAACTCAAACCACCTTCATCGGGTGTTTAATCTTGCCCAGTTGACTTTGCCTGAAGCAATACAAGAAGCAGCCTTACCAACTCTTCTTTCAGCAGCAGGTTTTTAGGTCAGTACTAGAGACAAGACGATGAGCAGCATAGCAGGGCTGTCTTCAGCTGGTGTAGCAGGATGAGAGGGGGGGCATTTGTGGCCTTCTACAGAGCTCTCAGCCTAAAGACAAGGAAGGTCACTAGAAGCTTAGCTTTGACAGTACATGGAGTTGCACAAGGAGTTTTAATTTTCTTAGTGGTTTCCGGCATATTACATCAGAGAAAATCAACCACAACAACGCTGTGGTCTGTTCTGCCTCTGCATGTCATTTCACCCAGAGCATACCCCCTTCCTCACCTTAGGTTAGGTGCCAGGGATAGCTGCCGTAAGAGGCAGCTGAGCAGTTCTGCAAGTTCTTACAGTTTTGCTTCAAGAAATGTATTGAGAATCAGTATTAAATCCCATATAAGAGAATAATCCTAAAGGCATACTTATTTTTGGACTAAGGAGGAATGGATCACTGCTCTTTTTAAACAAATTCCAATAAAACAGTCCTCATTACAAGCAGACACAAACTCTCTTCCCCTGGTTTGGTTATTTACGCCCATTCCTTGGAGTACGTTTCTTTTTCCCTTAATAACAGATCAGTTCACATGCAAAAAGGTGTTTATTAGGCTTTTAAGTAGACTTATATAGAGAGATGTATGAACACTACTATGAAAAATGCATGTTACTTAACCTTCATATGACAAGAGAAAAATAAATTAGAGGGGAAAAAAGAAAAAGAGAGAGATAAAATGCCATTAAATTAAGAAAAATCCAGGCCCAAGCAGGGAGTCAGCCTAATCACTGGTCAAACACTGTGTTTTATATAGAAGATATAGGCTCTATTCTTGACTTAACTAAGTCTCTTTCTATCTAGAGAATAGTAACCGAGCCAGCCAGGCAGAAACAGAGAATTATCCCTATGCAACAATTAATTAATCTGACATTCACCAAAACTGCTAGCTAATTATCAGAAAGACCAAGTGAGAAAGTGAGTCTGTTTCAGCCACTGCATTTCCTAGGTGCACACAATGTTAGATATACTTAGAATTTTTTCCCTAAAATTTGAGCTCCCCCATGCTCATACACACAAGAACTTCATCACAGTAGGCATTTACAAACAAAACAGAGAAAAACAGAGAGTCCAGGAGTTCTCAAAGGAGCAAGACTGGAATGAAAGCAAAAAAGCACACAGCTCCTACCAGCTCGTCACCACCAGGGCTCTGTGGCTGCTCAGCCTGGGTTGCTACATTAGATCAGTTATGGGTCTTTTCAAGGTTGGAAATGATTCAGCAGATTGGATTCTCTACTCCTATTCTTCCTCCTTCTCTCTCTTTCTCCACTTATGGTTTGGGGTTTTTTTTTTGGGGGGAGTGGTGGGGGTGGTGTTTTTGTTGGTTTTTTTTTTTATCTTGGCATGGAAAAACACAAGGTATAAATACGGAGGAGGAAAAAGAATGAGTAGAAAACAACAAATTTTCAGTTTCAGAAATTTAAGATTAGTGTTTGCATTTCTCCATATCCAGCAAAAAAACCAAACAAATAAACAAAAACAAAAAACCCAAACAAACAAACAAAAAACTCAAAAAGAATTTAAAAAGAAGCTACAGAAATGTCTTCTAATAACAAGTCATTTAAAAGTGAAAAACTTCCAACTTTTTCTGGGTAACTTTTGCTATTCAAAAATACCAGGAAGGCTACTTTTAGATTTATCAGGTAGACAGTTATTAAATCTGTGGCATTTTTAAAGATTTTCCTTCAATTTCCAGCACTTCTTTTTTGAAAATAGATGCTCATTCATGAAACAGCTCTTTTCTCCTTACTTTAATGTTTTTGTGTCCATCCAAAGCTCTTTTGTAAACTGTTACAACTCAAGTTATAAAAAGCTTAGAATATTGCAGTCTTTAAGACACATATTTCATCCCAAACCTGCCAGAGAAGGTAGAAGCAAGTCTTCTTCCTGAGCAGGAAAAAAGAGAAATCACAAATAACTTGCTGTTTGGTTCAGTAGGGCAAAGGATGTGAACATACTTTATTTCAATTAAGACTCTCCTCAAAGCAATCATTTAAGAAAAAGTAACATTTGTTTCACCAAAGAGGAGAAATTCAGATGCTGGGCACCTGACTGCAAAAGATTCATACTATTATTTCCCTTGTAAGCTGCTAAGTTGTCACCATTAAAAATGATGAAAGATTACAAGTATACAGTTTTTCAAGAGTTGCTTGTGACTGCCATGTGCTAGTTTGTCATCTTCAATCTTTTAGAAATCCCTTACTCATCTCCATGCCTGAATGGCTTTAAAATTATAAGGACAAGTTGCTCACAAATACGTGACAAGAATTAAAGCCAGAATTACAGCACCATGGCAAAATGCATTTGTGTGGTTCCTTCTCATTCTCAACTTTTTTGCATTATTTAATACTGTTTGTCTCAAAATACTGTTTTGTTGCAAATATTGTGACCATGAGAATCCATAAAAATATTGTCCCTCACATCTTGTTGAGGAGGTAGACGTGGCAAACAATTCTAATTTTACTGTCAGTTCCAGAACTTGTCATTCTTTTGCAAGCTGTTTTCTAACACAGGTGCTTCATCTGCAGCCAGACACTGGCAGCAAGGTCTTGCTCTGCAACCAGCCAGTCAGTGTGAAAATAAGGTGGAATGGTGTAGGACAACAGGTAACAAGAGAGAATGCTCTTTAATAGTTAGCTATAGAACTGTAGCTGCATTTGCTAGATCATAACATTTCTTTTAAAAGTTGTAGCCTTTTCTGATTTCAGACATCTTAGTGCTTTCTCCATTTTCTCAGCAAAGACTGGCTAAAAGATAACTTCCTCGCATCAAGGAGAAATCAATCTGAATTGGTGCCATTTTCTTCACTGGCTTTTCCAAGAAGTGAAACGCTTCACATTGACTTACTTAAACAATTACACAAGAAAGCTAAAATGTTACCAATAACTTTCTAAAGCCTATATGCTAGAATACACTTCTGCTCCCCCCAGAATAATATCTATTCTGCACACTTTGTCCCTTCTTCGAATGTTAGCTGCCTGGAAACTAACATGCATCTTCTCCCTCCCTGAGTTCCCTTGCTTCCCCCATACCATTATCTTTAAAACTAACCACTTTTTTTTCTGGTAAAAGTAAGTACTGCAATTTCCAGAAAGCACAATAATGTGCAGCTGTGACTTTTGGAAGTTCCAACAACAAGCCAAAAATCCTTTGGGGTTCTTTAGTCTTTTTCATAAAGTAGTTGCTTATTTTAGAGTGTCACGATTTTGGAGGCATCTTCCAATACAAATGTAGGAAGTCCA
This sequence comes from Burhinus bistriatus, assembly GCA_013397275.1. Classification (NCBI taxonomy): domain Eukaryota; kingdom Metazoa; phylum Chordata; class Aves; order Charadriiformes; family Burhinidae; genus Burhinus; species Burhinus bistriatus. The sequence goes on along the minus strand of VYXH01012424.1, from coordinate 7,130 downwards.
CCACAGAGACTGAATGAAGAACATGTAATGACATACTAACCTATTTTGATAGGGCAAGTAATTTTCAGACATATACTATAGTTAACAAAAGTCACTTTCACTCTTCCTATCAACCTGCGATGTAATTTTTTTTTTTTTTAAGGAATACATGCTTTGCAAGTTTTATATCCTTATTTATTAACATTTCAAAATAACTGTAGCTAAAATGAGGCTGCATTGCAATTGTTACCATCATCTCACTTTTTAATGTTGTAAATTCCCCACTTTCCACATACATTGGAAATAAACAGCCCTAGTAATGATATCAAGACAGAACACTTTCTTTACATGTAGGAAACTATACATGTTAATCCAAGGCAAAAAGCCAAAGAAAACAGAAAGTGATTTGTATATTTATCACACTGAATATTCAGGAAAAACAGCCCAGATTTTGTAAAAGTCAAGAGGATGCTTGACATCACATTATTTCCAATCAGTATTCATAGGCAATATTTAATACTCTTGATCTAATGGATACAGAAACACTACAGTGCTTTAGGCATCAAACACTGAGCAGCAAATAAGGCCTGCAATCAACAAGCTAGAAAGCCCACATTTGAAGCATGAAAAAATTAATGAAAAGACAGGAAAAAAAGGATGCAAAAGAGACAGGAGTAAAGGTTTTAAACAAGTGTTGAAAGTCATCTCAATGACATTAAACATACAGAAGCACTGTACCAGACAAGTCCTGGATATCCTGAATCTGCTTAGTTTAACTGAGTTATTTTGTATGATACAGAAGAAGTATTCTCATTTCATCAAATATAAAGCAATGTTATCTCCTACCAACACTTTGCTACCTTACCTACACTTGTTTTTACCTTGGGACGCTTATGCTCCCTTTTGTAGAATTACAACAGTTACTGTTTCAACATTCTGTAATGTCTAATTGCTTGCATCTGTTTCAGGTTGTTAAAGGAGTATGCAACAGGCTGTGGTAGGCTGATGTCAGGCTGAAGGCCCTACTGCATGAACTTTGTTTATGTTTTTCAAGTAGTATCCTTCATTGTTTTCAGTAGAAGTACAAACTACCAAGAATTTCCTTCTCAGCATTTTGTTAGAACGCTCAGTCAAATACATTCAGCATTGAAAGTACATGAGGAGATGCCCAAAGAGTCGTGTGTTCTCCCCTACTGCTAAGAACACTTTTGCCTTCTCTACAGGAAAAAAAAGATTAATCTTTAGGTGGTTGAAACCATTTGGAGGACTTCTTAATCCTCCACTATTAACAGCTATGGAAAAATAAAATTGTGGTCTTGACAACACTTCCTTGGTCAAGTATGAACGGCACAAAACCATGCCCAATCCTGGCTTGTCCAGAAAATCACACAAGTGTGGACTTACTGTGAGCAATAAGAGCGTACCTCCACTTAAGAAGCCTCTCAACAGCAAGGCAAAGATACAATGATAAAATAGAGCAGGGAAACAACAGCAGTTACTGTCACCACTGAAGTTGTCTTGTGGAGGAAAAAGGGATTAGATGCCACTCACTGAGTATTACTTTTAAAGTACAGAAATACTACTTCTGGAGGACTTACTTTAGCTTAGAAATAGATGCTTAAAATTTATCTTCTAGTTGAATGGTTCTCACACAAATAGCCTTGCCACTCATTTGGGAGGATTCCTGTTGGTTTCAGCAATTACTGAGCCACACCTGCTGGCACAGAGAAATCCTCACACCAGTCAGCAACAAACTATGACAAAGCCTGCATCTGTGGCAGAAAATCAACATCATAAAACCACAGCCACATGCAAGTTTCTTATTCCACATCCTCTCCCCCAGGAAAACTATGCCCTACAGCTTACTTTTTTGGTGTGACAAATGTCAGGTTGGATAAAGAAGAGGAACATCAGTAGACTTAAACTTCTGATGCTGAGGCATTCATTAAAATTCAGGGCTGCCCTCCCTCATGTATACCATGACATTAGCTACCACCTGCCTGAGGAAAGTTACCATATTCACATGCAGCAGAAATTAAACAAGGAGTCTCAGAAAACAAACCATGATTTTCATTTAGCTTAACCCTCCTTCAAAAGTACAATAGGAAATATTTCCTTTAAATAACAATTTAGTAAAAGTATGTAAATGTCATAAATACTAAACCAGCTTGGATGTATAAAGTGACAGCAAGACAGCAAAAAGCAAATTAATATTAAATGTGTAAATATACTAGTTGCACTGCTACCTCTTTCTTACTTGTGCAATTATATTGCCATTCTGTTTTGGGGAGGAGGGGGGAGTTGTTTGTTTTTACTGCAGAACTAGATGGATAAATGTTTGGCCACATAATAAGACAATTTTGTTATTTATCTGTTGGTTTTAGAGTCTAATTCTGCATAGTTTTTCATGTCCTTTACACTATCAAATAAAAGCTGTTTGGTGGCCTCTGAGAAATGTGTAGAATACCTTAATCCAGTTCCTTATTCTCTGGTTTTATAATTGAAACATATTAGCTAGAAGGCACAAAACCAAACTGGTTTTTATTCAAGAGCAGTGAAGACGAAGGACTGAATTCCAATCAAAATTACAAATCCCATTAAAAACTGCTTCTTGCCAAAGGCTGGAGGGGAAGGAAGAAGGGGGAGTGAGGAGGAAGAGGGGGAAGAGACAGGCAGACAAACTGACTTAAAAGCAACATGAAAAAAGAGAACTTGGAAATTAGGCACTGAAGCTTACACTTCCTTATGAGGTTAGCCATCTGAATTCTTTGCTAAGGTCGATCATCAAAATCCCTGATTTAAATATCAGGTTTAGACAAAGGGTAGGCATGCTTATCACAAAGCCTAGATACTCCATGATACTTTCCAGAATAAAACCGAGCAAAGATACAGAAAGGTATAAGAATCATGAGAACACGCACAGTTATACTGCATACATGGATTTTAAGACCAAGTTTTAATCCAACTACTAACAAATTTGTAAGGAAACAAACAGACTTGTGGGTATTCATTACAAGGACTCCTGCCCTTAGCAGGAATTTTGTTGATTTTCAAGTAAATTTGTCCACAAAGATGACATTATGAGAACTGTTTTAGGACACGTGTAAAATGATTACACTGTGTTCCATTGATGAGATGCCACAGGCATACTGCTATGGCAGCATGTCTCAGCAACTGCTGTTATTGTACCTGTTTGGAACACAGATTATTCATCAAGCTGTTAATCCAGAGTCCATCTTAGTTGTTTTCTTGCAAGTCTTGTGAAGAGATATGTATAATAAAGCTCAAAAGTGTACATGTTTAATCATATTGTAAATACAAGTGCTGAAGAAGTAGCATGAGCTCAGATACTAGATATGAAGCAGCATGGAATTCCATATTTTAATAGGTATAGTGTAACAAATAACTTTATTTTCATCCAGCAGAAAAAAAGACCTCATTGTTCATATTTTGTTCCAAACTCTAATCATAGGAAGCACCTGGGAAGTTATTCTGCAACCCATGAAGCACTAACATAACTCACATTTTACTACAAAAAAAAAAAAAAGGTTCGTTTTTGTT
>VYXH01012423.1:12937-23070 GCA_013397275.1 Burhinus bistriatus | reverse complement strand
CCTGGGGACCAGTGTCCACATGTTGGGTCCAGGAGAGTTTGTGGGAGCTGTCTGCTCAGCCCAGCTGTCCCCTGTGCATTGGAGGACTCCCGTTGTCCCCGTCACCTCTTTGATGTGGGCTGACACATCTGTCCCTACCCCACCTGCAGATGGAGGGATTCGGGGAGGGGGGGGATGCAGGATGAGTGGGGGATCAGAGAGTCCCCCCGCCGTTAACGCCACCCACCTTGCAGATGACCGCCCGAAGCCTGCGCTGGTGGTGAGCAAGCCCGTCTCCCTGGAGCCCAGCAAGTCGGCATCCCCATCGCCTCCCCCTCCCCTCATCCCCGAGGTGGAGCCTGTGGTGCTCTCCGCCGTGACGCTGGTGCCAATGGAGCCCCCTGTGGACACTAAAGCTGAGCTGGGCGAGGCGCCGCCCGACCCACACAAGACGTTTAGCGCCATCACTACAGTGCCAGGGCCTGTGGAGCTGCCCCTCGTGCCCACGCCCGACATGGACACAGTGGCCACGGAGGAGGAGGAGGAGGAAGAGGAGGTTGCCATTTCCCTCCCGGAGCCCACCCCGCAGGCGCCTGTGCCCCCTGAGGTACCGTCGGTGCCCGTTGTCCCCCCGATGCCAGCCGTGCCCCCGGTGCCGGCCGTGCCGTCGCCGCCACCCGTCATACTGCAGGCCCCCGAAGCACCCGCCAAACCCGCCTCCCCCAGCCCCCCGCCGCCGCAGGAAGAGCCCTGCCCCGAGCCTGCTGCCGAGCCCGCTGCCGACGCCAATGGGGTCTTAGAGGAGGTGCCCGAGCCAGTCCCTGAGGTGCCCGTATGCCAGCCGGTGCCAGTACCCGCACCGGTGCCTGTGCCCACCCTGGAGTCGCCCATTGCCCAGCCCGAAGAGCTGCCCCTGCCCAACGGGGTGGAGGGCACCGGCAAAGTGGAGCCGAGCGAGGAGCAGCCTGAGTCAGACGTCAGCCCCATCTCGGAGCCTGAGGAGCCGGCCCAGCCTGGCACCCCTGCCTCCCCGCCAGCAGAAGAGGAGGAGGAGGAGGAGGAGAGTGAAGGCCCTGGTGAGGCCCAGGAGCGGAGCTCGAGTCCAGCCCCTGCCCCTTCGCAGACCTCGGAGGCGACCGCACAAGGTTGGGGATGCTGGGCTGGGGTGTGCAGGGCTGTGAGGTGCCCCAGAGTGGGTGTTGGGTAACGTGGAGGGTGTCACACGGCTGCGGTGCTAGGCATGGGGTGGGGTTAGGTGACCCAGGATGTGTGGGTATGGGGTTCTGGGGGGGGGACACAAGGTGCCTGTGGATAGTGAGATCCGGGGAGATGTCTGGGGAGTGCATCCATATGCAGCAGTATGGGGTGGGTATAGAGGGATGTATGTTTGGGGTGCCCTGCATCATGGGGAACGGGGTGCCACAAGGGAAGTGTGGTTTTTTTGTGATGCTTTTATTGCAGGTGTGTAGGGTGGGTGTATTGGCGTTGTAGCTGAGGGCTGTCCCCAGCTGTCCAGGGGCACAGGGAGGTTGCAGTGGCTGGGGGGGTGGCAGGGGAGATGTGGAGCTGTAGCTGTGTGGGGCACCCTGCATAGGGGTATGCAAGTACATAGGGGTGCCTGGGGAAGGTGAGGTGCCTTGGGGATGTGCTGGGGCAAAGATGTGTCTTTTTTTTGTTTGTTTTTTTTAAGCACCCTGGACAGGAGTGTGGGGGGGTACATAGGGGTGCTGAGGGAGGATGGGGGATGTGGGTACACAGGGCATGTTCATACGGAGCACACTGTGCAGGGATACAGGGGGGCTATAGGAGGGCAACCTGGGGGCAGAGATGCTTCTAGGGAGCACCTCTGTGTGGGGTGCTGTATAAGGGTGTTGAGGAGGGCAGTGTATATGGAGGCAGAGGTGTGTTACAGGGGTGACCTCATAAGGGCTGCCCTGCAGAGGGGTGTGAGTGTCTGCAGGGATCCCCTGAGGAGGGTGGGGAGTACTGTGCTAGGGAAGAGGTGTGGATGGGATGCTTCGGAGAGGCACGTGGTAAATTGGAGTGCAGCAGCCGGGTGGGGAGAGGCATGAAGTGCGTCTGTACGGGATGTATTCTGGGGTGCATGCTTAGGGAGCCAAGTGCCTTGTTGGGCTGTGTATAGGGTCCCCAGGGCTGCAGATGCCCGGGTGGGTACATGGTGTGTTTGGGGATGGGGGCTGCGCTGGAATGGCAGGACCATGTCCCTGTGGCATCCCATGGCCCCATCCTGAACCTTGCTTGGTGTTACTGGGGCCTCGCTGGTGACACTGGAGCTGGTGTCAGGGTACGCAGGGACTGAGAGGGTTATTGTCCTTCACCTCCCTGCCTCTCCTCCCAGTCGCCGTGTCGGTGCCAAAGAAGAAGCGAAGGATGAAGGAGCTGAACAAGAAGGAGGCAGTAGGCGATTTGCTGGATGCCTTTAAAGAGGTGAGTGTCCCAGTGGTGTCTGGGGGTCACTCTGTGTCCTGCCTCCTTCTGTGATGAACTCTGCTTTGTGCCATCGTGTCTGGGCCACTGAAGCTCCGTGATGGTAATGAGGATCTGAGGGGGGGTAGACACCTGGAGGTGGGGTGGAGGGGGCAGGACCAGGCTCGTGGGGTGATTGCTGTCCCTCCCAATGCAGTCTCAGATCAGTGACAGTGCCTCGGAGGCGGAGAACAAGCCCCCTGCGTCCACTCCTGCCCACGAAGCAGAGGATGCAGCACCCGCCCGTCCACAGGAAGAGTCGGAGGAGACATGGGAGGAGAAGGAGGACAAGCTGGCCCCGGAGAAGGGCAAGGCTGCCGACCAGAAGTACCGCTACAAGGAAGGTGAGCTGTGCCTTGGCCCAGGCCTCTGCTGGGAGCCACCACTTCTAGACCCAGCGGTGGGGAGGGTGGGGGTGGCATGGTCCAGCTGTCCTAAACCTCACTGTCTTCCCATCTTGTCCCCAAGCCTGGCACAAGGTGGGGGACAGAGACCCCAGCACAAGGGTCCTGGCAGGAGGCAGGGAGCTGGTGGCATCAGGCTTTCTGCCTAAGCAAGCAGCACCATGCTCATGGTGTACCAGGCTGGGGCAGCTTTGTGGTTGTCTATATCCCACCTCACTGGTCCCTGGGTGGACCTGGACCTGCCACAGCTCGGGGTGGACGGTACAGGACAGGCCACATCAGGGTCTCCCTCTTGCCCCCCCCCACTGCAGAGCAATGGAAGCCGCTGAACCCCGAGGAGAAGAAGCGATATGACAGGGAGTTCCTGCTGGGCTTCCAGTTCATTTTTGCTAGCATGCAGAAACCTGAGGGGTTGCCCCAGATCACGGACGTGGTGCTGGACAAGGTCGGTTTGGCCCTGGAAATTGGGGGAGTGTGGGTGGTGCCCAGGTGGGGGTCTGGCTCCTCGTTGTGCCTTGTCAAGGCAGGGCAGTGACTTACCTGCTGTGCTCAGGGTCCTGTTGCAGCATCTGCAATGAGCCTTGAGCCTGGGGTTGGTGTGTGGGGGCACCTCTGGGGCCTTCTTTCTAGTTCCTTGTCCCGGCACTGAGGCTGGGGGATGGATCCGTCCCGCTCCTCTGCCCCCCGGGCATCCTCAGCCGTGTGTACCTTCGCAGGCCAACAAGACCCCACTGCGGGCACTCGACCCCATCCGCCTCAGCGGCATGAACTGCAGCCCTGACTTTACCCCCTCCTTCGCCAATCTTGGCCGGCCTGTTATGGGCAATCGGGGCCTGGTGAGTATCTCCTTGCTTCACCCGTACCGTCCCCCTCTGCCTCTCTGTGATGATCAAGCCTTTGAGCCACTGTGTCTGGGCCACTGATGTCTCTGATGGAGCTGAGGATCTGAGCAGGCAGATTGGGACAGCCTGGGAGCTGGCCTGTCTGGTCCCAGAGCAGAGAGCTGAGTTTCTTGTCCCTGTGTCAGCCCTCAGGGTTGGGTCCCCGCCGCTCCCAGCAGAGCCAGAGGAAGGAGCCCCGCAAAATCATTGCCACTGTGTCCCTCAATGAGGATGTCAAGCTGAACAAGGCCGAGAAGGCCTGGAAACCCAGCAGCAAGCGCGCCTCCGAGGAGGAGGATCCTGAGAACATCAAGACGCAGGTGGGAGCTGGGGCAGGCAGGTGATGGGAGGGCAGGGGGAGATGTGCCTGGCTGTCGCTGACCCTGCTGTCCTCTCAGGAACTGCTCCGCCGCGTCCGCAGTATCCTCAACAAGCTGACACCCCAGATGTTCCAGCAACTGATGAAGCAGGTGATGGAGTTGTCCATCGACACGGAGGAGCGGCTCAAGGGTGTCATCGACCTCGTCTTTGAGAAGGCCATCTCGGAGCCAAACTTCTCTGTTGCCTATGCTAACATGTGCCGTTGCCTTATGGGGGTGAGCAGGAGCTGGGGAGTCTCCCATTGAACTGGCAAGGGTTTTTTTGGGGGCCTCGGCTGAGCTCAGCAGGGTGCAGGTACTTCCACGTGGGGTGCGGAAACTGGGGTGTGTGAATGGAGGACCAAGTCCAGAGTCTTAGCAGGGCATTGCAAGGGTGTAGGGTGGCTTTTCCCTGGTTTGAGCAGTGCCTGGGCCTTAGCTGCCCAGCTTTTGGGGGACACATGACTCATGCTCCTTGCCTGGGTTTTGCCGCTCCTTCCAGCTCAAAGTGCCCACAACAGACAAGCCCACGGTAACTGTGAACTTCCGCAAGTTGCTGCTCAACCGCTGCCAGAAGGAGTTTGAGAAGGACAAGGATGATGATGAGATCTTTGAGAAGCGGCAGAAGGAGATGGACGATGCCAGTGCTGTGAGTTGGGGTGGGAGGCTGTGGCTGACGGCTGGCATGGGCATCCTCAGGGTGGCTCTGGGCTCTGAGCTGTCCTGCTGTGCCCTCTCTGCAGCCTGAGGAGAAGGCGCGCATGAAGGACGAGCTGGAGGAGGCACGGGACAAGGCCCGCCGGCGATCCCTGGGCAACATCAAGTTCATTGGAGAGCTCTTCAAACTGAAGATGTTGACAGAGGCCATCATGCACGACTGTGTGGTGAAGCTGCTCAAAAACCACGATGAGGAGTCTCTTGAGTGCCTTTGCCGCCTGCTTACCACCATTGGCAAGGACTTGGACTTTGAGAAGGCCAAGGTACCCCTTGCCCTGCCCTGCCTTGTCTTGCCCTGCCCTTGCCTTTGGGAGGGATGTGACCATTACTCTGTCCCTCTATAGCCCAGGATGGACCAGTACTTCAATCAGATGGAGAAAATTATCAAAGAAAAGAAGACATCATCCCGAATCCGTTTCATGCTGCAGGATGTGATTGACCTCAGACGGGTAAGGCGCGTGGCCTGCTATTGCCTGGGGACTGTCCTGTCCCATGGAGCTGCTGGCCTGTGTTCTCTGAGTGCCAGCAGTCAACGCGTCCCCGGGAGGGGAGAGGTGTGGGTATGTAAGTTGTGGCCAGCCCCAGAGACACCATGCTAGCCCACAGCCCTTGGTTAGCATGGTAGTGGTAGTGGGCATACAGTAACCAGCAGCTGTTTAATGCAGGGGGGCTCTGGAAGCTGAGCCCTTTTGTGCCAAAAGCTGCCACAGTACATGGGGAGCTGTGGTGGCTGAGGCAGGAGACCAGCCTTGAGGCTTTGAGGGTGGGATGGCTGGGAAGATGGAATGTTTCTGCTTCCATCCTCCAGCCAGCTCAGTGCCCTCTTCCCACCTTCCCTGCCCTCTGCAGAATAGCTGGGTGCCGCGGCGAGGAGACCAAGGCCCCAAAACCATCGACCAGATCCACAAGGAAGCAGAGATGGAGGAGCATCGGGAACACATTAAAGTGCAGCAGCTCATGTCGAAGGACAAGAGGAGAGGACCCCCCGGGCCATCCTCCAGTGGTGAGTGCCTGGACTTGGGGGCAGCGGAGGCTGTCATGGGTGGCTTGCTCCTGCTGGGCACCGCTCGAGGCCAGGCTGTGCTTTATGTCTGTTCTCCTTGTGCCCAGGTGGGCGTGGAAGCCTGGTCGCAGACGATGGCTGGAACACGGTGCCCATCAGCAAGGGCAACCGACCCATCGACACCAGCCGGCTAACGAAGATCACCAAGGTGAGGCTGGGGGTGCAGTGTGGGCAGCTGAACTGGCTGCCTGGCCTGGATTCTGCCTTGGTTTCAGGTTCAGAGCTGATTCTGTCTCTCTACCTGCAGCCTGGATCCATTGACTCCAACAACCAGCTCTTTGCGCCGGGCGGGCGGCTGAGCTGGGGCAAAGGCAGCAGCGGAGGGTCTGGCGCGAAGCCTGCAGATTCAGGTAGGCAGTGTGGGACTGGCTGGGTGCTGTTGGACAGGGGGATCCTTCCCCTGGCGGTTCCTGGGAGGTGCTGAACTCTGAGATTCCCCTCTTTTCACGCCCAGCATCTGATTCAGGGCGACCAGCCACAAGCACCTTGAACCGCTTCTCAGCGCTCCAGCAGTCGACCCCTGCCGAGAGCCTGGAGTCCCGCCGCGTGGTGCAGAGGTGAGGGACCAGCCCTGCCTTGGGATGTGGGTGTGTTGGTCTGCAGCCCAGGGAGGAACCCACCAAATCAGGCAGTGGTTGGTCAATACATAGACAAACCTATGGCATCTGGGCTGGAATAATTCTCAGTGGCAGGTTGGGTCCTTGGCAGTCTCGGGGTCAGTGGTGAGTCCTTGTGGCAGAGAAGGCTGATCCTACCTTGGGCTTCCTCCCTACCGTTTGGCGCTTGGGGGACCACACCTGGGTGCTGGGTCCGGTCTGGAGGTCCTGGGACCAGATGGACATTGATGGGCTGGAGGGAGTCCTGTGGAGGCTAGAGCACAAGGTTCTGAAGGAGAGTTGGAGTTGGGTTTGTTTGTGAGAAGAGGAAAACAAAGGGGGATTTCACCAAAGTCTGCAGTAGGGGGAAGGTGTGGGCAGGATGGGGCCAGGCGCTGCTCAGCCATTCCAAGGGACGGAGAGAAAGGCAAAGGGCATGAGTTGGAACGGGAGAAACAGGGAAAAGTGTTTTCCCTTGAGGGTGGTCAAGTGCTAGAACAACCTCTGGAAAGGGCTGGGATTTGAGTGGGACAGCTTTGCCTCACAAAGCTCTGCAGTTTGGGATCAGGGTGGGTGGCAATGGGCTCTTCATGCTGTGTCCGTCCTCCTCCCACCCAGGAGCAGCTCCAGCCGCGACAGGTCAGAGAAGGCTGGGGACAGAGGGGACCGGGAGTCACGTTCGGAGAAGGGCAGCGACCGCCTGGAGCGTCCCGACCGGGGGGAGCGGGCAGACAGGAACAGGTCTGCCCTCACCAAGAGGAGCTTCAGCAAAGAGACAGAGGACAGGAGCCGAGAACGGGAGAAGCAGGGTGGCCCTGAGGCCGTGCGCAAGGCTGCTAGCATGTCGGAGGAACGGGACAGGAGCCGAGAGACCAGTGAGCTGGGGAGGAATGGTGTGCTGAGGGTCTGGCTGCAGCCTGGGGCTCTGCCTGTCCCAGGCAGTGCCTGACCCTTGCTCTCTTCTCGCAGTTAAGCAAGAGCCAGCACCTCCTGCAGCATCCCCCAAGCCCGCACTGTCAGAAGAGGAACTAGAGAAGAAATCCAAGGCGATCATAGAGGAATACCTGCACATCAATGACATGAAGGTGAGAGGAGCGAGGGGTGGCCAGGCACAGCACTGCACGGGCTCTGTAGCAGGCTATCTGCTTCCCTGGGCGCTAGTGCTGTTGGGCAGGGGGCCGGCAGTGCCTGGGTGAGGAAGGGGGAAGCTGGGGCTGGCCATGGGGCAGTACTGACCTCCCTTTTCCCCACAGGAGGCCCTGCAGTGCGTGCAGGAGCTGGGCAGCCCGTCTTCGCTCTACATCTTTGTGCAGAATGGCATTGAGTCCACGTTGGAGAGGAGCACCATCTCCCGCGAGCACATGGGGGTCCTGCTGTGCCAGCTGGTGAAGGCGGGGACGCTCTCCAAGGAGCAGTATTACAAAGGGTGAGGGGCCGGGGCAACCTGGCCCCAAACTGGTATTTGCTCGGCTTTGAATTTGGTCCTGCCTTGAGCAGGGCTCATCACTGAGACCTCCTGAGGTCCCTCCCAGCTGAGGGCACGGGGGCTGCTGGATCCCAACGGCCCCCCTCTGCCCTGCAGGCTGCGGGAGATCCTGGAGATTGCGGAAGACATGGAGATCGACATCCCGCACATCTGGCTGTACCTGGCTGAGCTCATCACCCCCATCCTGCAAGAAGAAGGCATCCCCATGGAGGAGCTGTTCAGGTGAGGGCCGTGCCCCTCCACGGGGCTGCCACAGCATCCCAGGAGGGCTTCTGGGAGCAGGTAGCTCAACCAGGTCTCTGGTGCCCTGCAGGGAGATAACGAAGCCCCTGGTGCCCATTGGGAAGGCCACTACGCTGCTGGTCGAGGTGCTGGGCTTGTTGTGCAAGGGCATGGTAAGTGCATGGGGCTTGCATGGCTACCGGCCACTACCTTGGGGACTGGCAGCCTGCTCAGGGGGGTCAGGTTGGCATGTGAGGATTGAACCACTCTGCCAAGAGAGGGGATGCCAGGGCACATCCCTTGCTGTGTCTAGGTCATGGGGGTGGCATGGCCAAGCCACAGTGTCCCCCTCCTTGGAGATATGGAGGGCATAGGGTGCTGATGCCAACTCTCTGTCTATCCTGCAGAGCCAGAAGACTGCAGGCAAGCTGTGGCGGGATGGGGGCCTGAGCTGGAAGGAATTCCTGCCTGAGGACCAGGATGTCAATAAATTTGTCACAGAGCAGGTGGGAGCTCAGCAGTGGCAAGGGGCAGAGACTGGCCGTGGGGGGTCCTGCTGCTGGGAGCATGGTGTTCCCCTGTGCTGCCTTTAACAGCTTGTCTCTGTCTGCTCCCCCAGAAATTGGAGTACACGATGGGGGACAGCTCGGACACACCGAGCCGCAAGGAGCTGACCTCAGAGGAGCTGTGCAAGCAAATGGACAAACTTCTGAAGGAGAACCCGAACAACCAAAGAATACACGACTGGATTGAGGTGAGGGTGTGGGTGCAGCGGGTCCGTGGGCTCCCTCCCGGCTCCCTCCACATCTCACATCCCTTTACCCTCCTTCCTCCAGGCCAACCTGAGCGAGCAGCAGGTCTCATCCAACACATTTATCAGGGCCCTGATGACATCCGTATGCCACTCAGCCATTGTCTGTGAGTACCAGGGTGAGGTGGGGGGTGGATCCCCCTGCCCACACCACCCCCTCCCTCACACCTCGTCTCCTGCAGTTGAGAACCCCTATCGTGTGGATGCCCTGGTCATCCGCAACCAAGCCAAGCTGCTGCAGAAGTATCTGCGAGACGAGCAGAAGGAGCTCCAGGCGCTCTATGCCCTGCAAGCCTTGGTGGTGAAGTTGGACCAGCCTCCCAGTGAGTGTCGTGGGACGGGTGGGCTGAGGAGGGGGCTGGCAGGTGCATCCCCACCCCAGCAGGGTGGCTGGTGGCTGTGGAATGGCAGGGGACCCCTTTTGTCCCCCCGCAGACCTCTTGCGGATGTTCTTTGATGCCCTCTACGACGAGGACGTCATCAAGGAGGAGGCTTTCTACAAGTGGGAGTCCAGCAAGGACCCGGCCGAGCAGCAGGGCAAAGGAGTGGCTCTCAAATCAGTGACAGCCTTTTTCACCTGGCTCCGGGAAGCCGAGGACGAGTCGGACAACAACTGAGCAACTGTGAGGAGGAGGAAGGGGGGAAGAGAGAGCAGGGCACCCTGGGGAGTGACTCCATCCCCTCCCCGCCCTGGCCCCGCTGGACTTGCTGATGCCGGGGCTGAGGGACCTACTGTGCCCCCTGCAGCCCTCCTCTCTCTTTTCAGTTCTCCTCCTCTCCCTCCTCCCCCTGTCCTGGTTCTGTTTGCGAGGCCTGTACTAGTTTGTCACGATGATAATAAACGGATGCTGACGGAGGTGGCCCCTCTCCCCTCTCCCAGCACAGGCACGCCGCGTCTCTGGGAGCCGGGTGGAGCNTCCTCCTCCCAAACGTTTAAGGCCACAATTGGGCAAGCGACGGGGCGGCCCCCCCATCCGCGTCCCCTGTATTTATAGAGCGCCGGATGTGACGAGCCGCACGTGTAATTATTAAAACAAGGATTCAATTACTGGTCACGTGAATTTGTAAATAATTTTTTTGCTTTTTTTTTTTTTCTTTTTGGATTATTTATTTGAAGATTTAAAGGCA
>VYXH01012420.1:43478-58230 GCA_013397275.1 Burhinus bistriatus | reverse complement strand
TAATTCCTCCATAAAAAGGTGAAGGTTTTTATAGACATTAAAAAGGTATACATCCATTAAGTCCATCCACAACACAAAACCACAGAAGCACTACATTCAAAGTAAAGTTAAGCGTTGGTCTTAGCCTTAAGCAGTTATGAGGTATTCTTTCAACTGGTGGTAAGGAACAATCACTGTATTAGTAAGAAAAAGCATATTCAAAATCATTTGGAAAAAAAATAAAAAAAATCAATGCTCCAACGTGCAGTTGGCATTTTCCTAAAGAAAAAGCATTAAGCATCAAAAGGTCCTAGTCTAAGTGGCCACTGGCATATGCTAAAGCCATACTGTCATTGACTGCTTGGGCCTTTTGCACGTTAGTCATGTAGCACCTTCCAACAGTGCATAGTTGGCAAATCATGACCGAAACGTAACTCGGAAACTCTAAATTTTTTGGACCAGACTCACTGATGGTACAAATAAGTATGGTTTTAAGAATACAGTACAGCTGGGCTTATTTTCATTTGCTGTACCTTTTGGTCCATAACTTTAATATGGGAAAGAAGGGGAAAAACAGTGAAAAAAATTTCTCTCTCATCTTCTAACTAATGCTCAATGAAAAAACAGTAAAAGCTCCGAGTCCCTCTTTTTGCCTCCCCAGACTGCCTCCCGTCTTTGGGAAATAATTCTCTCACTCTTTCCCACCACTTCTTCTTTGTCATTGTCCCTAAAAAGGACAGAAATTGGGGAACTCTGTAGCCTCCAAGCTCATGTCAGCTAAGAGAGTTTGGAACTGTAAATTAGATCCAGTTCCTCTTTAAATCCAGGGAAAGGAGCCTTCTTAATCCACACAAGAGAAACTGATGGGCAGCTGCGTCCCATCTAAACTGTGCAGCGAGAACTGAACCAACATAGGACTCCTCTGTGTTTTAAAATGAACAATTCCAGTTCTTGGGTATTTCCAAGAATATTAGGAGTGAGGCACAGGAAAGAGAAGAAAAACAAAGCAAGAAGAGATGCCCTTCAGGCTTTCTGCCTATTCTATCACAAAATTAAACAAGGAGCTTACCAGTTTTCCCAGCTTCCTTCTGACAATAGGAAGCAAGTTAAAACAGTGATCATCAGGCCATGCATTTGGGCAGAAATAATTCTGAGGGAGCAATGCAAGAAATTAATGGAAATTGAAAAGTAAACAAAGAACCCATTAAAAACATCCTGTTTAACAAAGAGTATAATTGCAAGTAATAGGAAATAGCTTTTATAAGCCTTTAAAAGCTGTTCCTTGCTATTTCCTTATTCCCAAATAAACTAGTGAGAAACTACAATAAACTTCAAACTTAAAAAATAAACGCTGAGAGTGGAAAGATACGTTGATTAAAGCCCTGAAAAAAGGAGTTATGAGTTTCAAAACACAAGCAGAATCGATGAGGAACCACTGACACATCACTACAGTTTGTGTTTGCAGACACTCATGCATGAGGGTAGCTGAATGCACAAGGCACAACATTCAACGTNAGATGAATTAACAAACATTTGCTTTGCTTCTCTTACAGAAAACTACTTTCAATGAAAATTATTACTTTATCCAACTTCTGTATATATTCTAAAAATATTGTTACTTAGACCACCTGTTTACGTCACCTGTTTCTCCCAAATACTGTTATCCGCATGCATCTGTTTGCTAATTTACCTTTCAGGAAACTTCAAGCAAAATAACGGTTCTGCCTTTGACAAGGTTTTGCTGTGACTTTAGAAGAGGAATCAACTAACTTGTCAACTGTGTTTTCACTTAGTAAAACTTCAGGACTAACCTTTGCATTAACATGAAGCTGCTTGCCTTTAAGGTATCCTACTAAGGTACTCAGTGGCTGTGCTTTCCATACTGTGGGGTCAGCAAACAAGCTAATACAAATTAGTCTCATAAATCCTTAAGACATCAGTTATTTTTAAAAACCAAGATAGCGGGTAGAATTCCTCCTTTACAGACTATGTTATTTTTGTGCGTGTAAATTTCCTATCAAGGATGACCGCAACGCAAGAAAGCAACATGCAGTGTGCAGAAACAGTGGTAAACAAAGAGGAACTCCCTATTTCAGTAGTGTAGACAACTTTACTGGAAATAGTTGTGTACTTGGTTCACAGAATATTTATTTTAACAAAAATACATTCTGCACTAACTGTGTATGAACAACACATCACAGCACAGTCTTGGTAGCACATCATAATTAAGCTGTGAGCAGAATGTGCAGGTACAGTGATGTCTGGAGAACCACTCTTCTGTCTTGCGTTTCACATTCTTGAAGGTTCGAAGTCTCTCTCTTCTAGCAAGTTTATTAGAAGGGAGAAGCTGTCTTTTACTGCCTCCATATCATCCAAGGAGCAGGGTTTAAGAATCCAGCGCTTTCCACGTGCAAGTGGCTCAAGTTCAAAATACTTTTTTATCTATTAAGAAAAAAAAAAGGAGACCAAAGTATTAATATTATAATGAGAGCTGTCTCTCATCTAAAAAACCAAACCAAAACAAAACATACTAGCAAAAAACCCCATGTAAAACGATCAGGATACTAATTTTTTAGAATCTTATGCACAGCTGTTCTTATAATACAGGTTATATGACGCGACCTGAAAATGTTTTCTTTAGGGGTGAGTGACCTGCTCGGAAGCTACCATTCTACCCATACATTTAACAACATGGGAGGTCTGAGGAAAAATTATATGGACTTAAGGCAAAGCACACAAAACAAGTGTTCAAAAACATAGCCAAAACAGCAACAGTAACTAAGAAATTTTAGGTTATGTTTGTATTCTAATGTTAAAGCCGTATGTTTCACCGTACTCTTATTGGTAAACACTTAAGATGCAGAATTTGTCACAAGATTACTCTAAGTACACAAATGAACTGTCAAAAATGTACAAATCCTACACATTCCAGTCAAAGGTGAGCTATAGCACAGGGTTTCTTAATGACCTTGAAAACACTAAAAAGATAAAAATTCTTCTAAAATCATTTAGCTCTTCTAACATTAAACATTGAAGTACTAGTACACTAATGTGATTAGGATAGTAATAAGTATTATACATGAGACATGATGGTTTTCTACAATCATCTTAGTTCAAAATCCAGCACGTTCCAGCAGACTTCAGCAGCTTACTAACAATACCAAGTAAAGCCTATAAAGAAGAAAATCTTTTAATTAAACTAATTCCGTTTTTACTTCTGTAGCAACCATGCAGCAAGGAGGCATAGGAATATGACGTATCATAGAATTGCAAGTTTTAAGGTGATTATAAGCCTTCCCAGTAGAGGCCCTAGACAGGCAACTGGAGCCACACTATGTAAGGCTCCACGTGCAGTGGGAATAAAAAAAGAAAGGAAGGAAAAAAAAAAAAAGGCTTCCAAAGCCCAAACAAGCTGCAACATCTCTATGCCGCTCTTATAGTGTCTATACAACAGTTTTGTTTATCTGGTAATGTATGCTAATAGAAGAAACTGACTGTAGTTGTATCAACTCACATAAATCAGAATTCAACCGTGACAATGTGGCAGGAAGGGTTTCCTATTTTTTAGAAAGGAATTTCAAGCAGTGTTTAGTAACAAATATCAGGAAAAAAAATTGTGGTTTTGAGATGGGAACTTCTGCTTCCCCAGCTAAGATATGTGTGAAATCTTTTAAAATCTATTTCCAACAAAGCAGAATTGTATCAATAACAACCTGCAAACATTTGAAAATAAGCGTGGTACTTGACACTCCCTTTGCTCAAACAAATTTCAGAAAACATACAAGTTGAAATAAATGGGACTCCAACAACCACTATTTTAATATCGGCATACCTACTTTTTAGCACTGCTATCTCAGTGCCATATCACTATTTGATATATTAGCATGGTTATATGTGATCAGAACCTAAATACTAATTTCTATGAGGGATATATTAAAATGTCTCCAGCAGCTGATGCAACACCAAATTGAATTTACCCCTATTAATATATTGAATTAATGGCACCAATCATAGTACTGGAGAAGTAGGGTAAGAAAGCTCTCTTGCCTGTTTCAGCAACAGCCTCCTTGACTGCTAAATAAGGGGAGGAAGTAAAAGCTGCACAGAAGCAGCAACAAAGCAAGGTGTCAGTGCATCTAGCTGACAGAGCAGCCTGCTGGTGTTAAGCTGACAAATATGGCTGAGTAATTTGAGATGTTTCAGACCCACAACCCAGAGGATGTCCACCACACCCCCTCTACTGGAAGACGACTGCCATCAGCCCCTTGAGCTCACTGAAGTCTGTCCACACTCTTATTTACATAGCCTCTTGAATTAAGGCTATACCATACGAAGACATGATTAGGAAAAGGTCATTACATTGTAAGGGGAGTACCTGGGTTTAAAAGCATGAAATATCTCGAAACACATACACAAGGAAATGATGGCAGTAAGCAGACTAGCACTGAGTCTTCTGAGTTTGTAGGCAAATACAGCATTGCATACCAAGGTAGTGTCTAGCCAAGAAAAACACAATGACTATAAGCTATATTTCAGTGACTGCAGATGCCAAAATAGGATTTCTATTTCAGCAGTAAACCAGCATCAATTGATTTGGTGAAAAAAATTTTGCAGAAAAATTATTTATTCAGATGCCCAACGTTGTTTAAAATGTATTTTTTCCTATTTCTAGGTGTGTAATCAAAATGTAACAAAATTAGTGAGGTGCTGTCATCATTTTCCACACCTAAGGAACAGTTCGGAGCATGTGCATTAATAGGTCCTAGATGAATGCTGAAATTAAAGTGATCCTTAAGCAATGGCTTTTGAAATGGGAAGTTTTCATAATGGGATGAAAGCACAACTGCTTTTATTCACATAAGTAACAGCTATTTTGTTCATACTTACAAAGAAAAAAAGATTTGTTAGATGACTTGTCTCCAATCCAAATCTAGAAAAATAATACTAATTGGCTTAAAAACAATAAATAACTAAACCAGAAGTAGCACTGAAGTGATTTTCCACAACCCAAGGGACACTCTGTGGTATGTTACTATATTTTGTCATTTAAACTTCACACCACAATGGAGTTTGCTAATGCCCAGAGCTTTGCAAGTGGGCTCTATGACTTTGAAACTCCCAGAAATAAGTTTACAGACACAAATATTTTCCAATTTACTAGAACTTCTATCCCCTTTAATTGAGAAGATGTCATTCAGTTCTAAAAACAAGTAAGTTTTTTGAGACTTAAAAAGGAACCCTTTTTTACATGCAAGAGATGAAACAACTGCGCCAAAACAGACCGACACAATCAGATGCCC
Organism: Burhinus bistriatus; assembly: GCA_013397275.1. Taxonomy (NCBI): domain Eukaryota; kingdom Metazoa; phylum Chordata; class Aves; order Charadriiformes; family Burhinidae; genus Burhinus; species Burhinus bistriatus. The sequence goes on along the minus strand of VYXH01012420.1, from coordinate 52,951 downwards.
AACACTGTTTATACAGTTGAGTTTTCCACTGGAATGCTCTCAGCTCTCCATCCGCTTTTGTTTCTCTAGTTGCTTTCTGCCCCAATGACCATCATTCACACTCGTTCCCTACCAGATTTCCTAAGAAGATGCGCACTAATCACCAAAATATCCAAAGGAAGCTGAAATTCTCTGAATACTCACTCACCTAGGTAGTTCTTGCATAATCAGATAACCAGCAGTAACTATTTTACAGCTCCCTTAACTGCGCTAGCACAAAAAGGGTGAGTTCCTAAGAGAAGCTCTTTTGCCTTCCCCTCTTGCATAAAAAGTAAAAAGCTTTCTGCCTGTTCATGGATGCCGAAGCAAAATATAAAGATGCAAACATGCTTCAGATGGCTGACACATTAGACTTGTATTTGCACACTGGCTTTGCAATTTTAAGCGTTTACTTTGGGATTGCTAAATTTTTAGGATATAACTGTAGAAGAAAAAACAATCAATTAAATCCACATAATTTTAAGACTTCTTTACTACTGTTTTACAGGATCTCACTGTATGTCTTGACTCCACATGAGGGCCTTGTTTTATAGAGAAGCTGACATTGTATTTATGCCACATTCTGAAGTCAATAAAATCTAACAATACACATTTGCAATTATTCCCACTCTTCCCACACTCCACCTTCTAAGTCCTATTCTACTGGCACAATACACTAAGCATATGGTTATCAAATGTTGCTTAACCTACGTGCTAAAAAAGTCAAGACACAATAAAAGGATTGGTGCCCAGAACCTCAGCTGGTGTAAATTAGCATAGCAGTGTGGAACTGATGTTATTAAATTGATACACGTAAGCTGAGTAACCAGGTTCTGCTGAAAGCTTTTATATGTTCTGTTACTGAACCTCATCTAGCCAGTTCTCAACNTGCAAGTGGGCTCTATGACTTTGAAACTCCCAGAAATAAGTTTACAGACACAAATATTTTCCAATTTACTAGAACTTCTATCCCCTTTAATTGAGAAGATGTCATTCAGTTCTAAAAACAAGTAAGTTTTTTGAGACTTAAAAAGGAACCCTTTTTTACATGCAAGAGATGAAACAACTGCGCCAAAACAGACCGACACAATCAGATGCCCAACACTGTTTATACAGTTGAGTTTTCCACTGGAATGCTCTCAGCTCTCCATCCGCTTTTGTTTCTCTAGTTGCTTTCTGCCCCAATGACCATCATTCACACTCGTTCCCTACCAGATTTCCTAAGAAGATGCGCACTAATCACCAAAATATCCAAAGGAAGCTGAAATTCTCTGAATACTCACTCACCTAGGTAGTTCTTGCATAATCAGATAACCAGCAGTAACTATTTTACAGCTCCCTTAACTGCGCTAGCACAAAAAGGGTGAGTTCCTAAGAGAAGCTCTTTTGCCTTCCCCTCTTGCATAAAAAGTAAAAAGCTTTCTGCCTGTTCATGGATGCCGAAGCAAAATATAAAGATGCAAACATGCTTCAGATGGCTGACACATTAGACTTGTATTTGCACACTGGCTTTGCAATTTTAAGCGTTTACTTTGGGATTGCTAAATTTTTAGGATATAACTGTAGAAGAAAAAACAATCAATTAAATCCACATAATTTTAAGACTTCTTTACTACTGTTTTACAGGATCTCACTGTATGTCTTGACTCCACATGAGGGCCTTGTTTTATAGAGAAGCTGACATTGTATTTATGCCACATTCTGAAGTCAATAAAATCTAACAATACACATTTGCAATTATTCCCACTCTTCCCACACTCCACCTTCTAAGTCCTATTCTACTGGCACAATACACTAAGCATATGGTTATCAAATGTTGCTTAACCTACGTGCTAAAAAAGTCAAGACACAATAAAAGGATTGGTGCCCAGAACCTCAGCTGGTGTAAATTAGCATAGCAGTGTGGAACTGATGTTATTAAATTGATACACGTAAGCTGAGTAACCAGGTTCTGCTGAAAGCTTTTATATGTTCTGTTACTGAACCTCATCTAGCCAGTTCTCAACACACATGAATATAAGATTATAGAAAACTTAGATACTGTACTATGAATACAGAGTCATTTCTATCTATTACTCAACATGAAGAAAAGCTGTTTGAAAGTATTATTTTTCATTCAAATTCAAAACTTTAATACCAAATTTCACCAACACAAAGACGCTTCCAACCCACTCTGATTAATCTGTCGTAAAGAAATACAAATTTCAGGTAGTCACTTACATTACCAGACTGTATTTGGAGAATTTAATGGATAAAGTATTTTTGCATCCATTGCTGTTTTACTGAACAATTGTACTGAGAAAAAAAAAAAATTGTAACAGCACATCACATGTATATTATATCTAATCAAAGGTTGCATGGTCATGTCAGTGTCCCCACTAATCTAAATTTTTCAAAGACTTTTACAGGATTAAGCAGGTACTACTGCAAGAGGGTGACTGGTGGAGATATAAATTAAACTACAATTACCTCATTTGCTGAATCCACGTATTAACCACAAGAAATGGTTCATTCATTTATCTTAAATCTGCATGGACAAGAAATGCAGTAATAATGGGAGACTGGGGTTCCCTGTGTTCACATTGTCAAAGTTACATTGAGCTGTGATGCTGAGACTACCTCTTCAGACAACATAAAATGCCTTTTGGAGCAACTGTTTAGAAGATGCAGGAGAAAGAGGCAATTTTGATTGCCAAGTCCATGAACAACAGATGAGCTGGTTATAACAGTGACCAAAGCATGTGCAAAAATTCAGTATCTTTGGAGAAGAGAAAAAATGAAAAGTCCATCACATAGCATTAAGTTTTAAAAAGGGAAATTACACGAAATGAGTAACTCAAAGAAAGTTGACTGTGTAGCTAAAAAGGTAAAATGCTCGCAGCTGGCATAGAAAAAAAAATACCATAATTTGAGGCTCAGAGTATATTTATACTGCTACAGAAGACTTTAAAAGAAACAAAAAAAGCTTTCAAGAGTTGCAATAAGGAAAAGGATGGTATTAGAGAATAAAGTGTCATGTCTAAAAAAGGAAAACAGAAAACAAAAGAAAGGACATTCTGGCAAATTAAATAGAAACCACAAATGTTGACCTACTAAGCATAGAGTAGAACCCATTGCTTAAATCACCACTGATGCTAAAAAGTAAACTGAAATCCAGTCTTAGTTTATGTTAGTGTGCTGGACTGCAAACTGCACAGACTCTTGAGCTGCTACACGGCCTTCTCTGCTGGTCCTGTTCTGAGCATAGTGATTTATAAGAGGGGGTGGAATGGATCGGTAGCCACTTCATCTTAAATCGACTAGCTCAATCCACCGTTGTACAGGAGTTAACACTTTCATGCTTTTCCCTAAAAATCTGCTAGAAACCTCTTTATCTGACACCCTACTTCGCTAAAAAGGACCTCTTGTCTGACCAGAACAGCTGCTCTAATGTGCAAAACTGTCAGCAGAAGTATCATGACAATTTTTATTCCTACAGAGACACTTCATATCCTCCTGAAAAGATACTTCATGTGTGCCTGCTCACATGCTTCTTCATAAAAGTGATCTCATCCACGTCTAGAGGGATCCTTGTAATGCACCTATGTCTCATAAGCACTGCCCCTAAAACACCTATACCTCATATTTATTGACTCCATATGGAATACCTCTTATGCAACAAGGAGGGGAATGAAAGTGCCTCAGCTGATGGGAAGAGATGGTGACATGCTGTGGTCTGGAGCAACCTATGCACATGGCTACTCCCAGGAACGCCAGCTGAGGTTAAACAACACTATTAGTCACAGAAATGCTCTTAAATTCTAGTTCTTTGAAGCTAACTGTTTCACTGCCAGCTGTCTTTTACGTGCCACTGAATCCAAAGTCTGTATGTGCCACATTAAAAACTTGCAATGAATCAATTAAGTACATATTATGATAATGAGAATTATGTAACTGAGACGCATTTTTAATATATGACTTGCTGCAGTAAAACCAAAAGAAAACCCGAGACTGTTTTCTTCAGCATTTCTCTGTGATGGCAGCATAAACAATTTCTCTAGACAAGATTTCAAAACCATCAGAAGCGTTTTTGTACAGCTCCTCACAAGTAGTGGTGAACGCTTCACAAATTAGTATCTCTAACTTGTACAGCTTTCCTATCTTTTTTTTTAAATTATTTTTAGTTCTGCTTTTTATAAAAGATTACCTGAAACAATTTCAACTGAGCTTAGCTTTGTAATAGACCTGGCCAATATTTTTGGCTCGTAAGTCTTTACAAAAAGGAATACAGTCACTCACACACATATTCCACAAAATAATTTACACAGTGCTTTGTGAAACAGATGCACTTTTCCATCCTTGTTATCTCCAGTGGCCACAAGACACTACACTTTTCAGATTGCAAGTGATTGCTGAAAGAAATGTATTTTAAAGAAGATGCCTAACTGTTCTGAATGAAGAAATAGGATGCCTGGAAAATCAGCATAGACAAGCTGTTCCAAACAGAGAGCACACAGTACTGGCAAATTTAAGTGTGAGACAAGAAAAAAGGGAGTGAGCTGGAAGATGAATACAGAGGGATGCTTACTGTAAAAAAAAAAATATTGCATCATCTATCAGGATGGAGAGAGTGGAATATTTTTAAAATGGATAGCTAGGTTTTTTATACAGAACACATGGAAACGTTATAATGGGTCTGGGACAAATGAGACAGGTGAGAGTGAGGACAGAAAACTGCTGAGGGTGCAAATATACTACTGAGATTTGCATGTATGTGGATGAAAGCAAAGACAGGCTTTGAGGAGCTACTAGCATCTCTCAGCTCTTTTCATGCAGGTCTTTACCACATAACAATGTACTACGGGGTATTAGATTTCTTTGGTTACATTCTGTTAATCTGTTCAAAAGAAATAGTAAGAATCGAGTAGCTGCTAAAAACATACACCTATACTTTGCCTTCCATGTCTCATTCACCCAGCATATTGTGTTTATATAAGCCTGTGCTTTTCCTACAACTGGAAGACATAGAGATAACATGAGCGCAGCAGCAGCATGTCTGTAGAGAAAACCAGATTTCGAGATGAAGTTTCATACAATCGGTGCTGGGCTTGCAAATAAGACAAGGGTTCACAACACCCAACCCCAGGGTGAGCAGAACAGCATCCCTTCTTGAGTGACAAGTGAAACAACGAGAACAGAGAAGGAGGCATTGTACAAAAATGCGTGCAATGAAAGCAGAGTAAAATATTTTCATTTAATATCTACCGCTTTAATTCTTTAATTTATTACAAAGAGCCGATCAGAAGTGGAAATCAGACATCACATTTAATACAAGACTATAACTAATCCTTTAAGTTTCTGCTGCTATTGCTTTCTCTCTTATCCACTGTGTTTTCTGAAGTACTTTGGGTTGCAACAGGTACTGTCTGACAGCTACATACTTACAGTTAAAGTGTTAGAATATAAAATCCTAAAAAGTAATGCTGAAAATTAGCCCTTGTTAAAGTCAGCTATTTGGAGGACCTCTAAAAATCACATTTTTTCCCTCCACATGGACACAAAAATGCCAATTTACTGCATATAAGGACAATTTTCCATGTAAGTGTATTCCTGGCATATCCAAATATGCTATACCAAAAACTATACCAAAAATAACTGATTGAATTTAAGATCAATTTAAACTTAGGATAATTTGTTTACATTAGTATCATTGCCCTAATCTGTTAAAAAATAATAAAATGGAGCATATCCAAAGATAATTTTATAGGAAACCTGTTATTTTACTATACCACCACACATCTCTCTACCTTCTCTCACTCAGGTTTGGTTTTTTGTTGCATCTTCAGTTAAATAACTTGAAGAAGACAAATAACTAGTGGAAACTCAACACTAAAGACCTTTAAGCAGACATCGTTCAGAGCCTTGCAGAGTTTTTGTAGCATTTTTTTTTTTTTTAAATAGACTGCAGATATTCATGGTTTACTTCAGAATATAATACAAATAACAGAGTAAACTGGCTTCAGCAGCAAAATATGCCAGCTTTAACTACAGATTGTGGTTTCAACTAGTAACAAAACCTGAGACACAGGTACACAAGTGCTGAGTTTTCACCCCACAAAACACCAAGTTTACCTGTGATGCTGAATGTCAAAATAAACTTTAGAATAATGAGAAGTCCAAAGATCAATCCTTATTATGACATCCCTTCTGCAAATGGCATGTTTTCTGTTCAGGTAAGAGTTAAACAGTATTTTCTGGAGAGGTGCATATGTGATGATTCATCTGTATTTGCCTGAACATGTATATAAATCTAGGACTTGAATAAATAACATCTGTATACCATGCCCATGTCTGCAAAGCACCAAAACACTGTATGGACATGTATTCTTGTATCAACAGCAAAGAACAGGATTTCTAAGGGCTTTGTGGTTGGTTCCCCACATTTACACTGCTGAAACCGTTCCAAGCCAACAGCCAGTATGAACACAAAAGTAAAGCCATTTATTCAGCAGTAGCTGCGGTTCTACAAGATCAGACAGCAGTTGAACCTACTCTACTTGTTCCGTTCCAGGTACACAGCAGAGTGTGTAAATGTAGGATGACTTCAACCTCCCTTCAGGTCCTTTGCTGATGGGTGTATTATTAGTTATCTGAAGTCCACACAGAGGCAATGGAAGCCCAGAACTAACTACAATTAACCATTTTTGGTTCGAAAGCAGAAACTGTGAAATAAATCCATTTTGGAAAAAGTTAGCACACAATATTTCTGAAGCACAAAGTCCTCCCCGAGACCCTACCACTGGGAGCTTCACTTCCTGGCTGCCTGATGGCCATGAGCTCTATAACCCTCCAGTTCTTCTAGTGCCAGGGACTTCTGTGGGAACTGCTTCTGAGGATTTCTGCCTTGCCCTGTGATTAGAGGAGGAAAATCTGTGCTTTGGGTTTTCTAGGTTCAGGCCTCTGGAAGCACCAACGGTTCCAAACTCACAGCAAGGCACTGCTCTAAACTAGTATTCCAGATAGCTCCAGACTTATCTCCATTTCTTGATAAAGTCACCACCTAGAAATATGGCAGAACCCCTTCATGCTCCGTAACTAGGACCTTGCTTCAGTAAGGCCCCTCACAGCTTCCAGATTCCTTCATAAAGCACAAGGATACCAAGAACAAAATTACACAGCTCAAATCTGACACAGTCCTGTACACAGGAGAATAGAGAACACCCATGTGTAAAATCAATTTGCCACTACCTCTAAAATGATAGCAAACACATGAACAATCATAGATACGGAAAAATGGGAGCACACTGAGAAAAGATGTTTTAAGCGAGGTAACTGAACTATTTTCAGTATTGGGAAGCAATATCATTGAACTAATGCAGAGGTTTGCAGCAATGATGCTGGAAAAGCCAGGGTAACCAGAAGGATTTTGAGAAGATGGGTGAGTACAATGAGTTGCTGAAGAACTGTATGGTTCTTTTGACTCCTGAACTTCAAGGTATAAGGCCAGAATCTCTTTTCTTCCAAGCTCCAGCGTTATTCCTTCCATTACCATAGGTTGCAGCAGAGAGTTCTACCTGTCTGAGAAGTCTTTTAGTAACAATGTCCCATGGGAAGGGACAAGCAAGAGAGTAATGAATATTTTTCCCTTACTGCATCAAGATACCATTTGCTCTACATTATCCTGACCCATATTTCAAGGAAAAAGATTAAATAATAGGAAGCAGATCAAGAGTTGCATATACATAACAGAAGAAAGATCCACTGATATCTCAGGCAGGATATCAACCTTCACATAAAAAAACCCCACACCCAAAGAAACCACACTCCTCCCCAAAGAATGCCCGAATTCTAGGGCAGACAGACAGCATCTATAAAATTTATGGCCTCCTTGAAGGATGGCTACTGATAATAATATTGAAGATGCTTAAAACAGGATCTGTAATAAAGCTATTGTTACTTTAAGTGAATTAAGGCTTGCCTTTGTACACCCCCAACTGTGGAGTGCCTTTACACTGTCACTGAAAAGTCTGACTATTTCTGAAGAAAAGCACCTGAAGGCAGGAAGCTTAAGTAGTGGTGATGCTCAAATTCTCATGATTGTATCAATGAAAAACAAAAGCAAGTATTTGTCCAGTGATTCCAGCAGAAAGGGAAACTGGATTCCACAAGCTGACAGGCAGCTCCTTCCCTCTACCTCTGAATCTGACTTGTAGTTTTACCAACAGGTCCTAGTGTTACACCTGGGCTAAGCTTCTCACTGGACAGGAAATTGTATACAGCAAATACATAGCCGACATTAATTTTTTAAGAGGACGAGAAGATTAATATCAGTTGACTAAAATATCTTAATACAACAGATTTTTCTAAGCAATCTCCACTCACTTTACAGAGTAACCTACCTATGCAAAATTGTGGTCTAATGAAGCTATAATCACCTCTTTAAATTTTGGGGTTCTGGTCCTCAAGTCTTAACTCTAAACATTTGCAACTACTAATTGAGTTTTCTTTACATTAGAAATCACCATATGATGTTTGCTGACCACTAGTGACAAGGTAAAAGGTTATAGTGTATATCACTAGCTTTTTGAGAACATACTCGAAATTTGCACCATTTTACCACTTCTTGATAATGAACTATTAAATATGACTACAGCTAAAAAGACCTTAACTAAGTACTCCATACCAGGCCAAGAAAGGTTCTGTATATTGAAGTTAATGAGTTTAAGTCCCAAACTCACATATAAGAAACAAGCAATTATCCTGTCTGAAACACAGGCTTGTAAAACTCTCAGTTACTTATAAAACGGTCTGCTACACACGAGTAAGATGTTGTTTAAATGACTTGTTTGACTAGATGCATTCACCATGAAATTGATTCTTTTAAAGCATTATTTTTAAACTTGATACAAGTTAACTGCATAAACTGAAAATGAGAATAAAATCTGGCATTATAAAGCATTGGCTTCAGTATGAGTTTAGTATTTTATGAGGTTGAGGGTTACTTGAATGAGAAACTCATCAAGAACAAATAGTCATTTGTAGGGCAGTAATTGAAAGGTTTAATATGATTAAACTATTCTGCCATTTCTATGCCAAGATGTATAGTATAGGATCTAACATTATTCCACCACAGCTCCAAAGTAGTACAAAGACAATAAAACAATAACTAGAACATCTTTCAGCTGTAAGCACCAAAAATAAATCTGAGTTGCTATTTTTCTATAGTTTGAAAGTAGCACTATATTGTGGTCTTACACCTGACACTTCCAGTCAGATTTAGTCTTATTATTTTGTTATGCCTTTTAGGCAGCAGGTAGCATGAGAAGGGGATAACTAGCAACAGGCTACTGAATATTCCTCAATCTCCAGCTCAGGGATTCGGTGTTCAACTGCAGAGTGGTCCAGATTTCAAAGAAAAAGAAGAAACCATTGCAAGGAGGTCATGGAGTTGAATATATATTAAAAAAAAAAAAAAA